>VWZW01007353.1:480246-771395 GCA_013397115.1 Edolisoma coerulescens | reverse complement strand
TTTGGGGGGAGCCTCACATGCTGCTGTTCTCCAGAAAGAGGACAGAAGGAAAAGCAGCATTTCACTTGGTAACAGTTACTGTAGTTGCTCTAGCTGCCTGTACAGAGCTTGCTATGTCCTTTGGGGCTGCAAGCAAGATGCTCTGCATAAATAATCTGGGAAGATTTCCAGATTCATCATGAAAAGTGAGGCGTGCAACACTGGCTGTGCTGGGTTCCTCCTTGTGCAGTAAGGAGGACAAGGATAAAAAATTTGGCACATGACCATGGTTTGATTTGAAATTACCTGCCTGAGTCAGTTCAGCACTGGTGAGAATCTCGACAGATGGAGAAAGAGGCTAAAAACTAAACTCTCCCCATTCTGTTCTCCAACAACAGCTACCTAAGCAGCCTGGATACCCTGCAGTTTGCTACTTCTGTTTTTTGGAGAGCAGCCACATCCAACTGTGTTCACTGGCAAAACAAACGAATAAATTTGGCTGATTACTCAGAGGGGATACCACAATATAAATCAAAGCAAAATTAAAAACTTGGAAAAGGCTTTCTTGCCCTGACCACACCATAGACCTGTAATAGTGTTAACTGAGGCTTTGCTATGTTTTCCATCTCCCAGAAACTTCTATTTTTATGTCTCTCTCTTTGTGAAGGAGCTGAAGATACAGTAGGTAATTTTTATCTAATATCACTATCCAGAGTTCCTACAGTTTGTGTACAGAAAGAGTCAAACCCTACTAGTCTTACTCATAAAAGTTTTTCTTAGGGAGATGCCTCCTGTGAATCAAGTGAGTAGGATTTATAATTGGAGGAGTGCAATAAAGATATCAATAGATGAAGCAGGTTGATTCATCTGACAGTTTATTATAATAGATCATTTAATCTTACCACCCTGCTGAGTGAACTTAAGCTCATACTGCTTTATGGATTTTTTTTTGTTGTTTAGATCACAGAATAAAAAGCCACAATACTTGCAGCTTCTTAGATGTATTTAGACTCTAATCTCCAACTTTTCATTAATTAAACAAAAGGAGAAAATTAAATATTAGCAAGCAATCCTCTGTGGAGGTGGAGAAGGAGTGGGAGGTATATTACACATGACAGCCAAAGTTAAAGAAGTGCATGTGTCAATGGCACACAGGCAGGTTGCTCTCTTTGCTAAAAACAGTCCTGATTGCCTCCTCTAGCCTGGGTGAGCACTACGCAGCACCTCCTCTGTGGCTGGTGCTTTCAACCTCCTTTAATACAGCAATACTGTTCTCTGATATTCCTACACGTTCTCTCCTCGGCTCCCCCACTCATCTCAGTCGCTCTCCAGCTCTCTGTAGCACTCCTCCCACACCCTGATCTTTTGATATGGCTGATTGGAAATTTCTCTGCAAGATGTGCTTTCTCCTTTTTCGGCATCAAGAAAGGAAACTTTCACCAAAATGGCCTTTTTTTAAAAATGGAAAATGGTCTCAAAACTCAACATATTTAGCCAGCTGAATTATTTTAGTTGGGCATACCAAATAGAAGTGTTCAGGTTTGGATCCATTTCACATTAATTTGTCTTCCTCTGAGCTCCAACGCAGAAGACATCGCTCAGATACCTTCAGCTTGCAAGCTATGCTATCCCCAATGGGCTGCAGCCTTGGCACACACCAGCCTCTGCTCTGGTGAACAAAAGGCATCCAGCCTCTATATAAGCCCCTGAATGTGAAATTCCAGAGGCCCAGGAATAAATAATGGAATGGTAGGGAGAGAGGTGCCATTTCCTCCAGTCTCAGCACCGGATGAAACAACTGGCTTCACACTTGTGTTGCCTTACAGCTACTAGGGTGCAGCATACAGCTTCCCCTGGGCCTGAGCAATTGCACACAGGAGAAAAAAATCTCATTAGAAGAGACCAAAAGGTTTTTTCTTAAAGCCTTTGACATACAGAGAATAAGGGAGCAAGGGTGGTCTGAGGCGTAACCATCTGGGATAAGCTACCTAACACATCAGGGTGAGAAAGGGGATTTCTTGCATATACAAGCTTCAAGAAAGAATCAAGGAGCTGGTGCTGTGAGGAGACAGGAAAGGTGATGGTGTGGAAATCCTGCTGTGGGCAGAAGTGATTTTGAAATGGCCGTTTTATGGGAACTCGGAGCACTGGCTATGCCAATGACACCTAGACTGACTGCCCCTGGATAGATGGGTTCTTTCTGTCTCAGCCAGGCAATTATAGTTCTGGCATCTTGGGTAGTCTCCGAGCTCAAGAAGATTTATTGGTTTTACAGCGGAGTGAGCTGAGTAAGATGATGACTTTTGCAAACAGACCCCAGGAAGGCTGTAAAACTTTCTTGACAAATTTTAAATGTAAAATGTAATTGTACACACAGCATAATAGGTAACTCAATACACAGGATGCATAGTCAGATATGCATTACAATTTAATATTAACCTGGAGAATTTACCTGTGTGAGAGACCTTTTAATTAAAAACATTGTAATTTAATGTTTCATTGCAGTATAGCAATGGTGAGGTTTCCACATTTTGCCTGTATTTGCCAAAAGACATGAAACCTGACAGGAAAGCCAAGTAACCATAGGTCACAGTATATGCATTATGGGGAATGGGCTTACTGAAATAATTGCAAAGATTTCTTTCTGAGTCAGTGGCCTTGAGTTGACTTTAACTTCCTTAAAATGCTTACAACCTTTTTCATGCTTCTAAGCTTTTCAATGCATACTGAGCATATGATATTGCTCCACTTTTATATCCAGTCCTATCCTTTATGAGAAAAATCACTGTACACACACGTGCTTATCTCCCACAAACACAATCCAGGGGTTGTAAACAGTCTTGTATCCCTTGGGGGATGTTAAACTTCAGTAATAATAATAGGGATATGCAAACAAAGACAGTGTCCTTGTTGGATTTACAGACACGTAGCTGAGAGTAAGTACTAAATGAAGTGAAGGCCCAAGAGACCTTAAGGAAACCTGAATAAGTGGTTCTTCAAAACCTAGGGAAGTTAAGCCAGGTAGAAACATAACAATTGATAATTCACACGACCTGGCATCTGCATTCACCACAGTGTTTCTTAGTGAATACATACACCAAAACCCACCCAGAAAAACAATAAAACCAGACTGGAGTAGGAAAGAATTGATATATTTTTGACCTTGCATGCTACCATGTTGTACTTTGAACAACATCATTTAATTGGTAATATGAATTAGATTTCTCTCCAGATTTTGTAACAACTGCAAAAATTATAGCTGTTTTCTCCTTTGTCTCCTTTGCCTTGCAGCCAGAGAATTTATCTTGATGACCTCCTCTGGCAGTCAATGCTACACAATGACCTCACACAGCATATATGAAGATTACTATTATCACTTGTCATTTATATCATCCTGTAATGACACCACGTATCTCAACTGAATGTTTGGAAGTTCACCCATCACTCAACACAATTTCAGGGCTAGATGACATGGACACAGTGTACCCTGCATGAATAAGGAGATGTGGTCCTCATTCCAGAGCAAAGCACAGCAAATGAAGAAAAGACTCAAACTTATTTGCATCCTTTTAACTGCTTGTATCGAGAAAGAAAGTGTATGTTTTCAAGACTTACCTGAGGTTCCAGAAGCAGAAGTGTTTCTTTCTGGAGAGACTGTAGAAGAAAAAGACGATCCCATAGTAGATGCAGCATCCAAACTCTCATTTTGTGCCAATTGTGTTCCACTTGCTTCTGTAGCTGGAAATGAGAGAGATGTTCAGCTAAGATGCACCTGCATGAGCTTTGTCTTAGATCCTGGACCACCCCTCTGACCATCACAGAAAAGACTTAAGGTAATAAAGCACTGCATCTTCTGGTAACTGCCTCTCAAGGAACAAACCATCCCTATGGAATTGTTACCACTGGCATAGTTGAGCCATCTTCAAAGCATTGTAGCAAGAGAAACAGCCTCATACCTGTGCCAGAAGACAACCCAGAGCTCTGAATTGGGAGCCTAGAAGAGTTGGACAGTGTCGCACCAAGAGCAACATGAGCAGAAGAGAGAAGCTCAGTTTACTGCCCTCTATGTTTTCTTTCATTTTAAAATCAATCAATCAATCAAGCTTTAGTTACAACTGTCACATAATGTGACACTGTATAAAGTTTAAGGGATTGCAATTAAGCAAAGAGCTAATTATCTCACTCTGTGCTGTTAAGGCCTAGGAAATAACATATCCCTGAATATTAATGTATGAAAAAAAAATTATCTTTTTTTTGCTCTCAATCAGTCAACAGGAGATCAAGGCTATTGTGTCACAAGATTTGCAGCCTAAGGTGAGGCCAAGCAATGGTGCAGGGCATGACCTGAGCCCATGGAACTGAAGGTCACTGAATGACGAGAAATAATTTAAGATATTCCAGCATTACCCATAATTCCTACATCTGTACTCAAACCTCAGAATAACAACAGGCAAGACAGTGCCTGCTGAATAAAACATAGAGGTGCCCGAGAGTAACCTCATACTTCCTGTCTGATATAAATCAGAGAGGCGACTGAGCTGTAAACTGTTTTCAGTGCTTCTTCATATGAATTTTAAACACTGGAACTAAAACAACTTTAAGACATGTTTTAGTCAGCGAGCAACATCACACATGTGCAATATGTACATCTTGAGGAATGCTTCATCACACACTTTATCTAGAAACTGATTACCAGTTTGGCCCCTCAAAGACCATCACCACACACCTTTAACTGGCCCTTCCCTTCCCCTCTTGTTCATTAAGTGCAGAGCCTTAGAAAGGCAAGCTTCAAAAATCAATAAGCTAAGAAGGAGTGAGCTGAAGCCACTGGAGTCAGAGGATTCATATAACTTGGAAAACTGAGAGAAGCTGGGCAGCCAGAGATGGTGTCTTTCAAGGTTGAGGCATGAAAATTATGCAAAACAAGCTTAAATGCCTAAAACTTTCAGTGGGATTCTAGTGATGAGAAGCAGAATTTCATGTCAGCTTCCTTCATAAACTTCAGCATTGTACCCCTTCAACATGCAAGTCTAACCTGTAGCGGAGATGAGCGTAAAAAGCCCCTCTACCTCATTTTTTACTATGGCATAGTGCAAGAATCCGAGAATGTTAACAATTCCTACATTCTCTTCATGGAAGCTTTGAATGAATCTTTAAAAGCAAATTTTTCCACGTTTGATTCTTATCATCATGGCTTCAGACTCAAATTTTACATGTTGAATTTTAATCTGAGATCAATTTTTAAAAAAGAAGAAAAAACCTGAGGTACCTCCCTCTGCCTATAAGATGCACAGGCTTGTAGCAGTAACAGCAACCATCTTGTGGCTCCCTTGTCCTAGGTTAGTAAAAGATTGCATGGGAAAATGAAAAGAAAGTCGGAATAACAGTAAGCATTAATGTGCAGAGACACTCAAACACAAATATGCTTTGTGAACACTGCAAAACAATCAGGTGTGTGGGAGAGAGGATGAGGGAGGCAGCCAGTTACCCTGCAACCCCACAGAGGGCTGTTTTCCCATGGGGATCACTCATTCCACGCATCCTATCAGTCCTGGCAGCAACCCAGCCTCGGGTGCTCCTCTTGTGTTTGGGAGCTGTGAGAACAGATTGTTCTCAGGAATGCTGAGATATGTCTTGTGCGCTGGATATGCCTTGGCAGGGGATCGGGAGGGGAGGGATGATGGCATTTCCACTTTTTTTTTTTAATTCAGCCTGAGTGAGATTCTTCCAGTGACTCAGGTAGCACCAGGTATGACTTACACCTTTACCTAGGGCTTGGCATGAAGCTTGTTGCATTTATTTTATCAGACTACAGAACAGGCTCAGTGCTCCCTGTGTCAAGGGGTGAAGTAGATGTGCTACAGGGCAAAAATCCGCGTGCCGGTTTTCACCACTTCCAAGATGAAAAACGCAACCTGGCGGGTAAGGTTCCCTTAATTCCGCTGCGAGATTAAATCCCAGCAACCCAATTCTCTGCTGACTTGTGGCTTTGAAGCAGCTTTTAAGCAGCATCCAAGCCTCACGCCTAATGCACAGCACAGGCTCTACCACCAACACATTTAGCAGATGAGACAGCTTCTGCACCAAAAGCCCGTGGGAACAGAAGCATCCACACCCAGCCACTGCTCACGTACAGAACGCCTGCTAGAGATCCGCCTTTTTGGTAGCTCCCGTAACTCATCTCTCTGCGAGCTTTGATTTGATCTCGGCGGCAGGAGACAGCGCAGCCCTCTCTGCGGTGCCCGCGCTCCGCGCGGCAGCGGGCGGGGACTGCGCGGTGACTCAGCCCTGCCATCGCCGCTGACACATCGCTGCAGTAATTCATCACGCCTCGCCTCCGGCAGCTGCAGCAGAGATTCCTGCCTGCTGCCAGGGGGAGGCCGGGCCTTGCAGAAAAGCAGCGCAGCACAGAAGGGCGGCTGCTGCTGCTGCAGAAGCGCTCGCATCATCGGTTAATGGGTTTGTTGTCAACAGCTGATTATGAATAAAAATGGTAATGCAGTATAGAGTGTAAAAAAGCTGTCCAAATGGGGATGATTGCTGCAGCAGCAGAACTCTCTGGTGGTGATGCAGCTCTCCCTGCTGGTATTTTGATAAGATAAATGACAGCGTGTTAACACGTATTTGGCAAAGGGATAATCAACAACAGGGAACCTGAAGCTGCTCTTCAAAGCCGCTGTCTGAGCTTCAGGAATTTCCTTACTCTCTGTGCTCTGAAAACCCTTCATTTTCTTTAACCAGCTGAAATTCGACACATATCCTCACTTGATCTTAGCATGGTTTTCTACTTAATCTAAGTATAATCCACATATATTGTGGCATTTCCTGACAGTACTTAAATTTTCTTTACACTAAGCTGTTACCTAACTAGCTTTGACATTGTAAGATGCTTCAAGTAACCCACAAATACCCTGCATGTACTCTGTGCACTGCAAAGAATATAGACATCTGTATGTGCGTTGAAACCTTTCTTGACCAATAAATGGATCGAGGAAACACTTTTAAGGGGCAAAACGAACTCCACCCAAACCATGTTAAAATACCAGCACAAAAGCTTTGTTAGATGGAAGACTAAAGCTTTTCCCTTGAGCTCATAGTTTTAGCATTAACACACGTATAGGCCTTGCCCCCATTATCAGTAGCCTGAAAAGCCACTTTCATTAATGAGTGCATGAAAACTTTGAAAAATCCCGTTGTATCAATCCCAATGACATTTTTGCCCATTCAGAGGAATGAAAATTGGCTAGGGAGGTGACCAAACAGATCTCAGTTTTAATGTTTACATCCACAGTTGATTGCATCTGCTGTCTGCAGCTTTATGTTTTCTGGTAAGCAAATCCCCGAAGTATTTTAAAATACATAGTTTAAAACTTCTCTCTGCATAAAATGTCTCAGCAGCCAACTATACTCATTGTTTACCTATAGCATGTGCTAACAATCTGAGGAAAATTGAGCAATACCTGTTAGTATAATGCTTTTCTGGTAGCGTTCCTGAAGTAAAACTTCCCTTTTAATTTCCAGTAGTTTGATTAAAAAAAAAATTAAATCCTCCACTGTTTCCCTTTGTAATTTTTTAATATTTAATACACCACTGCACCATAATGTATCATCATGCAGGAAAGTGGCATGAGATAACTCAGAAACACAACAGTCAAAAATCCACTCTTATTTGTCACTTAACACCTTGAGTACTGATCTTACATAAGATGCTTGCTTCATATCCAAGGGAGGAAGAACAGAAATTTTTGTTGCATTTCATTTCTTATCCTCTTTGATAATTTCAGGTGTCCCAGGATATGAAATCCTCATTGCAGATGGAATTTTCTGTGGTGTGACACCATATAAACTCTTGTTTTAAGAGCCTGAACCACACAAGCAAGGTCACTGACTAAATGTGAACTCTTGGATTTGACACCTTATTTGATAAGTAAGAAGGCTAAGGAGACCAGTCTAATGTTGGCTTCTAATACGATAAACAGGGCAGGAAGGCAAGAAGGAGAGATTGTACTTGTGGCCTGCAGAGGAAAAGAACACCTATGTCTTAAAAAAAAAAAAAAAGGACAAAGATACTTGCATGATTTCAGTGTATGGAGCACTGGGGGCTTTTCCTGAATCTCTAATAAAAGGTGACAGCAGCCACAGAAATTGCAGCAGAGACAGGAAGCCCTGTCAAGTCTTAGCTGTGTGAATGCAATCATTTGCTGAAGCTTTTAGCAGGGATTGAAGCAGAGAAAGGGATGGCTTCCATCACAAAACAACAGAGGTGCCTGCTTTTTATTAAAAATCAGATGTAGCAAAAGTAAATTTTGAAGTGTCCATCAAGGCACCACCAATTTCTGCCTCAGTTCCATACAGCCGGTGCAAAATGGGGGAGAAATGAGTGCTAGTGAAAAAGCAAAAGAGAGCAGCCAGCTTTCCTCTCCTGTCCATTTTGAGAGCAGGAATCTTGCTGTGCCTGCGCTGGCTTCAGGGAGCGCAGCTCCCCCAGCCCGGGGATGCCGGCAGGGGCGGGGAGGATGCAGGGAAGCCAGGGACACCCTGCGGTGCCCATGCTGGGGTGGAAACGCGGGGATGGCTGCAGCCAGCAGCCGGATGGTGGCCGAGGGGTCTGAGGGTTTTCTGCAAGGCCGGTCACACACACAGCCCCTGTGCCACGCCCTGTCCCAACACCAACACCTTGTGCTCCATCCCACTCCTTTGTGCTGAAGCCAAGGCTATGATTTTCTAGAAATGTAGACCAGAATTTTGTCTTAAAAACCCACAAGAAATGGTTTTCACATACAGATATTTTCAAGGACTACTTTTGCATTAAAAGATGAAACGCATTGTTTTAATGCAGGGCTTTTCCGACACGCTGTCCCAGTTTTCCTTCTTGCAAAAGGGATTGAGAGACAGGTAAACCCTGTTTTTAGGTTAATTTACCAAGCATTTTTTTATCACAAGTTGGCGGGGGGGGTGCTTAGCTTAAATGAGGAGTTTTAAAACCAAATCACAGCACAAGCAGCTAGGGACTGAACTCTAGCTGGTGGGAAGAGAATGAAGAGGAATGGGAAGGAAGCACATTGCTGAAAGCTTCTTGCCCAGGCCCATCACACCTCCAGTACCACTGTACCCCCAGCACCAGTTTTTTAGTGCAGAGCAGTGGCTGGAGCTAAGCTGCACTGGCAGCCATGCCTTTCCTCATTAGCTTTCCTTCCCCTGCCGGGAGCTCTACCTGTCACCAAGGTTTAGTTCCAGGTGGCTGTGCTGCTCTGGTACCCACAAGCCAGGAACCTCTGCCAAGCTGAAAGGACCAGGAAGCACATCCATAATGCAGCATGCCGTGCTGCGGGCTTCTGGCAGGCCTGCAGCGCCACAAATGCAAGCTTTAAGAGATTCTTTGGGGCCTTTGGTATCACTTTGAGCAGCTTGTGTGTTGGCCAGGCTGTATGTACTCTGTGACTCATTGACGCTGGCATCTAAAAGCCAAGCCAAAACCCCAAAGATTTTGGGCTGACAGTCAGACTGCTCCTTACACAATGCACAGCGGGAAAGCTGCATCAGTAGAAAACGAAACCACGAAGTGAAAGGGGAATAGCTCCCCAGGCAGCTTAGCAGGCTTGGGTCCATGAAGGGTGGCTTTAAAGGAAAATTTGTGCAAAGAAAGCATGCAGACTGCTTCACAGGAGTCCCTTTTTAGGCAAATTGGCCAAGGGAAGAGAAGACACATTCTAATAATTTGTCACAGTTCAGTATGCTGTAAACATCAATTCTGAGTGCATTGCTGCACCACTGACTACCGAGGTAAATATCTGGAGTATTTATTTTTAATATTTTAGTTAATTAAATATTAAAAAAAATGAGTGTTTCAAAGCTCTGGTTCGTCAAAAGACTGGAGCAAACATTTACAGTGCACATCACAGACCAATAAGGGAGACTGAATTTCATCTTAAGTTTACGGAGGTCCTTTTGGATGTTATTATACTTTTTTAAGTTAACCCAACTACTTGCTGGGTATGTGGGCTTGATTTTTCGGTTTGGGTGGGTTTTTTGTTTATTAGTTTGTGGTTTTTTGTTTGTTTGTTTTTGTGGTTTTTTAATTATTATTTTTTTTCTGAAATCCAATCTGATATTCCAGGCCAACACATGTTATTCTGAAGATTTACGGGAAATAAAAGTATCTTATGAAAGTTTCTGATAAAAATAAGAAACAAAGGGGTGTTGTTCTGACACCATTCTGATCACATAGAATAATTTATTTTTGACTAAATACTTATTGGAAAAAAAACCCAAAGAAAGAAGAAAGTAAAAAATTAAAACTGTTTCAAGTACATCGCTCCCAATTACAGGGAAATTAAAATCCTGTGTAATGGCTTCAGATCACCGCCATTACAAATTAAAGGTGTAACATTCTTTGCGGAGGATTCTAGGGCAGGATTCATTCAAGATGTATAACTTGGTAGGATCAATAGCTCTGCTTCCCCAAATCACCAAATCCAAACCACCAAGCTACTCTTTTTGACCTCCTTTTACTGTTTCACATTTTTACAGAAATGTAACATAGAATGAATCAGAAACGGCTCAGTGAAATCCTGACTTACTGTTTGCTGTGCTGAAACTTGTATTTGCTGCTGAAGTCACCACTGGCAGTTGTGTTGTTGTACCTTGTGTTGTTTGTGTTGCAGCATCAGGTGAAGAAGACGTGGGGCCTAACACAGGAAAGATATTCAATTTATTTCCTCAATTTTGTAAACACATGTAAAACACACCTACTGCCCTGCTTTCAGCCTGATTTTAAATTATCAAAATGATATTTAATTTAAATTCAAGAACAACAGGGGCAGGGCCCCCTTCACTGCAGAGAAAGCCACTCCCTGTCCCATAGGTGGGTCATCCCAAAGAAGATAAGCCTGTGATAATGCAGCTGGAAGGCATAGCTTGGAGCTTCTCTAAAGCCTGACCAGAAGGAAGCTCATGCACACATCTGCAAGGTTTCACCAAAGAGTTCACTCTCTGTAAAAGAAATTCCCAACCCAAGAGGTACTGCTGCCTAATTTCCTCAATGACCACTAGAACAGCATCAATTAACATGGAGATTTTCACTTACTGCTTGTGAGGGTTTCATTTGCAGCTCTGAGTGCAGCTGTTGTCAGCACTGGCACTGTCGATGTTGTTGTCCGTGAAGTTGTGGTATTCACAGGTTCCACTGCTGCAAGAAAGGCGTTCACATCACTACCGATTTATTTTATCATGCCTAAAAAACCCCACGTTCCTCTAGCTGTGTTCTCTTACCAAGGCCATGAATTTCTGTTTAAAGGCTGGCCCTTACAGAGCTTTATTACCCAAATATTTTGAAAGATGATTCAAAGGGTTGGTTTCAGGGGAAGGTTTGGCCTGTGGACAATCTGCAAGTTGCCCACTGAAAGGTAGCCACAGTACCTTCCAGCTGGCCCCTAAAGGGGAGGCACGTGATCTTTGGGGGTTATGCAGAGGTGCTTGGTGTGACTTCCAAGAGAAGAAGTGAGGGGAAAGGAGCCTGGTGTGGGTGGATGGGTTCACCGTGCTGCTGGACTACCCCTCTGAGCAGCCCTTTGCTGCATACCTGTCTAGCAGGAGGAGGGATGCAAAATCTCCATAAAGAAGTGTGAGTGACACGTGGGAACACAGTTTATAGATCACAGGTAAAGAGCTGAAGGGGACCAGACTCCACTAGCCTTTGGGCAATTTTTCCCTGTGCTTGCCCACCTTGAGACACATTGGAGTCTTCTTCATTGACCAGCTTTCCCAGACCTTCTTCACCTGCACCCAGATTTCTGGGGAAAAAGGAGCACCCAGCAGGCCTTCCTCCTTGGAGGATAGCGAAGCTTAGGACATTGTGGATGATATGAATAGTATTCTCTAGTAAATGATATTCCTTAGGGTGAACTCGGTGCCCTTTCTAAGGTGACTCCTGCTTCTCTCCTCAAGAGAAGTGAGACTTGGAGGAGGGGAAAGGGCTCCTGCAGGCAGCAGGAATCCCTTCCCAGCCACTGCTGGTATGGACAGATGGGAGCAGAGTTGCCCAAACACCACTGAAGCAATAGCAAGGTTTAAATCACCTTGTCTTGCTGTGCATGGATGGCATCCTGCAGGTCTCATGTACCCCTGGCACTTGCTCAAAGGAACGGACTTACCAAATTACAGCCAGGGAATCTGGACTAAAAAACCCCATAATGAATCAATTTAAGAGTTCAGTTTTCAATTCTGTAATCTAATGCAAACAGGAAGTGCTACTGTCAGCTACAGAGGCTCATTTAAATACCTGACAACTACTACCTCTACCTACCTACTACCCCTTCTAGAATTTTTAATGGATGGCATACATGGAAGAATAGGAATAAATCATTACATGCCATGTAATTTTCTCTCATATGACTTAAGTACTTCTAAATGCAATGTTCACACTGGAACTTCTAAAATATAACTCATACTCTCCTTCTCTGCTCTCAATTTTCTGGCTGTTCACCTAGAATAGCAATGCCTCAAGGAATGGGCCTCCTCGTTCCACACTCATAAACTGCTTTAATCTCATATTGGGTTTCTAATGCTTTTTTTCATCGTGGCATAAATACCAACACTGCTTTCCCTTACACGACAAAAAGCTGCAAGAAAAATTTCAGTGAAACATTCAAAGAGTTAATTCACTGTGAGGTGTTGGGCCTTTATGAAGTGTCTTTTGAACAGACATAAACATCAGGGTTTTTGAGAACTGCATAAAAGAACTGCAACACAATTTGAATAGGTATAAATCTTCTGCTGTAACAAACACAATACATGCATATTTCACCTGGTTGCATCTTATCCATCTCCATTACTAGCACTTCAAGTGTACACTTCATAATCTCAGTGCTTTCAGCTCCACAGCAGACTCATTAGTATCCCTAGTTATCAAAAAATAGAATACTGTGTCCGTATTTTCTTCTCTCACATGTATAACTTATTAGATGCAGCAGTCTTCAGCATTCAGACTAATAAAGGAGTTCACATGATTGAAATATGGTCAATATTGATTTTTCATACATTTTCATAACAAAGCTGCACAATAAAGAAAACTGAATGTGACAGTCGAAGGTGTAGACCAGAATCACAGACTTGTAACATCTGAAACAAGTATTGTCTCTGTTAAGTTTTCTTGAACTGGGAGTCTTTGGTAATTTATTAATCTCTGATCTCACTTGAACCACTCCTTGAGCGTATAGGAACTCACAGAACCTATTTCACGTGAAACGAAAAGCGTGGCCTGCTCAAATTAACTGTCTCCATACCGAGATACTTCAAGCCTTTATTTGCAACAGAGTTTCATAAGAGACTTGGAGAAATACATTGCTCTACAATCAGCCTGTATGAAAGAATCCACCTGATTTCTCCCAGAAGCTTGAAAAGCTGAAAGCTAGAAAGACAACAGGATCTTCAGAACAGCAGATAACAGCGAACTGGAGCTCTTACCAGCTTTTGATGTTACTGTGGAAGCGGTTGCACGGCCAGTAGTGGCTGGAATGCCATCTTCTGAAAGAAACACAGAAAGAACCATATCACTTCTGCACATTCCACATCTATTTAGCCCTACATAGTCATAATAGCAGAGAGCAGCAAGGACCTTCCTGGAAAATCACGTTCAGAAGCTTCTTAGCAGAAGCAACCAAATCATATAACTCTGCTACCAACCTTTTCAAGCTGTATCCTAAATCTCTTCATTTTGCCCTGATTGCTGTGATGGGGAGCATCTGCTGCCACCTGCCACCTTGGACTGCGTGCTGTTTTCCCACTGGTGTCTCCCAGACTGGTTGGTAGGGGGGGAAATGGAGCAAATTAAAGCGGTTTTTTTGCTGTCTCCTCCTCTCCTTGAGTACAACCACAGCTGCTCTGAGTCTTCAGGGTGGGGGGTTAACTAAAGTAATTGCCCATTGGAGTCAGCAGCCCTTCTCCTGCCTTGAGGTAACAAAATTGTACTAGCTCCCTTGCTAGTATAAGCCCTTCAGGAGGGCTTTTCAGCATCACCCTGATCCCTAAATGTGAGAGGAAGAGGAGAATTCATAGAACATGGCTCGAGAAGCACAACATTGAGTAACGACTGACTTTCTCTATTGCCCTCAATGCAGTGCTCCAGCTGTTGGGATTTTTAAGACTGGCATCGTTTACGGCAGTAAAGGTCACGTTAGTAGGTGGCTCTACAATATTACAACACAAATAAATTGTCCAAAAAAGAAATTTCAACACACAAAAAGCAAAATAATTTCTGTCTCTTCTTTCTGTGCTGCAAGGTTGTGACAGCATAACTCAAAAAGTGTTTTGGCTTCAAGCCAGTTTTCAGTCTTATTGCTGGGGTGTTCATATCTTTCTACTGAAAGAAGTTAGGGGGGTGTTGAAGGGGGTGAAAAGGCGACACTGACTCAGAAACAGGCATTTCTCGACCATTTTAGATGGCTTTGAGACAAGTATGGGTACATTTTTGGAGGAATAGATCAATTCTGTAACTGAATGGGAGAGGAAAATGGCACAGGCTAATCCCCGTGTGCTGTCAGGTTTGAAGCATGACATCCTGTCAGGCTGCATTAGCATGCTGTAATACAGACATGCTAAACTGAGTCAGGACAGCATGTCAGTATTCTTGTGTGACTCCATTCATGGTAATATCTGCTGGCATTCTCTTTTTTGGCTACAGGGTAGAACAGTCAGTTTTGTTCCCTTTGCTCAGTGTACCCTCAGTGTTCCCTGCGCTCTGATTAACATTTCATGAGCACCACCTGAAGCCTGCAAGAGCCACAGATCTAACCTGGAAAAAAAATAATACATAATACAATTGCAGGGGCTCTGCAGAAGCGTATTAAGGTCTAACCAGATGAGCCCTTACAACTCCTCTCCAAGCAATGTGTTATCAGCCCTCTTGGCACCTGCATGTGTGTAATAGGTCTCAGCCCCTTCCCAGTGAGCCCTACTTTTTTTGGCATCTTTTCTAGGTATGCTGTTGCCTTCATAATGCCTTGTCATAGCACATGCTGGCCCAGTTTGATATGGGCATATCCTATATAAAATTAAATGTGTCCCCTATGGGCCTGCTGCTGCCCCAGCTCTACTCCCCAGAACACGAAGACACAGTCACACCATGCCCAGACTCGTGCACCCTGCATTTAATATGCAGGTTTTCACGCCATTTAGTTACCCAGTCAGAGTAATGCTTCATAGCCCACACTTGAAATACTTGGAAAACAAATTTTATCCAGAGAGACCCAAAGGCAGTCTTGTTTCCCTAAACAGCGAGTATTTTTCCATCTCTTCGTTCTCATTACGTGCTGCTGACAAAGCTCCTGTAATCCCCCACACCACAAGGCCACAGCACTGGAACAGAATGTTTTTTCAACAGTGCCTACATTTCGTATGGTTTTGTTTTAACATCTCAGTAGCTACCATGCCTGTAATGCCAGCTAAATGTACTAGCTGGCCGATCAGCTCGTTCCCAAACTCACTCTTCCCAAAACTCTTCCTCTAACTCAGCATGACTTTGTAGAAAACTCATTGCAATACTTAGATTATTCATCCTTTAAAGGTGTTCCATTTAATAACCATGTTGATTGGTCGAGGTTTCCTCAAAACTAAAAAAATGTGAATTTAAGTCACAGTTTTATTATGACTCACTATTCTTTGATTTTATCACAGGTTGGAGATAAACTAAGGTAAATTCAATTAACAGAGTACAATAGAGTTTTATGAATTAATTGTTTTCTTAAAATGGTGAATAATTAAGTATACTTTAAAAGTAAGTTGAAAGCAACATGTAAGAATGTTTAAAACTTGACAGGATTGTGGGGGGGAACAGTTTGATTAAAAGAAATGATAGAACTGGTATCTTATTATGTTCTTATTTGCAATGTTAAATTGTAACTAAGGAGAATCCTATGGGGGATAAAAGCAAGAGATCAAAAAACAATAGAGAAAAGAATTTTCATCCATTAGAGACTGCTGATAGACAAAGAAAGGGACAGAAATCTTCATTTTTCTGCTCATGTCAGGTTGCCTGCAGCCTCAGATGATGGACAACTAAGTAAATTTACAATTGCATGGTTTTTTAGCAAATTTGAATGCACTGATCCCTTTGATATGAGAGCACCTTGATGTACTCTGATGCAGGAGTAGCCAAATTTACTGAGCAATTGCTCCCACATGGAAACCACTGCTCTTTGCTGTGTTCGCTGGCAATAAACCCAGCTAAAAGAGCACGGGTAACCTGTGATGCAGCATGCTTGTGTCTGGAGAGTGGACATGGAGCTAAAAGGCTCTCAGACACTACACTGGGCTGAGTAAAGGGGGGATGATGGTGGTGGTAAGATCCAAAAAGAAAAAAAACAACCCATGTCTTAAAGCAGATAATAAGGCAAGAAGAAATACAAACCAGGAGAAACGTAAAAGGAGAGGAAAAAACGAAGGGAAGGACAGAAAGGCCTAGAGAGAGTAAGACAGTCAGGGTAGCAGCGAAAAATAAGAAGGAATTAAGAACAGATCCAAGAACATGTGACACAGGGCCACAAGACCAAACTAAAAAGAGAGTAACTGTTGTGATTTGTTTGTTCGGGTTTTTTTTTAGGTTCATCGAATTTCCATTTATTGTCTTTTCTAGCTCAGATTTAAATGGTATATTTGTTCTAAAATGAAAGCAACACTACATTCATTGGTCTTCAGATTTTGAAATGGATGAACTGAAACACTGAACTTACTTTCTTCTTTTAAATTCAGAAGGAGTCCATGAATTTAGACAGAACTGAGCAATGGCCACATTTGTCCTCAAACTGCATCTTTTGATGCAGGCTTTAGTCTCTAAGATCTGAGCTTGGAGTGCTCACAACCTTTTATCTCTCTCTCTTATTATTTTTACCTTCACACTGGAAAGATAAACAGGTTCTGACCTCGTTTTAATTAGATGACTGTTATTGCTACAATCGGGACAGAAACAAAAAAGGAATGACTGTAGGTTGTTATATCAGTAGCTCTGTTTATACCCTACAGGACACCACAAGGCACAAACCACAGAGTTTAAAACGCCACATGAAACAGATAATACAAAACTGAATGCCAAAGCAAAAATATTTTTAAAGATTAATAGATTGTTCAAAGTATATATTGATTCTATTCATTACATGAATTAATTGATTTGAGTGCTGTCTGGTTTGGCATCAATATCTAACTTTGAAAAGAAATTATTTTTATGGAAAAGTCACTACTGTTACAGACAACAAATGGAATGGCCTGTTTGACATTTCTTTCACTTTGACATTGCACTGGATAGACAAAACTGTATGATTAAAATCCTTCCATTCAGATGAGGTACTTGGTCCAGCTTCAGAAGGCTGCTAAGAAGGGTGTGGATTCCTGGAGGTGGGAAGTTACTGGAGAACCATAAAAATCATCAAGAGTCAAGAGAAAAATGACCTCTCAGGAAGGATTGCAAAAATTGCACTTGTTCAGCCTAGAGAGGAAAGGGTTAATGGAAGGCACGACAACAGCAGTCAGTAGGTGAGGAGCTGCAGCCAAGACAAAGGAATAAACTTACGTCCACTGAAGTTTTGAACGAGACATAATTGACAAGGAAAATTTGGACTGGAAACTCTGCAGGTATTTTGGTGCCTGTGTCAAACTGTTGGCATAACAGCCAGAAGCTGGTGTTTTAACCATTTTGCTCATGAGGATGTAATATATTCCCACTCAAAACCTGACCAGTGCTCTATAGGCTGTAGCTGGGAACAATTACCAAAGAGGTGTCCTGAGGAAATCTGTACATGATAATTCCTTGCTTCAAGGTTATAAAGCAGAATCTACAGGTGTTTATATTATGTTTATTATATATTATCATAGAATCACAGAATGGTTTGGGTGGGGAGGGACTTTAAAGATCATCTTGTTCCAACCTCCCTGCTGTTGCCAGGGTCATCTTTCACTAGACCAGTTTGCTCAGAGCTCCATCCAATCTGGTCTTGAACACTTGCAGGGATGAAGCATCCACAGCTTCCCTAGGCAACCTGTTCCAGTACCTCACCACCCTGACTAATTCTACCCTAATTCCAGTAAAAAATTTCTTCCTAATATCTAATCTAAACCTACTCACTTTCAGGATGTCATATTATGGTTGTTCATGTGACCCTGGGCCTTTGCAACTGCACACAAGTCATGGAGAAGTCAAAATTTTTTCGATTTCTGTTTTTCCGCACCATCAGAAATAGATAGTGATCACTTTCTAGCCCATGATAATTCTGCCAGCCCTCATGACCATGAAAGAGCCTCTATAACCACTGCTCCCCATGGGTACAGCAGTACCCATGTAAAGACTGTACAGTTCATTAAAAAAAAAAATTGTCCTTTTTTGAGAAAGTGACAGCTGTCCTTGTAAGAAAATCTGGTACTGATCTGGGAACTCAGAGTTCCCAAGAAATAGCTGCTGCCTGACAATGTACACAACTTGTTTACTCTTACCTTGGAGCTCTGTTGTCTGTTACATTTTCTCCTTCATTTAATGTTGTTTCATCTCTACATTCTCTTATCTGATCTTTCCCCAGGCCCAGTACAGTCCTTGCACTTCTTTTATTTCTGTTCTCACTACTCATTTGTCTTTCTTTCCAGTGCATGACCCTTTACCCTAAACCTTGAGATAAACTTATTTTTTCTTTTGTAATGCATTATTGTGAAAAGGTTCATACATTATCCAAATAACAAAAATACAGATGTACTGTTAGAAGAGGTTTAAGTGCAATTTTAACAGTGTTGTTTGAAACCATCAATTTGTTTCTTGCTATTTGAAGATCAGAAATAAAAAACCTATTAGTGAAACACTCCAGAAATAATTTTTTTTTAAAAAATGAATACCCTCCCCACCTCCTCCTCCCGATATTTTTTATTCTGGAAGAATTAATTTTATAGAAGTACCACTGTTTCTAGTCCATTTAACCCGTAAGAACTCATACTTCAGATTTTCCCTCTATAATCACATCAACTGGATTTTAAATGGGAATCAAGGTTCTGATGTAATCCCAAAAATGGCCAAAGCTGGTAACGGTGTCTAGTGAAGGATATTAAATTAAACAACGCCATTTGCAAACTTCACAAATTTGAAGCAAACTCAAAAAAACCCCCACAACCTTCATGTTTTCATATTTCTTTAGTGTGCGAAGTGTGGCACTCACAGTGTGGCACGCCTCACACACGCGTTCAGATGTGCCTGCCACAGGACCTGCACACAACCACTCAGGCTGTGACAGCACCTGGTGAAAGGAAAGCTGTGTCCCCAGTAACAGCCCCGTGCTGGGTCACTGCAACTTCACCATCATCAAAAGTCAGAACTGCAAAGTGTTTTTCCAGCCTGGCCTCACAATGGTTTTGCACCGCTGCAAAAGCTCTTAACGCAGCCTCCTGCAACACGAGCCATTTTCCGCCTCAGGATTTTCTCTGCTGTGCATATCTTACATTGGCAACTGGAAGGACAAAGCAGGCCCTGAACACAGGTACACTGGCCATGCTTAAGGTGAACCCCTGTGAGATGCATTTAGATACTACAAGCAATGGTAAAAACCAGAAAGGCCACATCCTTTGCTGCCTGATGCCAACCAGCTGGAAGCCTGTGATTCCCGCTGCCTAGGGAGGTGGGAAGCCACCTCCGGTTTGCCAAGCTGTTACCTTCCTTCCCGTCATGTCACTCTTCAGCAACAAACCAAAAACATACTACACAAATCCTACATGTGGAGATCTTACATTTAAAGCCAACTTTCTACTTCTTCACTACAGCTGCTGGTCCTGGCTTGCAGGCTGGCATCACACGACAGAGACAGCCTGCTGCAGAAGAGTGGGAAAAATTTGCAGGCATGAGCATAGGGGAAGACACAAAGGCAGGAAGAAGCAGCTCCTGGGCCACAGACACATAACAGTCTTCCTTTAAAAGACAAAACCACCTGGAAACAGGTGAAAGAGATGGATATTAGGGAAGAGAGAGCATAAATGCAAAGCCCCGTAGCTAGGAAAGGAGACAGGGACAGGGCTCCTCCTACATGGCATGGGAATGGGTAGCAGCAATTGGGGTGATGTGGGATTTGGTTTCTGCAGAGGAAACATAAACTGGGTGGGCTGGAGGCAGCCGGCAGCAAGAGCTGAGGGGAGGAAGGAAAGGGAGGTAGCTGCCACAATTTTTCCAGCAGGGAACAGGGAAAAGGCAGGAAATGCAGCTTCAGTGCCAGCACTGCCCCAGAGTTCCTCCTGCTCACTCAGGCATGGGGCTAGCATGACCCAACACTAAGCACTAGCAGAGAGCTGCTGGGAATTACCAATCCCCAGGCAAAAGGCTCCCACAAAGCCTGCTCACAGCACCCAGCAAACACCTCCTGCATAGGGACCTGCTGCACACAGAAATATTGACAAGGCAGCTGCCAAGGACCAGCCTCAGCCAATGTAGGTTGCTGAGGGCTCCCCTCCTCAAAATATTAATGAGAAGCTTTGGATGAGTGCCCCCGTCTTATTGAGTATTTGAAAGAACACAAGCACAGCATGATTTGCCTCTCTGCATGTGGGGACACAGAAATCTGGGCACTTAACTAGCCAATTTTAAGGGGGGTTTTATTGCCTTAGAAGAAGTGCAAACTCCCTATCAAAGGCTTTTAATCACAAGCTTTCTCAGTGTGCCTTCTGCTCACGTGAAGCTTGGTGGGTATCTCTATCATTGTATTCTACAGAGGGATGAGTACATTGTTTGCACTCCATAAAACAATAAATGTGCTCAGCATGCTCATCAGCACTCCAGTCTGCCTTGAATGAAGGCTCCAAGCTCTACACTTCTTTTTATTTAAACCTGTTAAAACTATTTAATAGGTTTTAATTAAACCCTTTAAAGCCATTTAAACCACCAGATTGCCACCCTTTGATTGTGATATATTTGTTTGTCCGTGTGTAAGATAAAACGTATGAGTTTCTGAGGACTATATTATAGCACAAAAAAATGAACTGCCATCCCCCTAACCGTTGTATTAGTCAAGTTAAATAAATTTGAAAAATGTCCTTAGTGTGTGCAATTTTGTATAGAAAGCTCCACAGATATTGTGCATTGCTGAGTAGAACAACAAAAAGAAATAAAGGAGAGCCCACTTCCCTTGCAACAGGAAGGACTAAGAGTGTTGGTGTAAGTCACCCCCACCCAGAAGGCAGAGAGAAAACTGCAATGCTTACAATGCTTTTTCCTCACCATGCTATTTGCAAGCCTATTTTTGTTTCCCATGAAAGAGCGTGTTCGGGTAGGGCAGATATAAAACAGCCAGAGCGGAAGCTGAGCCCGGGTCAGTCGGTAGCTCCCCTCTGCAACGTGCTGCACAAGTTAGGAAAGTCATACAGTTCTGTGCTATGTTTGTGATCCCAGTGCATATCCAGCAGTATGAATAATTGTATAATTCAGGAAAGGGTCACTGCAGTGTCTGCTATGATGTATTTATTTTTAGAACATCCGGGATCAGCCTAGACACCCGTTTTAGCCATACCCGCCCATGCCACTCTGTTCCTGACAAAGCTCTGAAAGCCTCTGGAATATCAAAAAGCAGTTCCTGTCAGAAAACTCTGTGGAAACACTGTAAATTGTTCTATAATTAATGTAATTCCATGCTCAATGGCCCATTGAGACTCTCTTCATCTTTTCCATACTGCCTAGAACAAAGGTTAAATGGTACAGAATATCCCAAAGGGAAGGCCCCAAATGGGCTTTGCAAGCCCTGCGTGGAGTTCAGTCTCGCTGGAGTTACTTTATATGCAAGGACGAAGGGTGTACTTTGAAAATATTTCATTTCTCTTATTGGCACATACACAGCTGATGAAGACCTTGTCTCTATCTTGCCAAGCTGATTGAATACTCATGTTACTCTGAATTTCTACCAATCTGATACAACTGCTAAGATCAGATGCAAAACTGAAACTCTTTTCTTACAAGCTTCATGCTACAAAGTATTCCTGTTTAAAAAACAAAGTTGTTACCACAAAGAGCACTTGAAACAGAGTGTCAGCACTAGCCACACGGGCTCCCACTGAAAAACAGCTTCCTAGCAGAATGGAGTGGCCTACATTCACAATGTTCAGGCCTGTCAAAATCCCAGCTCCCAGTCAGTGCACTGGGAAGCCATGGTGAGCTGGGAACTGATCATATCATGCTGGTGAACAGCTATAGACATCCCTTGTACTTTTATTGGCAACTAGAGTAATTGAATTCCCCATGACAATTACAGCTATTACAATCGTGAACAAGCTGTTCCGTTCCCACACAAACCTTTCTGCTCTTCTTCAATCTTTTCTCCCTTGAATGATCAATCCCCACTTTCCATTCTGCATCTGGAAACAGCATTTTCTGCCAGCTCTTGGAAATGCAAGGTGAAAGCAATTAGGGAAGAAGCAGACAGTGCACTACAAGAAAGTGTCTCTAAGCCAGTAAGATAGATCGTGCACTAGTTCACCTAAATTCAAGAGCATTAAGACATGCCAGCCACATGGCTCCATTAGCACAGGGAATGGCTTGCAAAAGTAATGGAATCCTCTGGAGCCATTTGAACTAGACAGGATAAAATGCGCAGAGAACCAAAAAAACATCGTGCACTGGGAGGGTTTTTTTGCCTCTAGTATGTGTGCTGTGTCCTTCCCTTGCTGTCATTAGCAGATCTCAGGGACTGGGTTATTTGGCATAGATCTCAAGAAAGTCCTTTTTTTCGTTGCATGTTGGAAACAAGTGAGTTGTTGCAAGCCCAACAGTTCCTTAAATACATTTGCTGTCTTCTGAATCACAGCAAATATATTAATACACTACTCTTACAAGAAAAAACCTTCCTAAAAAGAACCTAAACTTGCTCTGCTGGAAGAGCCTTTCTGGGCAGCCAGCCTTTGGTGTAGCTACAATTTCCAAGGGTTATGTGATGTGAGTCAAAACAGAGTAAGACTCCATAGGATGTCCAGAAAGCTCCATAATTCAAAGAATTCAGTAGTTTGCAAAAAGAGATTTTAACAGTCCTGTGTAAGAATGAGTAACTACAGTGGAATTGCACACTGGTCCCAAACACTTCCTTCAATACACCACAGATTTCTGACTTTATGAACATCTGTAGGAGTCAAAGGCAAATGAGGTTTGACAACTTGGCAGAAGTTTCAGAGTGTCTACAATTCCTGGGTAAAGAAAACCCCCAAATTTTTGCTTTTGTGGACTTTGAATTAGCCATGTATCATGTCAAAAGCTATCCCTCCTTACTGGACATGAGACCAGGAATTTGCGTGGAAAGGGTTAGAATTTCACATTTCTTTGCAGAGTAATCGTCACCTATTTTTGCCATTTTGTCTGAAAATATTTGGTGATACTTTTGCTTCTATAACCTTTGAATGAGTTTGCAAACACCTGTATTTACATCATCTATATTGTTGTGATATATAACCCATGCTGAGATGAGGAGGAGTAATTCATCTGTCTAGGAAAGATGAGTTCAGTCTGTCCTCACACCGGGATAGATAGCACCCATATAATAACATTTAGAAGGTTATCAACACTGTATTTCAAATAAAACCTTAGACTCAATGTTGAGCATGAGAAAAAGTAGGAAAACTAGTAAAAAATTAAGGAATATATGGAGTTCTGATCACTTCAAGTAATTAATAGGCAATGGAAAGGAAACACATCTCACCAGATAAGTATTTTACAGAGGAAAATAACACAAGTCATCGGCCAGGAAGGTTTGTAAATCTCCTGGCACTGTTTTCCTCAGACCAACTAAAATCCAAAGCTTTTGCCATTCTTATCAGTTGTTGCCTCAATAGCCAAATTTCTCAAGCCCAAAACCAACATTAATCTCCTGCTAAAGATTACAAAAGAAGAAATCTGGAGGAAGCATAACATCTCATTAATATCATCATGTTAATTGGTTTAACCCTAAAGTTACACTGACACTCCTCAAGTGCTACCCTGAGAAATCACACCATTAAGACAAACTGAACGTGCTTTTTCGAATGATTACTTATCTTGTAGGAATCTTCAGACAGCAAGGCTGGTGTAGTGCTCCCATCCCAGCAAAACACATAATTTTGTTAGAGCGATAAGACAAAGTAGAGTGGTTACAGCAGATAAATGTGATGCAAAATCGTGTACCACTTGCTCTGTGGTTTCAGAAACCTGAGATGCATTGCTATCTACAACATGCAGCTAACACCCAGGAGCATGTTACTGCCATTGAACAAAAAAAAAAAAAAAAAGGATTGAAAATTATTGTAAAACTGTTCTGCTTATCTACTGATAAACAGGATAGAATTTGCACTTGTATCAAAGGCAAGCACCCACTTTCCACATAAAAGCAGTCAGAAAATCCTTGCCCTGTTCCTAGTTTGAAGCATAACCTTTTTGGACCATCAGCTAGTTAGTCTGGCCTGAAAGGAGTTGTTGTCTACTCTGACTGCTGAGAAAAAAAGTCTTCTAAAATTAATTTGGACCCTTCCAGACCAGCCTCTAGTCCATGTGTGGGTGGCAGCAGACAGCTTCCTACCCCTTTCTACAACACCCCAGCAGATCACACTTGCTGAATTTTATTCCAAGTCATCATATCAGCAAGTGATCATCAGCTCAGTCTTCTCGCATGGGGAGGTAGGGCCAGAAGGCACAGTGTGGTGATAACATCATATTAAATTGTGTCAATTTTTTTCCTGTTGCAGGTAGGTCTGGCTGATACCACATGCCAGTGTTAGGGCATCCAAGGATCCATTTTCACGAGAGGAGTGCCAAGGTATCACTACTTGATATCTCAGCTGCTGGAAAAATGACAGTAGCTTGCAGGGCAGGACAAGGTGCAACTCAGGGGTTTGACCCTCCTGTTTAAAAGGGAAACCTATTTTAATAGAGAAACCCATTTTCAGAGTGCTAGTTGAAACCAAAAGTAGATGTTTGTCTTCTAAAGGAGCCAGGTCTTTAAATCTTGACTTGTATTTGGAAATAACACCTGCTATATACAAATCCAACTTCGTCTCTGTTTACAGAATTGCAAAATAAACCCATTAAAGAGTCTTCCTTGAGCTGTTGCAGCAAAAAATACAAACAACGCCACCCTCTTGCCCCCTTCACAAGGGCCATAGATAATAATGATGGTTTTCCCATGAGATTTTACTGTCTTCACATGTTGAACTTAGTCTTGCTATTGAATAGTACCAGTTAAAAGTACTCCCTTCCTAGGGTTAGGAGTTCCTTAAAGATTATTTTTAATTTGTACTTTCGCAGTACAAATTACAGTACCAAAAAAAAAAAAAAAATTCAAGTACTTTTGCAGGTTTTTCCACACAAGACTCAGATGTATAAACAATCTGAGTCCAAATTCAAGGTACTTTCCTATTTACGAAAAAAACTCCACAAAACCAAACCAAACCAAACCTCAGCAGATCTTTTTTCCTAATTTATAAACTAGTAAAGATTAATAAGAATGCTAGGTTTGAATACAGATAAAAAGAGTCAGCTAAAGAAAAGGGAAAGCATACCGGTAAATTTCCAGAAGAGACAACCATTTTTTGGGCATGTTATACAGCATTATGTACTCCCAGGTTTGGAGCTGAATGCTGTAGGCAACTTGCCCTTCATATTCAGTTTCCATTTATTTTGGCTGTAAATCTTAACCAAGCAGGTATCAAGCCATCTGCTTCTACCCTCTGTGAATGCAGTAAACTGGCTTTCAGGTTTGGGGCTACAGCATGCAGTTTTCTTCTGTCCAGTAATAAATACACCTTTAAAATCCATTAGGGAAAAACTGGCCCAATATGCAAAAGATCTAGTGAATTAAAGGAATGTGGCAGCAAGGAAAAAAAAACAAAACCAAAAAAAATCTGTACAGGAATAAAAAGTCAATATTCAGTTAAAGGCTATGATAAACTCCAGCACTATAATTTGATTTTTGACAAAGCTAGTCTTGGCAAACTGCTAGGAACAGTAAAAGCACCAAATACAATTTTTTTTTTTCACAACAGGCAAATTCTCAAGACACTCAAAGTTTTGGCTCAAGCAAGTTCAAGGTGCAAGAAAGTCTTATCTAAAGCCTATTCACATTTCTCAAATTTTCAGAAATGAGACAATGATCCAACTGTGACAGTCTGTGCCTTGCTGGTTGTCCAGAGAACAAACATGAATAATGACCCCGAGTGAGGGGAGACCATTCTGAAAAGCTTTCACTGCTCAAAACAGTTTAATTAGTATTTAATTTTAAAAAATACTTTTAAAATACTGGAAGGCTTGTGAGCTGAGAGCACAGAGGATGGAAGAGGAAAAGGCTATCCCTCTCCTCTAGTTTACATCAACAAGAGCAGAGTTCAGACAGCTGCAGATGTGTGTAATCACTACAGGAGCCCTGGCTTAGTGGAACTTTCCTCTAGCTATCGTTCTGGGAGTCAGGATTAATCAGCTGGACTGTAGGCTCGGGATGCTACACAACGTCCCCTTAATGAGGAAGGGGGTTCGGAAACACGTACTTTAGGGCTGATCCACAGTGAAATGGAACAGCTCCAAATTACTTCAGGGGCATTTGGACCAGAATCTCAATGCCAAGATTTTCTCCTACCTTTCAAAAAAGAAAAACAGCCTTGTTTTTTTTGTAGTGCCATCAATTCTGACAGAGCACTCGGATAAAGCTACTTCTAGCTGTCACCAGGGGTCAGCCATCGGGCGTTGACAACGCACCCCCTGGACATGTCCAGCACCAGGTGATGCATTCCAGCTCCTCCGCTCGGGTGCACAGCCTGGCACGTCCAGACCGATGCTGGGAGGAGCACAACCCACTCTCCTCTGCCATCATTGCTGCAGGAAGCCAGCCTGGGTGCCTGAGTGAGAAGGATGCAGAGCCGTGCTCCCAGCACTCCGTGGAGGACGTTTGCTGCGCTGTGCAGCCACAGCCACGCTGCATTACAAGACCAAGGCACAGGAAGATGCAACCTCTTAGCACTTACATTATAAGCACATGCCAAGGCTTCTCCTCTCATCTTTTAGAAGAACAAACTTCACCTTTACACATTTTAGAAGTAATTGCATCCTAAGGCAGACTCAAGAGCATTTATATTTGATTACTATAATTTGACATTGTATTTTTTGACACATTCCAGTGCTGTCTGTTTAAAACTGGAAATGCTATGAACCAACCCAGAAAGCATTTTTATTCAAGCTATGTTTTGGAACAGGTAAGAATAAAGGGCAATATGCCAGGAGGACTGAACACCTTGAGATGAGCAGGAAGGAACTCCTTTTTCAAGCATTTCAAGTTGTCAGGAGGCTATCAGCCTCCACAGTGGTACATAACTGAGCCGCTAGTAATGTGCTGACAGAGGGCAGACTCCTCCAAAACAATGGGGGCTTTAGAGGATGAAGGATCCCAAGACAAATTAGAAAATTTTAGAGAAAAGCACTATGACCATACAGGTGAAGAAAAAGCATGAAATTTAGAATCCCCACAGGAGACCAGGTATGTTCTTTACTAACCACAGTGGAAATTTCCTAGTCCACTTCTGTATGATATGCAGATGATAAACAAACAAACACTTTGTGTGTAGCACATGAAAAAGTTGCAAGCCCACACATTGGTCTTTGTGAGCTTTGAAGGCGAAGTACTCCAAAACCTGGGGGAGGAAGTATTAAAACTCTAGGGTGTGATTTGACCTTCTCCAAAGATTACTGATCATAATTTTAAAATACTAAAAACAACTGCAGAAAAGTCTTGTTGCTGTCTCCAATGCTCAAAAAAGGGAGACTGAGCACAAGGGAGACCATCACTTCCCAGCTTCAGATTACAAGATTCTGCTGTTACAGCCCAGATGACCAGAGCACTTTAGAGATCACAAAAAGTGGAAATCCAAATACTTTGGTCCAGCTTTGCACAACAGACAATAAAACCACTTCTGTCTTAACAGGTTGATGCATGGGGTAGCCTGAAGGAAGCTTGATCAGAGCATGTAACTTTACTTTCACAAGATAAAGACACACTCCAAATTTCTCCATAAATTTTCTTAATTTTCTAATGTGAATTTACCAACAGAATTTCACTACCACATTTACCTTGCAATTAAGCGTTAAAAAATACTTTTAAAGAACCAAAATTCTTCAGAACAAATGTGTCATATATAAAATCTGCTTATTCACTGCCATCGGTTCTGCAACGTTCATATCATGCAGAGGAGGCAAAATCCTTTTTTAAGACAGGATTGTACAAAATTAGCAGGATTCCTCCCACCTTTGCATGTTGCTTTCTGGAAAGCTTTATGGACTGTTGTGTTAAATAATGCTCTTTTTGATGCAACTCCACTTTGCTTTTCAGAAATTGTGAAATTAAAGCTTTGACAATGACAGGAAGGCTATTTTTACTAGGAGTAGCAGACAGAGGATAAATAGTACTTCAACACAGACTTTTGGGGCTTGTTCTTACTTAACATAATTTTAAAAGCAGTTCTTTCTGTGGCGCAAGCTTATTTTTAATCTCCTTTATTGATCTGTTATCCTAACAGCAGTGAGCCCAAGAAATGGCATAAGACATACCATAAAGGACTAAATTTCAACACATAACCTGAGGAAAAGTTGATTGACTTTGTTTAGATCAGTTAATCTAGTATTATAAATTTTAAAAGGTCTGACTAACAGATCCTTTTCAGGCAATCTATAGGCTTTTGTGGAAGTTTTGACCCAGAAGGCTGGGAAATGAAAGTACAGATAAAAGGCAGATTTTACTTTAAATGTATCTTTTGACAAAGGTGATGATAGACTCTGGCCCTTGTTGCAGTTTCTCTCACCCTTTCAGGTTTTACTAGTTAATTCCATTTTAAAAGCATGATCTTTCAAGCTGAAGAATAATGAAAACATCAGTTCAGTGACCACCTGAACACCAAAAGTTTGATTAAATATGTGCATTTAAGAATCATATCTAAAAGATATTGCACCCAGTAACTAATATGACCCCTAAGCTTGCACCCCTCATTATCTGACACTTGATAAATGTTGTAAGCCCCTGTATCTTTGGGGACAAAACTAAGATAATTTCTGAGAGACATTCTTGGCCAAACTTACTGCTGGCATAGTGCCAGGGAAATCTATCAGGATGGATCTGATTTGCAAGAGCCAAAATTGCAAAACCTTTCAGACATTTCAATACCCCCCTTAAAGCCATCTTTACAAAAAATGCTTTTATACGTAGAAGAAAAACAGAACTGAAAACTTTCATAAATACACCTCTGCCTTTAACTCCTCTCAGATTTAGGAGCTTCATGACACCTAGAAAGTAGGCTGTCACAAAAATACAATGGCAGGAAAGTTTTTCACAGAACACATATAACTCAACTGCCAGTTAGTACCTTCTCCTCCAACACACAGTCTTTCAATCATTGCAGCAGAAATGAAAAAAAGCACCCAGCGACTGACAGCTAAGCTTTTGTTCACAAACCACTCGAGAGAAGTGACAAGTCTATCCAAAAAAGCTGAAGAACTTACCTCCTACAGTGCAAACACAAAGTGCAGCAAGGAAAAGGAAGGCAATCCCCAGGAGCTTCATGCTTGGTGGTAGTGTTGGTAGTGCTGCCAGCTCTCCCTTGTGCAGCTGGGCAGGGAGTGCGCTCTCACTCTGAGGCAGGTCTTAATTACTCCATGGAAAAAGGTGTGTGGTGACTGTGCCTGGTCACTGCCCATTCCTGCTTATTTTGGGGACTTTGATAAAGAACAGGAGGAAACACAACATACTCCCTCTGGGAGTTCAGTACAGAGGAGATTTATTGTTTCAGTCCTTACAGGAACTCCTTTTCTTTGGCAGTGAACCATGTTTTTGTTAATACATTATTTTGTTCTTCTTCAGTCATGAGGTCAGGAAGGTTTTTGAACAGAGGCAAATCTTTCCTTAGGATATGCTGTACATCACCAGCTTTCATGCTGTAGCTTGGGATACTTTTAAAGCACACATTTGTGAGCAGCGAGGGAGCCCAGGTAGAGGGGGATAACACAGCCAGGAATAGAGGAGCAAAACGAGCAACAAGAGCCCTCATCTGGCTCTTTTCTGGGCCGTGTTCAGTGGCCTTGGTGAAAATCACAGCATGTTAAAGGTAGAGAGTCTCCCTGAGAGAGCTGCCATCCTGCAACCAACAGGATGCAAGGGCCACTAGAATAGGGAGAGGAAGTGACTCCAACAAGGTGCCCCAGCAGGGACAGGCTCTGGGCTGTGCAGAGTTAGAGCTGGGGTGGGAGTTTTTCCTTTACATGAAAATGGGTCCTCTTTTTTTTAAATTTGAAAAGTTGCAACTAGCCTTGACTGAATCTGCTCCACCAGCAGTGGAAAGGTTTTGTTATTCTTTGGTTTAGCTACTTGCTGTGCCATGGGATGGGAATACAGTCCCCAAAGCAAGCATCTTACCCGGTCTGCCTAATCAGCCAGCACAGATTCTCTCTCTTCTCAGGAGCCACTGAGAAACTTTGGTATCTCTCCTTCTCACAGCAATTTCTCCAACTTCTGTGAAAGAAACCTAAGCAGAGCTCTAGAGTTAAAGGCTATCAAAACATGATCTTGTAATAGTCCTGTGCTCTGCACCTTAACGATCATGGCAGCTGACAGTAATTAATCACAAAACTTCAACCACAATGAGAATGAAGGGCAGAATGTTTGCTCTTCTCTCTCTTTGTCAACTCTCAGGAAAAACTGTAGAAAAATTGCCCTCATAAACAGCCTGACTCATTAAATAGTCAACTTTACTTATTTCAGTAATTAACTTTTTTTTTTCTCTTTGTGACAGGTTCTAGCTATAAGGAGAAATTTTGGAACGGCTTCACATGCAGGAACTCCCAGGATCTAAGCCACAATGCTTCCAGCCACAGTGTGTTAGTCATGGGATGAGGAAAGTGGTAGCAGCTTGGCATTATGTGTGGAATCATAGAATTGTTTAGGTTGGAAAAGAACTTTAAGATCTTTGAGTTCAACCACTAACCCAACACTGCCAAGTTCACCACTAAACCCTGTCCCGAAGTGCCACATCTACACATCTTTTAAACACCTCCAGAGATGATGAATCAACTGCTTCCCTGGGCAGCCTGTTCCAATGCTTGACAACATTTTCTGTGAAGAAATCTTTCTTATATCCAGCCTGAACGTCCCCTAATGCAACTTGAGGCCATTTCCTCTTGTCCTATTGCTTGTTAATTGGGAGAAGACTGACACAACTTCTGTTTAAAAAAATTACATTGCTATATCTTAAGACTGTGACACATCCTCTTTATTGCAGATGATAGAGGCTGGTGCTCAACAGAAATCTGATGGTAGACAATGAATTTCTGGCACTTCATTTGGACAAACTTGGGTATTTGTACCCACGAGAGATGCAAACATGTAAGTTGTCCTTAGCTGGACTGTGTTTTCAGCATTATTGAAAAGGATCCACAGTAACACGAACTTGACTCAGAAAGTGGTGGGCCACACAATGACACTTTTGCCAAGTTCATCAGAGCATATGGCAGGGAGTTAGCGCCAGTGCTCTGTTTTTATGCTCGTTTTCTGCTGACGTAGGACCTGAAGCTAGAATGGGCTAGGAAAGCAATAACCACTGCCGCAGAAAGCCTTCAATAAAGATGACAAATCTGAACATAGAGAGTGAATTCATCCTGGGTTAGTACTGTTTCTGATGTGATAAGAGGGACTCTAACCTTTTATTGCCACCACCTGAAATGTTAATGGTGAAGAAAGATACAGAAAATAATATTATTTTATTGACTAAAATGAAAGCTCTGCAAGATCTAAGGGGCATGAAGGTAGGAGGACAGAATCTGTTCCTTGGGTTTTGAGACCCAGAAACTATCTGAATGTCTAAATGAGTAATGGTTTGCTGTTCATCTGAATAGCAGCACCCCAAGGAGTGCTCAGCACACAGTTGCTGCAGCTGAAGATGATGACTGTCATGGTTCCCTGCAACTCACTGAGGGCAGAAAGGGCACAAAGTGTTGCAGCCCTGCAGTAGCCACCCATACTGTTGGTACAAGTGTGGAAAAGCTTCCCCAGCCTCACACAAGGGGTTGGGAGGGAAAGAAAGAGAAAGAGCCAAGTGTCTGCCTTACACTATGTCATGCAACTCAGGTTCTATGACACAGAGTCCTAATGCAACTTTCTGCTCCCTGAAGCATCAAGAGAACAATGACCCTCTCAGATAATCATGTCAACTTCAAAAGCAGCTGACTTCTGCTAGATCAAACTTGGGCAGCAGCAGCAGCAGCAGCATGCACGTAAGAAATAAGAGGAACAGAAGAGGGACAGCTCAAATAACTCACTAAAAGAAAAATTCTGGCTAAGGCTGAGTTGTAGCTTCTGGCTTGGATTATCTGAGCTGCAGAAGAAATCCTCACAACTCTTGTCAATGGAAACAGGTTTTTTTTCTTTAAAAAGAAATCATTTAAGGTTTCAAAAGCTTCTAGAGATCTTTGCAGCAAAAGATTATTCTTCTATGTGTTTACTGAAGAGAACTCTTTTTTCTTCCTTCGTACCAGCAAATAAGTTTTCCTTTATTGAATAAGTGTTTTTCTTTCTTTCCTCAAACCAAGAAAATTAGCTTCAGTGCCAACGTGTGCTTTGTTTTACAGAGGAATTTGGTCATCGGTACTCCTGCCAGCTGTGGTGCTCCTGCCAGTGTTGGGATATCTGGAGTTTCACTTCAAGCCCCAGAACAAGTGACTACGTGACAGTCTCAGTTTCCACATCCTTTCAAGTAAGATTTTAGCCCTCCTAGTTGCAGAATAAAACTTGAAACATGACCAAAGAGCACTCTAGAGAATGAAAGGACTCTCTGTTTTAAAATACCATTATTTTGTAGTCCAATAAGGGTTGGGGTAGCATGAGTTACATATTCATTTTTGCCAGTGTGGTATTTCATTATTAAAGGAAAACCATTTACAGCCACAGTGGATTTGCAGTTACAGCTTTATTGGTCTCAGGCTGTATTTATATATTCTTTCTTAGTTCACATTGCTTGGAGCATAACATTTCCTTTTTATGCAGTTTTCCTATGAGGTTCAAATAATCCCCTTCAGATTTAGAGAATGTAAAATTTTTACATATTGTTCAATATCCTTGAAGCACCACTGCATAAAACAGGTAATAATGTGGACAGCAAAGTGCTACCTTGCTTAGGGCTGCTGACAATTTCCAGTGTGGGTGTGAAGAGTCAATTTGTCAAAGTCTTTACAAAAGCAAAAATAAAAAGGTACAAAAAATACAGTCTTTGGTGTTTTACTAAAGTGAAGAAACAAACACACTGACTAAATTTTTCAGCCTTTCCTATTAATGCTTGCTATCCTTTCCATTGATGGTTATTTTAAGTCTTTTAGCAGAATAATTAAAAAAGAGCAAGCTAACCTCAAACTCTATTGTTTTGCTCCATCTGCATTTTAGCAAATACACCTAAAGCAATATTGCACCAGAAATTACCTATGACTTACCTGTATATTTCATTATACTTACTTCCATAAACAGGGTAAATTAGCATTGAAAAATGCAGTTGTAACAGTGCAGGAATATTTTGTTTAGTCATGCATTCTGTCCTTTCAAAAATTGTTTTTAGAAGTACTTTGGTTTTAGCCTATTACATATATTAAAATTTTTATATAAAGTAGAACTTCAAAGAACTTGAATTTAGCAGTAGAAAACCAAGATATTTTGATGGCTATGTGTAGAAGTTTCTCTAAAAATTCACGCTGTGGGACATATTAAAATGTAGGTATTTTGTTCTGAAATTTTTTATGGAAACATTGGAATATCTCATGGACTAGAACTGTCAGTATCCAAATTCTCCTGCACAAAATAATCTTAAAAATATGAAAGACCAGGCTCATAAACGTATTTAAATGCTTAAAAACCCAAGACAGCTACCTTTTTTTTTGTAGGATGGAACTGCTTAAATCTCATTGATTTGATTTAGACCCAGCTGCTAATGTGAAAAATTCCACTAAATCTCTAAGCGCTTTCATGTAGGCAACTAAAGACCAAAACACATTTAGTCTGTGGGGTTTTTTTACGAAAGACCTTCTCAAGACCAGTGGAATTACTGCATCTCTATCAGACGATTGTTTATTTGCACTACCAACAGACTCCGTAACAATATCCATTACCACAGAGCACTTTTTTCCTACTCTTTCCTACTACATGGCTTTCCCACTCTTACACACCTGGAACCCGACTGATACGCTACAGGGACTCAAAACAAGTTTGAAGGACCTGGCTCAATGTTTTTTCACTTGCAATAGGCATAAATCAGACCCATATTTGTAGAAACGTAGCTGCCACTCTACGAGAGTGGCAGATTCCAAAGGATTGTTTGTATGTTCGAGGTATTCACAAGATACACATCACTGCTAAAAGTGATGGTGCAACCTCACGCTCCTGAGCTGCCTGTCCCTCTCTCTCTCTGTACGGTCCCATTGCTGCTGCAAGCGAACCACGAGATAGAGGGAGGGCTCTGCACTCACGTGCTTCATGTTCCTGTTCCAAAAGCTGTATTTCCATCCCAAGCCACACTTCATTTCACCATCTCATGTGTCTTGGTTATCAATAAAAACAGTCTCATTTTTGTGCTCAGGCCTTATATCCTAAACTAGTAGACAACATTTTAATGGAAGGGCACTGATTTACCCTTTATCTTATGGATTGGTTCACTGGCTTCAGGAGTTACTTACACCTGGATTATGTACTTGTAAAGCTGTTTTTGTTGACTAGTCACCATGGGCTGTCTCTTGACTTTGTGACCTCCTCACCTGGAGTTGCAATGTGCAGCTTAACAGTCAAGGTCCTTCCATCCTTGGCACCATTCTTTCACTATTGGTGAGCTACTGATGGGTAGATATTTTGGTTTTGTTAGTCAGAGAGAAGCTTAAGCAGAATACAGTGGCCGAGAGAAGAAAGTTATGAAGGGAAAAATGCTGCAGTCCTAAGTTGTATTTCATGCTTAGAGATGGGCAGTCAGAAGAGCTGGAAGAGAGAGACCATAAAGAGTTGTTCTGGGATATAAAAAACAGTGGGTCTGCACACTTAGAGCAAGGAACTTCATGTCATGTAAAGACTCACACGGAATGTGTTTATAGGATCTGCATCCTGTCCGGTGCTAATGAAATGGGAAACAGTGAGTCAGTCTCAGTTTCTCTTGTTATTCGAAGTGCATGGAATGATTATATGGTTGGCTGTCTCAGAAGAAACAAAACAGAAATGCGTGTTTGAACCATGTCTTAATTTTCCAAAAGGCTGGATAAATCCAACTGCTATCTATCCAGAGATATATCTCATCTTTATTGTGGTAAACTGCAACGAGCTCATTCTTCTTGGGCCTGGTTAAAAATTAGGCAGCAGTATGACACTGCAGTGGACCCCAGAACTGAAAAGCAAGATGTGTTTTCTGTTCCAGTTGTACTTGTCATTTTTACTGTGCAAGATGTTGTTGGACATTAGGCTGCTGAGCTGAGTTTCTGTGGTTTCTCTTTTCCATTTGGTTTCCTCTGCACAAACAATGGAAAAATGTATCAGATTTCTCATCAGTCTTCTGAGGGGATACTCTGTGCATTGTTCTGTCTAAGCTATAGTTCAGTGTCAGCTTTGTTTTTATGCCACCAGCATCAGAAACATCTTAGAACATAATAAAATATCTGATTATAAAGAGCCTATTGCACTTAAATACAAGCATTATATTTTTCCTAGCAGCCAACACTATGGCTGTGCTAGTATGCCAGCATGTATTATAAACCTAAATTTTCCTCCACTCATTAAAAGAGTCACTGATAAAAATGTGTCCAGATTTCTCATTGCTCAATTTTGTTTCTGTTTGTAAATGTTGTGAGATTTGGGGGGCTTGGGCTACTTCTTAGAAGACCCTGTGAGCTTCTGAGCTGCAGGTCATGGGGCTGGAAAAAGGAGAGTTACAGGAGATTTGGCAGCTGCACAGAATTTAATGTTGGGAAGATAGAGAGTATGCAGGAACAGCCGGGCCAGCACACTCATTTCCTGCATCTCTTATTCCATCAGAAAAATGAGGTAAAGAGATATTTCATAATGAACAGCTTCTTCTGGAACTCATCGCAAGAAGCCAGAATTCACATATAATGAATCTGAGACTAAGTTATGCTCCAAGACAATATCTAGCAGACATTTTTTTGAACAGAGCCTCTCTCAAACTTAAGACAGCTCTTCTCTGCTTGGCATTTTTNCTACCTACAATCTCCTGCAATCCAACTTCCAGCACTCACAGGCTTGAACTCTTTGTGGCTTAACCTCCTTATCCAGAACAGCTATTACTGCTGCTCCTCTGTGTCTGGCTTCCCAAGCCTTCATTCCTTTGGTGTATTTCAGACTTCCTGTTGTCGCTATCAGAACGAGTCCTGCTGGCAAGCACTTTTTGACACATGCAGAATACAATGCATGTCTGCGCTGATAAGGAAACAACATTGCCAAGAAAAGTAGGTAAAATCCCTGGGCCAAAATATACCCCCAGCATTCCAGCTTCCTAGAAGACTGCGTATCTGCCCCTTCACAGATATCAAATATTTTCCTGTTCTCTGCATTTCTACTTTCCAATTTATTCAGCAATCCAGATGGGAATAAATGCTTTCCGCAGCATGTAATAGTTAGGCAGTAAGTAGCCAACTGAAAATAAAAGCATCCTGGGCACCTGCTAAAAGCAGGTACTTTCATCCAAAAATAGCTGGAAAACACACAAAAAATATTTTACACATCCATGCTTTTGGCAATCTCTTGGATTGCTGGGCAGTTTGTCATCAGGAACGCACTGACTGACATTCATCTCTGCTTACACTCATCTAAACTTTTGTTCCAGACAGCTGGGATAAGACCACAGCTTTTTTAAGGGAAAAAACCCCACACCAAACAACAGAAAAAAATGAACTACCGGCATTCTGTGCTTCCACATTCTGCACTTCAGGCTGTGCAGTAGCAATGAAAACTGCCTGTAGTAACAAAAAGCTGTTAATCAACCACTACATATTATGACAATCACCTTTTAAAATTAACTTTATGGTATACACTGTCAGATATCTGGAGTTATAAAACCGTGCTCAGGGACATTAACACCATGGGTCTTTGCAGCAACACCACCTTACTTCAATTTAACATTAGAAAGTGCTGATTTATAGTCAAGACCTATACAAATAAGTTTGGGGCACTATGAGAAGATGGCTAGGCAAAAAACAGTTTTTAAAAATTGCTCCTCTCCTACATCTCTCCGTGAAGAACAGGACCACATACAACCTATGTGTTATGCTCCAACAAGTTAAGATAATTTATTTTCCTTTACGGTTGAATTAGATTAGGAGACTTAATTCTCATGGCTCAGCTGAAAAGCAAAATTCCAGTGAATTCTGGTAAATCAAAAGGAGTCACACTCAGAAGTTCAGCACTTCAGACACTGAAGTTAATAGTTTCATTTTTGTTCAGGGCTGGCAGTAACAGGTGGACAACAATTGCTTCTGCAGACCAGTTATTTTTGCTCCTTGAGGGATGGGCAAAGAAAAGAGGAACAATGTCAAGGCTGTTGACAGCGCTATTCACACAACCATCATTTCAGGCTGAGTACCCTCATCACGTTAATGAAGGAAGTAAGCACTCAATAAAACAACAGCATATTGTTTTCATCTGACTTTCTACTGTCAGAATAGTTTGGCTGAAGACAGGGAGAATTGCCATCACTGGGAGTGTGTAAAAACAGGTTAAGTGTCTATCTGAGATAATGTGCCATGGTTTGAAGCAGAAATCTGACTGGTATCTCTGCAGAGCCCTTGCTATTCTGACAGCCTTGAAGTAGAATTTCAGTCTGGAAAATGTATCATTTATCAATTTATTAATCCACTACTTACCTAACTTCTGTCATCACCCACAGATATGGAGAGCCATTTTCAGCCTGCATGGGCAGACCACAGCTGGGGATCCTGGGAGTTAGTCCATCAGAGTAACAAGATGAAGTGCAAAGTCTACCTTTGGCTGCCCTGGGTGTCAATTCCTCAACATGGCCTGTCAAATCCACGTGTTAGCAAAAGATGGGTAGAAACAGCCCAGACCTGTGACATGACACACTGTATTGTCACATTTACTGAGGTGGATATGATGACTGCAAGAAACTCCTCACTGCGGGAGTATTACTGTACTGACAGAAAGTTCAGTTTTGCAGAGTAGCTTCATCCACATTAGGAGAACCGTAAAGTATTGGCACTTGTTCAGAACTCCTTGAGGAAACCTAAGACTTTTATTTCATTTAATTGGCATAACCATCTTCTGTCATCCTCATTGCACGACAGAACTTTACGAGAAGAGACTGTTTCAACCTAGCTTATAGCTGCTGGAAATCACTGTATAACCTGATGCTTGGATCAGCTTACAACTAGGACTGGATCAGCTCAGTACTTGAAAGAAAAAAAAAGCATTGGAAAGCACATCTGTTACACAAGTAATATCTAGACATTGGAGCTGCTCCAGCAGAACACCAATGAGCGAGGGATAAGAGGAGTAACACCTCACTGCATCAGCACCCAGCCCCTCCCCTGTGGTCTCCCTACTTTGATCGAATACATCTTTACAGCAATCATACCTTCCTTTTGTTTTTTTTTTGTTTTGGAGGGGGAAGGGGAAAGGATAGCTCCTGCACTTCAGTCTCTTGGTAGCAATTGCTGTTAGAAGTACTTCCATTTCCCTGAGATTCTGTTGTTTGGCTGGGAGGCTCCGGGGTGAGTCACTGAGCCACCCACCGCAAAACAACAGGAAGAATCACAAAATACTTCAAGAATAACAGTGTCTGGGAGGTGTCTTCATCCAGGCTAGATTGCTGGCTGCTGACAACTCTTGCAACTGCATTAGAAATATGCTTCTTTCAGGCCATATTTTTATTTTATTCCCTCTTCTAAAATGGATTTTTTTCACAAATCTTTCAAACAGTAGAGCTGATGGAATACTCATTATCAAGCTTAAAATTCAGTGAGTTTTTCTATGTTTTGTTAAAAGACCTGTTTGATAAAGAATTGTTAAACTATTTGATCATCTTCACAGCTGGTGATATATATTTTTTCAATGCATGTTTTGGGGAGTAAATAGCAGTATTTGCTGAGGAATTTAACTGACAATAATGTTTCCTGGTGTCCAGCCAGACCAGCTCTGTGCTCAAGCCAGGCCAGATCGTCTCTCTAGATAAAGTTACTGGGAAGATTCATCAAATCCTTCTAGACCAGTCTAACTGTGCTCCCACTGAAGTCAATAAAAAAAATCCAGAACCAACCTTTCACCAATTTCGGTGAGCAGCAATAGGTCTGATTACTTTGGAAAATTCTGCTCATACCTATTCACTACTTACTTTAATGGCAGGTTAACAAATCCGTATTTTGAGTGCGTAATCATTATTCCTATTAAATTCAGCTGGACATCTTAATACTGAAAGTTATACATTCAAGTACGGAAACAGGCCCTGCAGAAGGAACAGTGGCATGCAAGCAGCAGTCTTGTATTTCTATTTCCTTCAAATCTCCGGAGTCCTACTCCAGGTTCACTGCTTTCCCATACATTATTAGTATGTTGGCCTCACTCAGGGTGGGGACTACACGGAGAGGGGATAATCTTTATTTCCATTGGGCATTAGCCCAGTTTATGTGACAGAACGGAACCTGCAAGTTAGAAACAATACCAACAACAACAGGAATTTTCTATGACAACAGGAATTTTCTATCACATCAGATCTAGGGCTGAGTTGGTTGTGAACTCGATGAACCGTGAACCTGTGACATCCACTGGGCATGAAAACAAGCGAGCATATGCAATTCTAAGTACCAGGGCATAAGACAAGAAGCACACGTCACATTCACTTCAAAAGGGGAGACAGATGTGATCTCTACATCAATAAAGCACCTGATGCTGCCCTTCTGCAACTCAGCTGCTCCTTATACAGGAATCAACTGTCTCTCATAACCACACATGACCTTGGTAACGTGACCTGCAGACACCTGATTGTCCAGCTGTCACCAAATATACCCCCTTGCACACAGACTTGTCATGGTAATAAACAGAGAAAGCACTCTAAGGTGGCCAGTTCTTCCTGGTTTCTACACCTCCCACAACAACATGGAGCTAAAAGCTTGGCTGAACACGTCTTTTTTCTTGCTTTGACTTTTGCGAGACTTCTAACATTTTGTTTCCCAATTTTCAACAGTTTTGACATGCTTTCCACTTCCCTGCAATAAGCATTACTCATGTTTGTTTTTCCCCCCTCTATTGCACCTCTATACATTCTTCTCCCCTTTGTACCTGCATTGAAAATAAGCAATATTTTTCCTTGTTTATCCAACAGGCAATACAGTTCTCACTCAGCTGGAGTGGATTCTGGCCATATGACTGCCTGGCAGACCGACACAACTAAGGTCTTGCTAGCCAAATTATCCTCTTGGAGATCACAAAGAATTGATAAATAATTGGCCAGGAGAGGAAAAATGAAGATAGTACTCACACTTCTGTAGCTGGCTGATATTCCTCCTCAAATTACTATGGAGAATTATTTCAGATGTGGAAAAGCTGGGGCTACTTTACCGCTAACATCCTCCTTCAGTTTAATGCAGTTTTCACTTTTTGCCAAATGCATTTCCTTGGTCTGTAAAGCAGGGAGAACTGCTGGCAGACTTCAAGTCTGAACTCCTGTAGTATTCAGTGATAGGCTTTGGGATGGGTTTGGGCAAATGTATTGCAAACACTACCTGTTAACACAAGACATTAGGAGCAGTTTCTTGTATTTGGAAAAAAACTTCACAGAAATAAAAATACATAAATCAGGAATGAGCTAAAACTCAACGTCAGCATGCTCCAAAAGTGGGTGTCTAATGTCAGGCTCCTAAATCCTTCTTACCCACCAGGATTAGTAGCTTGATCTTTGCTACAGATAGTTGCCCAGCAGGTTCTGGGAAAGCGGCTCATTTAGGCACCTAAATGTCAGGTTTAGGAACCTAATTTCAGCTTCTAAAATAAGAGTCGCAGGATTTTCAGTTACCATTAGAGTTTTACTTTCAGGTCAGACACAAAATCAGAAGGGCTCTAATTTTCTACTTCCACTTTAGATAGAACCCCCGATGTCACCAATGCCATAACGCTCTGTAGGTGGATGAGAGGAATGATGGCAGGGCCCGGGGAGAAACACTGAGCACCTGAACAGCTCTGGCACCACAGCCTTGCTTCCTTTCCTCCTTCTGGCTTCATGTGAAGTGGTCTCCGGTCTTGCTGCATTTGCCCCAGTTGCTTCCTTCCTTTCCTCTTGTTATCTGTGCAAAAGGCACTCAAGGCCTATCTGTCTGCCAGGGCTCCAGCAGGGCTACACAGGCCCTCACGTGGCTTTCAGCCCATGCAGTGGCACCATTCCCACCTTCTGCAAGACAAGGGACCCCTGAGGTCCCAGGGACCTCCTACACTCCAGCAGCCGAAATGACCTGCCTTTTTCTGCTGAAGAAGTGGATTTGCCTCTACTATGCAACTGGTAACAGGATGCTCTGCGAAGAATTGGAAGATAAAAACAAAAATAAGCTATTTTGGTTGGTTACTTTTAAAGAGGTTTTGTTTTCCTTGTCAAGACCCTCCAGAACACAAAAAGAGTAACTCCAGAGCATGCTTGAAATCAAAACCAAGGCTAAATCTTAAGCAGAAGCCAAAGCCAAACCAGAAGCACAAATCAAAACCAAATGTGTTGCTCTATTCCTAGAAAGTCCTCTTTTCAAATAAAAATGTAATTACGCTCTTATTTTCTCAAGTCTTGCCTATACACAAAAGCTGTAACCATTTTACTAACCCCTTTTAGAAACTGATTTTTATTTTATTTAGTACAGCCCTTTTATATTCTTTTGGTTATCCTCAGAACACCTTGCACTGATTTGTCTTAATTTATTCCTTACAGACCAGGGCAGCTTTTGTCTCTGATGTCCTCAGAGTGCACATACTATACGTTTTCTGTCTGGAAATTTTTTAACGAGTACATTTGAATAATTTTACAAGGAGTAAAAATCTTTCTGAATTCCTTAATTGAATTTAGTGTAAGATGAATTCATGAAAGTCATCCTCTGCAGGACTGCAACGCAGACTGTAGGATTATAGTGTTGACTGGTCATATACAAGTAGGGAATTAATCCAAAGAGGCACTAAAAATAGCATGAGGAAGAAGCTTTCTTAAAACTGTAACTACCCTAATCAGTGAGCACAGCAAGGTGGCGAATGTTTTTACTGACAGGACTGAGAAAACAAAGATCAGAAAGGCAAGTCATGTGATTTAAAGAGTTTAAATCTTTATATATTCCCTGGATAAAAGAAGAAAACATTTTCACAGGAGATCATTCTACAGGACCTCCAACTTTTTAGAAGGCTTTGGGTTTATCTTCTAAACTGCCTACCTTCTGAAATTCACTGCAGAAAGGAGGGAAAAAACGAAGATGGATAGGACAAGGTGGGATGGCTTTAAATTGAAAGAGGGTAGGTTTAGATTTTATATTAGGAAGAAACTCTTTACTGTGAGGGTGGTGAGTCACTGGAACAGGTTGCCCAAAAAAGTTGTCAATGCCCCATGCCTGGAATGAGTTCAAGGCCAGAATGTATGGAGTTTTGAGCAACCTGGTCTAGTGGAAGGTGTCCCTGTCCATGGGGGTGGGGTGTTGGAGCTGGGTGATCTTTGAGATCACTTCTAACCCAAACCATTCAATGACTCTCTGACAGTGGGAGATAACATTAAGTGAACAATTGCAGTGCACTGTTGAAGCTGTACTTTCAAGAGCTCACCCAGGCACAGTTGCTTCAAGGATTTTAGTGCACACTTGTGCTCAAGTACAACATTAAGAAACTTTGCAGACCAATTTTTAAGGGCTTCCCCTTGGAGCACTGCCATGTGTGCAAGGCTCAGATCATGAATTCAGGAATGGCCAAATCCTAGCTTTATTTTCACTATCCTTGCTGGTAAAATAAAGTTAGTAAACTGGTAAGAACTATTTAATGGTAGATATCTGCAGTAACCGAAATGCAGAATTGGATTTGTTCTTTTCCTAAGGTGTCTGATTCGGTTGTGATTGAAGAGTGGTTCAATACTGCAGCAAATGAAGCTATATTACAATTATGAAAACACCCCACGTATGATATGCCTAAAGCATAGCCCCACAGTAATTTATAGGGCCTTACGTGTTTTCAGCTCTATCATTAGTCAAAGGCTTAACGAAACCTCTCAAAAGAAAGCAGGAAGGGCTGTGCATAAATTCCTGGTGATTCATTGATTTCCTTCCTTCCATCCCCAGCTACTGTTTTACTGGACAAGTCTGCACAGCAACGTGTGTGGTGCTGCAGTAATTAATGCCCAGAGCAAGAGAGACCCACCAGCTCCTCCCTTGCCTTGCATGGGAGAGCAGCGGCGGCACCAGCACTGTCCCACAAACACCCCCGGTGCCTCCAGGTGACCCATGGGCTCTCTGAGGAACACCTTTCACTTTCAGGGGTGCTCTGCCTTCCCCTTCAGTGAACCCTGCAGCAGGCAAGCATGCCTATGGCCACCAGCCTTGTCTTGCTTTTGTGGCCTGACAGACCCCTCTGTTCTTTGTGCTTGAGAAACAAGGGGATTGATTACCAGCTCAGACTATCTCCTGCAACAGCAAGTTGTAAAATAAGAAAATATAAATTTTAAAGAAATGTGAAGGTGTTTTCTTCCCTGAGCTGCCATGCAGGATTTCTCCAAGGCATCTCTTCACTGCACTAATTCAGATAAACTCAGTAAAACCCTCCCACAGAGACCTGGCTATTTCAGTGAGATCAGAGATATCTGGTAGGGTGTTACTATGTACAAGTATTAGCTCTTGAGTCCTGATTTCTTCTTCAAAGAAAAAATAAAAACATAAATAATTTAATCCAGGGGATCTCAAATGTGTGCATGGCTCAAATGAGCTTGTGATGTCTGCAAGAGTATAAAGGAAACTGTTTCCGAGTGTCCTGGAAAGGTCCTACAATAAACAGATTTCTCCAACTGTACCCCAATGCTTGTTAAAAAACACCCCAACAAACAGAGGTTATTTTTGCATATTTCATAACCATGAAACGTACCAGGATCCTCATGTCCCAGCTGAATAGCTACCAGATAGTCCAGCTGCCTGCAGGGAATTCAATTGTGTTTTGACCTCTACTTTTGGAATTATTTACAGGATAATTTCAACAAAGAAGATCAAGAACCTTTCAAGGTGGGTGGAATAACTTTTATCAAGCTTCTTGTACACTAAGCTCTAACTAGAAGTGTGTTTTTATTACTGGGCAGACTAATATCAGTAATTAGATGTATCACTGCAGTCAACCATAGAAAATGTATAGAAACGCTAACCTTCTTTAAATTTTTTTTTCCATTAGGAACTGACATTGGGGAAGGACTTCCACTGGACTAGGGGTTGTGAGTGGGCTTTGATTTAGGTTATGTTCTCTCTATAAAGCATTTCCCTGACCTGCCAGTGTGAAAATCCAATTGACTTGAGAAGGAAATCCCTGTTGAAAAGGCTACCCTTAGTCTTCTTTTTATCTTCAAACAACCCATGTAAGATCAGTGAGACTATTTCAAAAGGAAGATTTAACATATAAATGCTAAAAGCAGCTCCACAGTTCCACTGAATTGATGTTTCAACTTGTCATTGCTCATATATCTTGACTCTTCTCTTGTAGAAACTTTTGCACAAAACAAATAGACTAAACATAATTTATGTGTTACAAAATGAGCGGCACAATTCCCCACTTTATAAAGTCAATTGGAGTTTTCTCAGTAATGTGGAAAGGGGTAAAACCTGACCTCTAATGGCTGTAATACCTGCCCTGTTAAGAGCCATGACAAAACAGCCATGGACTTTAATGAAAGCTAGAGCTGCCCTTAGGTCCTACATCCTCTATTTGCATTGCAAGAATGATTCAACTGCTCTATTTTCCCTCTCTTGAACAGGATTTCATCACCTGTTCTTGTCCAGACTTTTCCCTATATCAAAGTTCTGTGTGATCAATTTCAGAGTCCTATCGCCCAGTTTGCAGTGGCATAATGCCACCCTGTCTTGTAAAAGGACTTGGCTCAGCTCCCAGCAAAATCAGTAAAATAATTTCCATTCAGATCCCTGCAAGCTGAATCAGACACGGGTTCATAACTCTGAGGTTTCCTCCATGCCCCCTCTGCTCTTTAGCCTTGAATTCCTGCAGGCTCTCAGGAATTTGCTCTGCTTTTCCTCCCAAAGCTTTGAAAACAAAACTGATAAAATGATTTTTCTCTCTGCAGCTCGTCAAGGTTCTTTAGACAGAGCAACCAAAGTGTGAATGAGAAAAAAAATATTTGGCATAATGTTCTGCAAACAGAGGTCTCAGGAATGATGTTGTGAGCAAGACGGGAACTGCTTAGCCAGGATATGTGAGTGGTGCCTCTGGTCCTCTGTAATTCTGTGGATTTCAGGTCACACCAAATTGCCAAGCATTATTTCCTCATATTTTCCTCCAGATCAATATACTGGATACTGGAATTAGCTATATGTGAGAGGGTTCTTTATGGCTGTGAAAATTAAAAAGTACCTATAGCCCTGGCCTGAACAGGAGGGTAGAACACAAGGAAGAACCATATATCCTTGGATTTTACACAATAACCACAGGACACTGGAGCCACTGCTAAGATTCACAGCTGACTTGTCGCCCATCGAAGGTCCAGCAGAGCAGCAGGGTTTAAGACAACACTGTTGGATCTGTTGAAGGGGGCACACAGACCAAACTGCACTGTGTAACTTCATGTGTTGCAATTCCTCACTTCTGGGAAGGAATGCCTTGCTGTCTTCTTATTTCAGACTGATAGAACTTGAATTAAATTATGTAGTAACATTTCTGTCTGCTCCAAGCCCATCACTTAGGTATTCTGAGAAAAGGAGAAAGTTGGCTATTTGTTCTTCTAAATGGAAGAACAGAGCATGAAGCATCTCATTTAAAGAAGTTGGCTGCTTGATACCAGCCTCTAAAAACTTGTTAAAGGAACCAGTAGCAACACTGTCTATCCCTACAGGTGCAAGTCGTGAGTCACACTTAAGTTCTTACTCATTTTCAAATCCAGCTGACTTCTCCCACTGCAAGTGGTTCAGGATGCTATAACACAAGTAGAGAGGATGTGCATCATTGTTGTAATGATGTGTATGTTAATTTCTTTTTAATTAAACGAATGTTTAAGTACAAAATACTGTAATTTTTTTTTCAGTTCCAAAGGCAATTTTTTTAGTTAAAATGGTGGCTAAGCTTCATTCTTTTTCATTCACTTTTCTTTTCTTGTTGCAACCCTTCTATTCCAAAATCAGAGATGCCGAGCTGTCCTGAAGGAATTTTCTTAACACAATTGTGTTCCAAATACAAATAGTGTTAGTATTGTCCAAGCTAGATAATTGGCAATCTCCAAAGAACAGATAGGATCTGTTGCCTATATATTACTGGCTCAGGGCTATGTAATGGCCAGCACTAATTGATTTTCTTTCTTCCCAGTCATACAAGTATAAATCACAGTTAATAATTATCTCCAGTCATTTCTAAGATAGTGTCTATAGTAAGCATGCTGCCACCACAAATAATACCTTTGATATGCTTTCCTCCTAGGAGAGACAGAAAAACACCATTCTTCATCCTGTCATTAAGCACAGACTGGAGATTTAAACATGTTTAGCCAAAGCTCAAACTCCAGTGGTACATGATGTATAGTAGAAGAGACTGCGTATATCTGAGTTCCACCAAAAGAAAGAGCCGATGCTATGAAATGTAATGATAAAAATGCAGCCTCCCTGGCTCCCACTGCACTCAACTACGCTTAGCAAGTCACACAATGCAGCAACAGCTACCCTCACAAATCTCTGCACAGAAAGTGTGGCATGACTGCATTGTGGAGTTCCAGGACTGGTAAAGCTGGTTAATTGGACCTTTAAAATGTATTAAATGTCTATGGAAAAGCAGACTGTAACAGCCCCTGAAGGAGAAGAGCTTTAATAGCTTTATCTAGTTACGTATATATGTGTTTATGTGCATTAAACATAGAATAGAAACATTGCTATTTAAGCATGTTAAATTAACATGGGATGAAAACCACTTTTTACAGAAATATATGAGTACGTGGATGCAAGAGCAGCATTGGTGAGCGCAAGGCTTAAATGTACAACAGATTAATTTGCCCAAAGACTTTAAAAACAAAGCATCAATGCTTTTTGTTTAGAGACATTCTGCAACATCCCAGAATAGGATATAAACAACATAGCAGCCACAATGCTCTATCTCCTCAAACAAACAAATGACGTTAGCTAGCAATTGTGAGAGACTGATAGAAACTGAAATAATGTCCCAGACCTTCTAGAGCAGTTGAGCTGTGCTGGCTGCATATCGCAGTGGGAAAAGCAAGCAAATCTGGCAGTCACACAGTTTCCTTCTTTCAGAGCTGCCTGGTAGTAGCAGGAGTGACTCTGACATTATCCCACACCATGCTGAATGCCCGCTGCCCTCATGGGCCAGAACAGCAAAGAGAAACCATCTGGATATGAAAAAGCCTCTTTCTTTGCACCAGATTTTAACACAGGACTCCTTGGCTGGTATAACCAGGAACAGGTCTATCCAAACCAATAACACAAATGCATCCCACAGCACCCCACATGGGTGTAATTATTAATCTGCGTATAATCAATAGATTTCTTTATGCTAAGCTCCTTCCATATTTAAATAGAAGTGTTTATGGCAATTGAGGCAGATGGACCAATGCCTGAATAAATCTAGAATACGTAGTCTCAGATTGGACATATGGTCAGTGAAGCTGTTATTTGTTTAACTAGAAGTGTGTTACCTACCACAGCCTTTTCTTTTTCTCATTCTGTACTTAAACAAAGCAAGTGGGAGTTTCTTTCCCAGGGTGAGAACTGAGTTGAGTGCTAAGTCAGTTAAGTACTCCTTTGTTTCAGGTTCATTTTAAGAGACAGGCTATATCAAATTAACATTAATTTTGTATTAATAAGGTTTTACACTGCATTCACACAGAGATGTATGTAAAAATTGCAAGTCATTTTGTCACAGTTCACCTTTCATAAAAATTCAGACCAAAAAAATATGACAGTGAGAATTTTCAGGTGGCCAGCCCTGGCCTGCCTCAAATTGGTGGAATTAGAGTTAGGATAATGTGAAAATTGCCTCTCATTCAGGTCAGCCACCCTTGAGACTGGTGCTAAATTGCGTCCCACTTCCAAATAGGGAATGAAGTTTCTGGAAGGGGCTCCTGCCACAGAGGGGTAGCATCTCCACCCAGTGATTTCACAAGAAGTGTGGTCAAGGCCTAAGTCAAATGAGGAGAAAAGTGGTCTTGTGTACTTTTGAAACTCCCTTTTGCTTTCGGACATCAGGGTACAGAGGTTCAGATGGGTGAATAGGTGGACCACAAACAATGATCTGTGCTTCCATATTTATTTAGGAATGCTGTACTTGGCAGTGCATGTTTCCAGCGGCGGAAATCCCACTTCCTGATGTAAATATAATATTTGGCAGCAGTTAACATATACTCCCCGAAGAAAACCCTGCCACAGTTTGCTCACCCAGTGTGCAAAAGATTTCAGTGTTCAGACAAACTGGCTGAGCTCTTATTTTTTTGACAAATCTTACACCAAAATGTTCAATACAGAAGGGAGAAGGCTTAGGCACACAACCTAAACAGACTTCAGACTTCTGTTCCAAAATACACTGAACAGCAACTATTGGAGTCTTTTCTTTGCATATGAATGAATTGCAATAATCCCTGAATAAAAGCAGGTCTTTGGATATTTTGTGAAATAAATATTTTCCTTGTATAATACTGCCCAGTGGATTAAAAATAAAATAAAGTACAAGCCTGTGCCTACATTATCTAAAGCTCCAGGATACCAGGAACCACTGTCTTGCACAACATCACATGTGCAGAGCATCATTAAGAAATGTCAAGGTCATATTTTACTCTGCTTCCTTCATACACACAAGAGAAGAAGGATTTTGGTCACAAAAACATCTCCCTATTATACCCAAAAAGTATGCAGTTTCCTTGGGAAAATTCATGAATTCTAATTTGGTTTTGAAGGAAGCAATCTTTTTTTCTTGGTGGATCTGATAAAAGCAGCAGCCCATGATTACCTAATCTGAAGGTCATGTCACATTCAAATAACTAACCTATCTACACAGCGGATGGAAACTCTGCTGTCACCACCCATCATGACAACTGTCAGCAAAATAAAAGCAATGCCGCTCCCTGCCTTCCTGGCACATCCCAAATTGTCTGGATGATAAAGATAATTCCTAAGAACAAACAAACAAAAATCTGTAATGTGTGGATATACCAGTAAACTTTCAGAGAGGGGATAAACAGAGGTCAGGAGGAAAAGGAGCTTCAGTAATAACCACATCTTTGCAACTGCAGGAGTTTAGCCATGCTTGATTTAGGCAAGCAAGAGGGGAGGATGGTGTAGGTCTGAGAAGCCAACACACCACACTGTGAGATGTGTTAGCGAAGCCTGGTCTTCCAGGGGCTTGAGTAGCTCCTCTGTCTCCTTTTCCCCACTCTTACAAAGCTCTCATTTTCCCTATTCTGACCCCTCCCTACATGTTCCCAGCATATATCCCTCTGGTAACAGCACCACCTTCTGCCTGGGCGCCTCTCCTGAGCCCAGCTTCGAAACACACACCTTGGCCAGGCAACGGGGAAGGCAAAGCACAGGTCAGCAGTGTCAATTTCCCTTACCAGAGATGAGACCTGGGGATCTCCATCCTCTCTCAAGATGCCAGTTTTCATTTAATTCTTCAGGGCTTCATGTCTCTGAGGCCTCTGCTCTTGCTGCCAGACTTTACCCCAGGCACTGCTGGGTGAAGAGTGCTCTGCGGGAGCTGGCATTCCATCGGCCGGTGCCTTCAGCCTCTCCTGGGGAAACAAAACCACGAAATAACTACATCATGGAGAGTGACGCTTGTTAATAAATACCAATAGTCCTGAAGCATTCCTCAACAGCGGTGGAAGCTGTGAATAAGCAGAAGTGCCCAGGCCAGCTGTCCCAGGAGCCTGAGTCTGGGGCTGCTCCCCCCGGCCCTGCGCTGCCAGGGGAGGGAAGGGGAGGGAAGAGGGGACAGTGACCGCCCCGGGGGGTGACACACGGCGGCTCTCGAACTGCAGGGTGATGCTTTTGGCTCCTCACAGCAGCTCGCAGGAAGCGTGCTGCCCGCGGGAGGATCCCTGCCACTTTCCCGGCCCTCACCAGGTGGCACCAGCGTTCAGCCAGGATTCCAGCCGGGATTCCAGCCGGGATTCCAGCCGGGCTGCTTCTGCCCGCCCCGGCGGGCAGCCGGCGCTGGGCACTGAGCCCCACGATGAGGCCTTCTGAAGTGAATGTAACATAAAAAAAAAACAAACCCCCAAAACGTTCCTTGCCAATACCTGAAAATCCTCTCTGTTTTTTATGCTACATGTTGCCCTCTCCCTTGCAATGTGCAAGAAGGCAAAGCCAGCAGCTGCGGTGACCAAACTCTGATTTCAGGCTTCATTTTCTGTGAGCCTACTGCTCAGATTGATTAATTCCCTCTTGCTTAACGAGCCATCCTTATATTGTTAGTTTGATGCAAAAGAAGGGCAAGACTTGATCCAGTCAAACCTTTTCAGAGCAAACCCAAGCAGTGTAATTGTTAATTAAATCACCTGAACTAATTAAACTATTCGGAAAAATTAAAGAAATTGAAAAGCAAATGAGAAAGAAAAACCTTCTCCCTTAGTGTTGCTCTACTGAAGTGCGCACCGGGAATTGTGGATGCGTTTTCCTCCTCTGAGTTTCTGCAGGTTTAAAAACAGTGTAGTCCCCAGATCTTTTGTCTTTGCACTTGAAAACCTGGCAAGGAAATGGCAAATGAGAAATAAAACTTCTCATGGTTAATACTTATGTAAACAGCAAGCGTTAGCCGCAGAGCAGCAGCAGCAGGGGCTTTGTGCAAGGGCGCACTCAGTGACATGTCCAAGGCTGGACTTGGAAGTGTGCTAGAGAAAGACAGTTTTCTTTCTATTACAGCAAAATCTGTGTGTGAAGTAAAGAGAGCAACATAGGTTGAAAATTAATTTTAAAAAATCACTTGATCCTCCCTTAGGTCCTTCTGCCAGACTGCTCACAGACCTGAGGAACCTGAGCCCAGCGCCCTGAGCAAAGACCTGGGGAGGAAAGGAGAGGAGATGCTTCCCCCTCAGTGAGGATCCAAGTGGCTTTGTCTCCACCGAGAGCTGCTGGTGCTCCCCAGCCCCCTTTTTTGATCAAACTCTGTGTACTTGATATCAAAGCGCAGTGGTTTACATTTAGGCGGTGTCTTCACGCACAAAGGTCTTCACATGTCTTTACAGTCTTTGTATCTAAATTACATCACCTCCTGCTGGAATTCAAACAGATATATTTGATATGCAAAATAGCCATAGTCTAATTAAAAGCACTGCAGCTAGATTGCTCTGCATGCCACACTTGGATCCAAACAAGATTTTGTCCTGTATATTTTATGAGTTAAGCAGCAGTTCCTGTATGGAAGGACAACCACATCATCAGGACACAAATGCAAGGCAGAAAGGAAGATCATAATCTCATAATAACAATAATAATAAATACAGTCTAATAATACAAAATGTTACAATCTTTATGACTTTGTAATTAATTATAATGTCCCGTTTAGAATGACACCACAACAGTGCTATCACAGTTATGTCCCAATAAGAATTAAAGGTTCTGCTAAGGTTTTGAATATTTTTCCTTAGTTGTCCAAGAAATTCTGGAATTACATCTGACATCCCATTCTGTCCACTTGGAATATATATTCCCACAATCTGGTTAACGATGTATCCTTCTCTTGGAAGATCTTCACCGAGGCTCTACTATTAGAAATTACTTTTTATATTAACTAACAACTGTACAATTGCAGTTTCTAAGAAATTCAGAATGTAGAAGAGGAAACAATAAAGAAACTTATTTGGTGACTGAACACAACCAATATTTCTTTCAAAAGGAACTTTTAGACTTTTGTAGTGTGTGCTTTGAAAAACAGGGCAGGTTTCACACATGATGAAGTTCATGTTAATAGATTGACTGAGGTAACTGTAATGAAGAATTAAGAACTAATTACTGCCTCATAAATAAAATTTTCTTTGAAAAGAAACCATATCTTAGTGTTATGACCTGCCCCTGAAGGTGAGGATAACTCAGGTTCTCCTTATTAGATCCCTTGGGGTAAATTAGAGTGAAACAACACTGAATGATCAGTGTTTACAAATACATATATGTAGAGTTTATTTTAGAGCAATTTGCTTGCAATGGAAAGGAGATATGTTGCCCTTTTGGCTACTAGCTGTAGAAATACAGCAATATAAAAGCATAAAAACAGTAAGAAAATGTGTAAAAAAAGGAAAGAAAGAGAAAGAAAGGATGAGAGTAGAAAGATGTCACCACACATGGATCCTGCGATGAGCTGTTGGTTAAGGTGACAGTTGCAGTCCTGATTCATCAGGTGTGGGAATGAAAGGCCCCAGAAAGATGTCTGTGGGCGCTTCGGGTGTCTTTGATGGTTTATGACCCCTTCTAAGACACAACAGCTTTCTCTCAGGTCAGCGTAGGTGAGCCAATTACTCGCCTCCACAAATGGCTGATTGTTTTGAGTCATTAACCATTATTAACATTTCAGCCTCTCATGCAGAGTGAAGCAGGAACACTAGAAAAGATTTTTCTTTCAATGCAATTAACTCACACGGTCTGGTTAGGGAAAACAAAGTTACCTTAATAGAGATACTTTTTTTCTCAAAAAAATCTCTGTGGGACATTGCAATGCTTTTTTAAGAGTTCAGTATCACTTGTAGGAAGACTATCATACACTGTGTATATGCTCATACTTGAATCAGGAAATGATCTGATAGTTTACAGATAACCATAAACTATTGTTTATGTTTCCAGAGTTTTCCTATCTTGTACTTTATATATTCTTTATATATTCCATAAAATGAATGGAATCTTTTCTTATGTCTACACACCTGAACAGATCACAGGAAACTTAATACCCGCTCTGTGAGAGCACAGTGCAAAACTGAAGCCAGCTCCAACCATTTCTGTAAAGAGTCCTTTAGTACATATGCATGGTTTCAGTGAACAGAGGTATCTGACATATATTTGAATTAATAACACTCCACACACAGGTGAGCAGAGGAGAGAGGGAAATAGAAGAGAAGGAGACAAGACTATAGCCCAAGGCACGCTTATTAAGCTAAGATGTCAGAAGAGCGGTGTTAGGAATGTAGGAGAAACTAAAGCAGTTAAAGTCACTCTGTGGTGAGCTTTGAGACACTCAGTGCAGCAGCCCACTGCTATCACAGGCCATCTGTTCTTCACAGAGTCAGGAGCCACTCAAGGCAGATGAATATTATGTTCAAGTACTGAAAAATATCTAATTTGGATGGATAGAAAAAGAGTTGTGGCTGCTCCTTGTAAGGGCAGGACCACAGAAGAAATAGAATTTTGCATATAGCTAAGATTTTCTTCTATTTGCAGCTTCTGCAAAAAGGCTTTTTCCACTTTAAATTGCCAACGCATGAGCTAAATAAATATGTGGGTAACGGCAGTCTCTGTAATACTGGGGACATGCAGGAAAAATATTTTTTTTCCAAAAAACACTCAGTGGACAAAAAAATACATTTAAGTCACAGTCAAGAGGCCACAGAGTTCAGTCACATTTGACCAACTTACTGAATGCCGATTCAAGCCCATTGAAGACAATTTGTTGAAGTCCAGTAAATACCTGACAAATGACAGTGATGCAGAGTCACTGCTATATAAGAGCTTTTTCAGATGGATACTTTCATCAAAAATTTTCCATTTTGAGTGAACCCTGGCCACCAACATTTTCACAAAACTTAGTGGCCATCACACCTGATGGTCTAAGCTCCATTTAAACTAAGCGGGACTCAAGTGCTTTGAAAGTCTGTGCTCAACTTTTGGCTGGCACCCAAAAGTCACAGAGAGTGCTGCCCTTCATAACACTGAGAGCTCTCTGAAACTGAGCAATGGTGTGAGTATGGCTTTCAGGAGCAGCTGCGAGGTGCTGTTCTACAACAGGCACTAGAAAGTGGGAGCTTTAACAACCACCTACCTATTGATCTTTCCAAAAGAAGTCACCAGTGCCACAAAGATTGCAGAAGCCAGCGCGTCTAGCAAAGAGGGTGGCTCCTGTGCTCAGCCTAAAGCTGGAAAGGACTGAAGAAAACTTTATTCTGATTTTTAACCATTCCCATGAATGACCCTTGGATATGAACTACACTGAGCTGGATAAAGAACATAAGCACTTGGCATAAATGTAAAAGAAGAAGGAAAAGCTCCCTCTTCTCTGGTTTTCCTTTCCTGTTCTATTAATATCTTGATGTTGTTACTTCACTGTCTCCCGGTAGTGATTGCTCCTTTGCCTTGGCTCTATTTTAATACGCAACTTGTTGGCCCTCCTCAGAACTCCTGGTTTTCACAATGTGCCTTCAGATTTTACCCAGCAAATTTCCCCTCCTCACAAAATCTCCTTTGTCATCTTTGCTGTCTTTTCTCCATCTCTTCCCATCAAACAGATTGTTTCCCAAACCTCCCACTCCAGGCTGCCTGGTGTATTGTGCTGGTGCTGTGCTTTGTTTGCAGTATGTCATTCCACTGCAGTCAGCCCCAGCCCAGAGAAGGCACCGCTACCTAGCAGAGAGCAGTTTTATTTTAGCTCTGGTGGAGGTCACCCAAGCTCCCAGTTCTGCTCTATTTTCCACTCTCTAGCTGTACCTCTGCATTTAACCAAGAGGTGCCTCTTACACTGAGCTCCAGGCTCAGCGGACACGTCTGTGAGAAGAGGATGCACACCCTGCAGAGCTGCAAGTTGGGGGAAACCCACAGGATACATCTATCAGGAGCAAATCCTTAAGCAATGCAGTCATGAGAACCAAGTCTCTGCTGAATGCAAGTGTTCTCTGCTTGTGCTTTAAGGGCTTATAGTTACTATTTTTTTATTTTGGCTAACTGTGCCTGGCTTGCCATATGTTCAGCAAACAGCCTTTTCACCTAACGGCTACCACCATGCCAGATCTCAAAGCAAAGAAATTGCAGTGATCTTTTAATATAGAATCAAATATTGCCCCCCGCCCCCTCACTTGGCTTTGATCTGGAAAAAAATTACATCATTTTTTCTTTTTACTTATATTTCACAGGTGCAGGCCTGCGCCATCCCAGTATGGTCAGTCTCATCCTAAATGGTTAATGCTTGGCTAAAATGTAAGCATCTAAAAACAGGATATTACAGCAGAAAACCAGGTAACTGCAGTAACAGTAGGAGCTGCAAGGCCCTTCCAAGCTGTCCCCTCTCCCCCGCCCATCAAAACAAGTAGAAATAACATCTTAGTGCATTTGTGCCTAGTTAAAACCCTGTGCAAGCAAATCGACAAACTTAATGCAGATTTCTGACTTGTGGCAACTTTTGTTTGTGATTACCAGTGCTACAAAAGTTGACACAGACGTTCAGAACTGTGGTGGAAAGAGCACTTCTTGAAGGAATTCACATCAACACCAAAAAAACCAGCATTTCCCTCCATTCCCACAGAACAGGGAACGGCCGTGATGGTGCCGAGTGACTCCAGGCATGACGTGTCACCTCCTTTCCCACTTGCATTTTTCTGGCCAACTGGTGGGCTCACCTTTGCTGTGCCCTGCAAGGCAGAAGGTAAACATGCATCCCAAGAGGGGACCAGCCAAGGAGTGAGATGATAAGAAGTGACAATTTCTGCCTTCATTCCCTTCCACACCATTCATTTGTGAACGGAGGAGGAGGAGGGGACCACATCTGCCACTGGTCTGTGCAGATGGCCCTGCCTGGGTGAGCAGATTCACACCCAAGATGAAACCGGCCCAATATTTGCACAGTTGTGGAGTCAGGAACACAGCAGCTTTAACTCAAAAAAGTTCAAATTGTCTGTTCCCTCTGTGCAATGATGCATACAGGAAAATGAAGTGGATTGTGTTTCTCCCTCAGTCTTTTCCTGCCCTGAAAGGTAAGAGGCAATCTCATTTTCAGACCTGACATCTTTCTGGACAGCAAGCTGTTTACTTACATGTATTTAGAGCCAGAGACTCCTATGGTGGCATAGGAACTGCTGGGATGGCACTGGATGGGAAAATATAAATGCCACACCAGAATGAAACCTTTTCTCCAGCAAAATTTTTATTTTTTGTGACTCAAGTCATGTTGGCTTTTGCTGTTGAAATCTGTTTGTGTGTTCATTATGTCACCACAAGAAAGGGAGAAAATTTGTCATTCTCTAGAAATTTAATCTTTCTATGAGAATTCCTGAAGTTCCTCTCTTTATTAGATTTCCATTTAACTTTGTGTTTTGTTTTCATGTAGACGTGCCTAGAGCTATAAAGCAAGAGGCTGATCTGCTTTTCCATTGCATTTAGCTGCTTCTATGCCAAATCTCAACATGTCCCGAGTCATGCGCACTTCTTCCCTGCTTTAAAAGAAGGAATCCATGTTTCCCAGAAGAGTCATGAAAAGAGGGGAACCACTACAATAAGCCACATTTCTTCCTGAAAGGGAGAAGTAGCAGAGAAGGGAAGCAGGAAAAACACTGGTGTAGGATGTGTTCATCCCATTAGCCTAGCAACAAAACACACTGGAAGGCAACAGCGCCTTCAGCATTTAACACACTGGAAGTCCTTACGTCAACAAAACAAAACAAAAATGCATTTGTGATGGGGAAATTTCACCTTCACTTGATGTATGCAATTCTGCCAGCGCCACCACTAGGGAAATAAATCCTGCAATATCCGTTTTATGTGAGGCTCTATTTACCATAGCATGATAGATCTGTTCTGGAAAACTTTTTGTCAATATATCCTTTGTTAGGCATTACCTTCATCTCCTAGCAACAGTGTGGGGAAATCCATCAGAGACATGGAATTTAACTGCAAAATAGGATGGCTCACTGTAGCTCATACATTTTTGGAAACCTGCACTGGCATGCAGATACTCTCATGCACTTACACTGTTTGTGTCCACTGATGGACTGATAAATCAAACTAGAGCATGGAAACCAGAAAAAAAAGAGAACAAAACAAAACAAAAATACCCCCTCTTTCTCTCATTAAAAACAAATTGACCAAGGCACATGAAATACTGAAATAACTGCTGTACCTCTTGCTCTTGAGAAGATTCTTTCACACCCGTACATATTGCCCACACTTTGTGGGACATTGGACACATACACACACCCCCTACATTTAAAATTTTTCTGATGACACTTAAAATGTTTAAATGGCATCAAAACACAGTTTTTCCAGCCTCTGAGATTTGTGGTGTAATTTTCCTGAAGGTACAACAGGAATACTAAACCTCTTGCAAACAACACGGTCACTGAGCAGACGGGTACAGAAGACGACAATGCTCCTCAGGCGCCTGTGCATTTCAGGGCATGTACCACACTCTGCTTTTCTTTTTCTTCCAGAGAGAACCTGTGCTCCATTTCAACGAAGTTAAGGGTGAGCTAAAATGCTTTAAAAAGTCTCCAAGGGATCTCTTGCAGTTGAGCTCTGCAATACCCCTTTGATCTGCATGTCATCCTGCTGGCTGTTTTTCAAGGTTAGATTTGTCCCTCAGGCTGGTCCCAGGAGATGGCTCCTCGCCTGGGGTGGAACTGACATTGCTGCAGCTCAGCCTCTGCAAGCACAGAAAAGAAAGGGATGGTACTGCAGCCTTGTGGCTCGTCTGTAGCATAAGAAAATGGGAATTCCCATGTCTGTGCCACGTCTGTCCCAGCCTGGCCACATCTGGAGCCTCGCAGCTGACGAAGCTCGGCCATGTCTTGGGACACTCCTTGAGGATATGAACATCTTGGCTTCATCAGCTACTTGGCTCCAGAAACACACAGGCTGCAAGAACAGGTCTAGGGTGTGGAAATACTTTGCAGAAGGGACATTGCCAGAGATTTTGGGGGAATGACTGAGAGGATTTCCTTTGCTCCCCAGTTCCCTGAGCACATTACCACACACAGAAGCCTCCACATAAGTAAGGGTGACTCATCCTAGTGATCCCTATGGGACAGCACTCTCTGATCCAGTCTGTCACCTACAAAAAGTTCTTATGGACACCATTCAAAGCCCAGTAACGATTCCTGAAGTCTTTGTGGGTTTATACCCATACTCCATGAGAAACCTGATTTTATAAGTAAATTACGCAGTTTAATCTCCTACACTGGCACAAAAGCAATTTGTTATTTGCCAACCAGATAAGAGGAATATTTCTGTGCCCTTTACCACATCATCATAAAGGGGACACTACAATCGGAGATTGCCTTTATATGTGCATAATGTCCCACAGGCTGGAAATCTTCCAACATACGTTGTAGGGGGGTTTTTTAATAAAACAAGATGTGGCCCAGAGGTACAGTCAAGCCTTCTGAGGGAGTGAGATAATGTGCTGTTCTCAGAGATCCTTATTAGTTCAGTTGGGGAAAGAGGAGGCAGCTGAGGGGACACCTCCACATGACTGAGCCAGCCTGAGGCTGTTCCTAGGAGGACGTTAACAGCATCATCAGATCAAAAGGACTTTAACCCTGCCTTAGAGATTTGCAGGGGCTGTAGGGAAGGGTTAATTTGCAACAAGGCAAATAAATAGCTCCCAATACAAAACCAGCCATTCAGATATCTGCTGAACTCTGAAAAGGCAGCTGGGGAGACAGGTGGGGGAGAAAAACAGTTTTGGCAAAAGTCTGTTTTTCCAAGGGAAAAATAGCACCCAATTATTGGGCACTGTGGCTGTATGAGGGAAATCTGAGCAGTGACCCAAACTCCCTTCTGCCCATCTCTGGAATGAAAAGACTTTTGCTGCAAGGAAATGCCAAACCTCTATTCACAGTGCCTGACCCTCAAACATTGGTAGAAGACACAAGAACCATCCCACGTAAAACTTCTCCTTTGAAAAGACATTTATATTGTTGTTTCTGACTTGGGCTTAATGATTTAAGTCCATGTGAATTTATTTCCATCTAAGCTGTGTTTGTTCCTGAACTTTTTGCTATTGACTCGCACACATGTTCAGTATACAGAGCAAACACTTTGGTGTGAAACAACATCATACACAGTGAGTCATCTGTGCTCTGGTCCGCAGCCATCCCACAGAGAGCCGGGGCTGTCAGTAACTCTGTCAATTGCAAACATAGCTGCAAACACTCAAAACCAGACAGTTATCTTGTATAACACCTTGGGGAGAAATGGCCTTAAGCAAACAGGAGCCATGTTAATGTATTTCTGGAAGCGCCAGAATACAAAGATAGATTATTTGGTAAGGAAGAAGGTTTTGGACAAGTCCTGTCTACACTGATGCATGTGAGCAAGAGGATTTTAAAAATAATTATAAATTAACCTTTGACTTACAGAAGAACCTGTCCTGGTTTCTATGGTGATGTGCAGCTATCATCAAGCATTAGCTTCAAGTGTACAGAAAAAAATACATTTACTCATGCTGGGGAATAGCACTAAATAAATTAACAGTGTTAACCCCAGGTATCCTGATGACACAGGCAGGTGAAAAGGGGAAGAAAGGGGTGGAGAGGGGCACAGGCAGGCAGGGAACAGCAGAGAAGATGGCAGCAAAGAAAGGAAAGGGATCTGGGGGTATGGCCTATAGTTATGGTTTTATAACACAGGGGAGAGTGGAGTAGAGGAGGTGAAGAAGGACAGAGAAGGGCAAAAAAGGGATGAGAGCAGTGTATAGAGACGGACAGGCAGTGACCAAGGGGCCAAAAGGTGTGTAAAGGGGGCAAAGAAGGACAGGGAAAGTCAAAGAATGTCAAAAAAGGGCAGAACAGTTCAGAGCTGGGGTGAGTGCTGCAGAGAAGAGCAAAGAAGGGCAAAAAATTGGCAAAGAAGGGTGAAAAAGGAAAAAAAGAATGGCAGAAAAGCTGAGAAGAACAGAGATGGGCAGAGGTTAAAGATCAAATAAGAAAACAACAGAAGTGCAGAGAAGGTCAGAGAAGTCCAAAGAATGTCAGAGAAGGTCAAAGAGAACTGGGCAGATGGAACAGAACAGCAGAGAAGAGGGGTGGAGATGAAGGAGGAAGAAGGACAAAGGATCAGGAAAAAAGAGAAGGTCAGAGAAGGCTGAAGAAGGGCAGAGATGGGCAGGCAGAGAGGGGAGGAGAGAAGATGGGAGAAGACAGACAAATGAGAAGAAGGGCAGAGACAGGAGGCAGTCAGAGGAGGAGGAAGAAGAAAAACAAAGAAGAAAGGCGGAGGAGAAGAGCAGAGGAGATGGGAGGGCAAAGGAAATGGGAAGAGACAGACGGGCGGAGAAGGGTGGAATGGGGACTGGGAAAAGCAGAGAAGGGCAAAGGAGAAGGGTGAAGAGCGATTCAAAGTGAAGAAATCTCAAAGATTGTAAATTCACCTAACCAATATTGGCACTAAGGGTGTACTAAGGAAATTCATCCTGTGATTGATCAGAGTTGCCTAAGGATCCATGATAAACAGAGTGAACCTCATTTCCCTCAATAATATACACACACACCTATATCTAAATCTAAATCTATATGCATTTTTCAATCTGAATGGGAAACGTGGGAGTTTTGCTCTCCACTTTCCCTACCCCATTCCTTCTGATCTGGAAACAGAGAATTCAAATTCTACTCAGCCCTGTCACTGCAAACAATTTCCAAACCATCTGCTATCTAATAAAACAACTCGTCTAGACAAACCCCAAGCCAGCCAATAAATCTGGTATTGTACTTGAAATCATCATAAGTATTAACAACCTGCCCTTGCTAACCTATCAAACTTCTTCACTGGGAAAAGGACACACATTTACAATTTCAGGCACAATGGAAATGCGAAAGATTTTTCCATTGTTAGATACTGGAAAGCTGCTTAAAAGATGGGAGAGGATCCACTTAGCCCAACCTGAGCACCGTTTACACCCACACAGTCCACACCTGCGAAAGCAGTGAGCAGTAGAGAGAGGTGGGTGTTTTTGAAGGGACCTGTCTGCTCACATTGGAGCTCCTGAAGCAGGTTTGGTGTTAGTCAGCCACGTCACTGGGGGCCCATCAGCATTGCCAATAAGATGGAAAGCCCAGTGTATTCAGAATTTGCTAGGAAACTGCTTTTGATTCACTTCTGAGACAGTGGAAATAGATCCCAGGTTTACTGACCTCAGACTCACTTGTGAGAAATAGATTAAAAATATTGTCTGTCTCCAATGACATCAAAAGTAATCTTTGTGTTGTGTGAGCTGAGAGGTTATCTTTCCTGTTCCTCTTGTGTTTTTTTTTCCTCTGAGTTGATTTGAAAAGAAAGTTCTCGTCATGATGATAGAGCTCCTAAATACTCAGAAGCACTGACCAAAGCTGGCTCCAGTTTCTGAGCATTTCACTGTGCAATTCAGAGCCTAAGTCAGAGGGCAGCAGTCTTTCCAGGGAAGGGCTGAAGGGGCAAGAGAGAAGTTTAGTTCCAGCTGCTTCAGAGAAGAGGTTTTGAAGCTCTTTTATTTTTTTTTCTCAGAAAACCAGGGAAATCAAGTTATGGGAGTATGTAAGCTGTTAAAAGGCTTTTCTGAACCTTACTCTATTCTGTTCAGAAAGAGTCAGTCCGGAGTTAAAAAAGGCAAGAAATAAAAAGCATAGTGCTATAACACTTAGATGTGGGTTACCTGTCTGGAAGCTCTTATTCCCTAGTCTTTATCAGTTTGGCCCAATAGAGCTACATCCAGAAAGAAAATATCTCTGGTAGGGTTTAACCCAACACCTTCTTTGAGGCTTCCATCACTCCAGCTGAGCAGCTGTAGAAACTAAATTAATAAAAATTAGGCATCTATTTTCAGTGAGAGCTTTTGCCAGCCTACAAAGTGCCGGTCTCCCTCAGGGTGCCATAATACCTCTGATCAATGCAACCATGTTTATCTAGCCAAGGTTTTGCTCAAACATGCAAGTCCAAAACTCCCTCTCACATGATGGCTGTGAAGAGAACGGGGAGGGTTTGTGAGAGGAAGAGGAGTTGGTTAAATCTCTTTTGGGTGCATTTGAGCTGAGCAGTGGCCAAGTCCCATGGTATGCCCAGAAAGTGCCTGGCAATTTCAATGAGCCATGTACCACAAAAGTGTCCTGGTACCGGGTGGGTGGGTTTTCTTCTCACAAGAGAGCAAAGAGGGATATATTGAGTAGGGACTGGTGCCCCCTGATATGGGAGCAGTGTGTGCCTGAGGCACGCTCAGAAACACTTGGGTCCTGCCCTGAAACATAGCCAAACACTGACAAAAAAAAGATTATTCAAGGTGCAGACCACCAACCTCACCAGTCTGAGAAATGTGTGGTCTTCATTCTAAGTACTGAGCTGAGTTTGAGCTGCAACTCTTCCCAGTGAAATTGAGCTTGATTTTGAGAAAAGTCATGGCGAACTGGTAGACACAAATCGGGAACAGAGAAGCATATTTGGACAAGTGTAGTGGAGTGAGGCGTTGTCATCACCCTGGGTTATCACTCTAATGGGATGATAAGATGGGATGATAAAAGAAAGTTTATGACCCTCAGGGGTTAAAGAAGGAATCAGTCAGCTGTACCCACCAGCAGCATCTCCTCTGCAGTAGGTATGGATGTGTTATGATGATGATGGATTGAGTCATTAGATGTTTTGAGATTCTTTCACGATATAATATTGCTGCTCATTAAATCAAGCCTAGGTGAAGGAAAGGCACTGGGAAATGGAAAGAAAAAGAGCTAGTAATTAAATCTTGCTGGGTTTGGTAACTGGAATTAGAATGAAACAATTGACTGTTTGGAAATGGATTCTGCAGCAGCTGGATGATAAATTGCAGGACATCCATGTCACCTTTAGCAGCACGGGCAACACTTAAAAACCTATTTAAATTCTAAGATTTATACCTATATTGATTAGGAATTACAGTCAATTTAGCAGTTTCCTTGCAGTAAAGTGGAAGTAAGCTGTTAATCTAAACTGTGGTAAGTGTTATAAGCACAGTCAATTTTGACTGAACTGTTACCAATGTAAACATATCATTATAATGAAATTTAAGTAGTAGCAAGAACTGTGGTGCAAAGTTCTGGCCACATCTCAGTGATACCAAGATAATAGATAGAAGTGCAAAAAGTATTGATCTTATGTGACTAATAGGCTCCTTCCCTGCCCACAGGGAGAAGGACTTACACAGCGAAGAACTGAAGATGAAAAAAAATTAATAGCAAACCTGAAGTGCTGCTTCAGTGCATGCTTGAAATATCACAAGATGTTGGAAAAACTCATTTACAAATTAATATTCCTTTCATATTTATGAAGTATGAGAATCTAGGGTACTATATCTGGTACTGGTACACAGAACATTGTAACAATATAAATTAGATGTAACTATACTGTGAAGGTTATACACATATCTGAACATAAAGTAAGAACGTAATTCTGTTTAGAGAGAGCACAAAATATGCTTTTTCTTTCCTTTTTCACTTAAAACCATAAATCATGTGTTTATGTCCTTCCATTTTTCCATTTATAAGTTGGAGCTAATATTGCTGCGACATTTAAAAGGACTGTTCTGAGAAAAGAGTCATAAAAATAACAGAGAATTCAGCTATTGGAGCACTGATTACCATCTTAATTATGTATTTTTTCTCATTACATCTGATAGGATGGAAACACTTGCTGTTTATTTTCCATCAGTGAAAGCTATGCCCAGTTCAAATTCAGATTTCTGCCCCGAGGATAACGCTGGGAGAAATGCTTCCAGCCTCTACATCCAGCAAGTGAGAGGTGAGGGGACCCTTACCCACTTGTAAATACTGATAAATGCTCTCCCAGGTTTCACAGTGCCAGGTATGACCCAGCTGCAAGTCACTCAGCCCCAGCAAGACAATAACTGCGCTCAGAGGAAGCCATCAAAGACTTCCCAAAGAAACCTGCTCTGAGATGAAAGAGAAAATTATTACGGTAATCAACTCTGCTAAGAGAAAAGGAAAGCTGTTTCTCTTTGGGAAAATTTCCAGTGCTGAAGAAAGGGGGGGAGAAGGCGAGGAGGGAAGATGATAAGGTCTCACACGTTCAATTGATTGTTCACATCTAACAAAAATAGCCCCAGCCTGTTCCCATTGTCCTGCAGCTGCTGGCTTCATCACACTCATTGTGCATTTCCTCATGGCTGAGCAGAGCAGTTGCCCAGTTTCCTCTCCTTCATTTCCTAACCAGATCTGTGATGAACTGTAGGAAAAGCCAGCAGCCCTTCAAAACAATGCCTTTCAAGTTGCCCTGGGTCCATCCATAAAGCCAGGCTACCGTCTTAGAGCAAAGCAAAGCAATTTCAGACGAGTCCCAGTGCAGGTACCCGGATCCTGTCCTAAGTCAGGATCCTGTCCCTTGCATATTTTTATTTTTTATTTAATTCCTGGGGCACATTTGCATTTATGTGGAATTCAAGCTTGCTCGTAAAGTGACAGGAGAAGCTTCCTGCACTCAAGGCCAAAACATCTTGGGAAAAGAATGTGCACAAAGATGTGAACATTGTGTTTAAAAGGTCTCCCTTCCCTCTATGTATTTAACAGCCACTGTTAATTCTCCAAGGAGTTGTTCCTGTATAGGAAAACAGGTTTCAGATATATACAGCAAGATGTGAGGGGTGTTCCTCCTCATTCCTTCAGCGGTCTTGGAGCCATTTAAACTGAAATATCAAAACTGACCTGGTATGGTCAGGCTGGTCACAAACCTGCTCAGCCCCTGTAGAAATAAGCTATAGAAATCAAATTATCATTCCTAAGAAAGGTACTTTTTGTGTACAGAAATTAAACATCAGAGCATCGTAACTGAACACCATAAACTGGTTGAAATCATTCCTACAAATATTTCAGAGTCTATTAGACCCTCCTTTGCTGAATTTCTCTCTGCCTTTCATTCTATCCCCAGGAAATTAAGGAACACTTTTCTATAAAAATTTACAGAGACAAGTATTTTGCATCTATACCCTCCTTCCAGCATGGATACCAAATGCAAGCTCCTTTTCACACCATGTGACACTTCTTTTTCTTTAAGAAATGTTTTCTTCATTGAGGAGTTCCACTTACACAGAAATAACATCAGGTGTTTCAAATAAAATCGGCTGAGGGAAAGATTTCCTCTGTCACAGAACCATAGAATGGTTTGGGCTGGAAGGGACCTTGAAGACCATTCAGTTCCCACCCCTCTGCCATGGGCAGGGACACCTTTTACTAGACCAGGTTGCTCAGAGCCCCATCCAACCCGGCCATGAACACTGCCAGGGATGGAGCACCTACAACTGCTCTGGGAAACCTGTTCCAGTGCCTCACCACCCTCACAGTGAAGAATTTCTTCCTAATTTCTAATCTAAACCTAATCTTGCAGTTGGAATTCATTCCCCCTTGTCCTATCACTACACACCCTTGTAAGAAGTCCCTCTCAGGCTTTCCTGTAGGCTCCCTGAAAGGTCACCAGAAGGTCACGCCAGACTCTTCTCTTTTCCAGGCTTTGAGTCAGTGCTTTGTTGTTATTCTTTAATATTTGTCAATATCTTCAATGTTGTGGATTAAATCAACTTGAACAAAATACAGTAGGTGAAACAGAATTAACTTCTGGTGAGAAGTGCTGGATAAAATGTCCAGACAGCTACAGACCAATCTCAAGGCTATTGTGAAGCTCCCTGCCCTGATATTTCACCAAGAAATGGCCCTTCATGTGCAAATTTCTGGCACCCAGGTGCAGCTGAGCCTTGCACACAGCTGAAGGAAAGAAGCTGCTTGAGAAGAATTGTCAAAAGGGAAGAGCCCCTGTGAAAGTACCCTCAGTGAAAAAATATTTTTCCATCCCCGCTCCTCCCTCGGGAATCTGTACACTTCCTGGATGAGGGACTTGTTAGCCCTGGAAATCCAGCCAAACAGATAAGCTACACTTCAGTTCACCTTTTTTGCTGCCAGATCTTCAGTCTCAAAAACACTCAGTGCTCAACTATTCTTAATCCAAATGTCAGCCGTCTCCTCTTTCCTCTGCTCAAATATTTTGCATAGCTTGGAGCAAGGAAAACCTTTGTAGGCAATTTCAGAGCTGCTCACAGCCCTTGTTGCTGACCTTTCCTGCTCACACTCAACCCTTGAAACATTTATTTGGACTCTTAAAAAGGGACTTAAGGACACATCAAGCCTTTAAGAAAAACTGAGAGGGTGAATAAATAATTTTCTGGGTTTCAAATTAAAAAAAAAAAAAAAGAAGAAGAAGGGATAATATAATGACCAGTCTGTGAATTATCCATGACTGCAGGCAACACCTCACACTCACACAAAACTCATTCAAGTACCTGAAACCCACAAACTAATCAGGGTCTTAAAATTGCTCACAGGCTCTATTCAGAGCCTCTTTTTACTGTAGTTTGACCTAAATTCTCTAATAGCCACCAAAAAAACCCCATTTGACTGGAGAGAACATAAAATAAGCTCACTTCAAATGCTGCTACTAATGCTCTGGCATGGATTTTAGCAGCTTTTCTAATACTTTAGTTCAACATCACAGCAATGGAATCATTCTGCCTGTACTAAGTCCCTTGAATTTATATTCCAAAGGAAAGATGAAATTAGGAAAAAGAAGAAAAAGCATTAATTAGATAACAACAGGAAAAAAAACCCAACAAAGCAATTACCGTATCTACCTCATCAGCTATATGGTTGTTTCAAACATGCAATACTTCATTAAGTTGAACTAAGAACACTAGAGATCAATTAACATTGATTAAACGTGAGAAAAAAAAAGATGACATTAAATAAATGTCAGGTTGATTCCTACAGCATAAAAAATGAACTGTGCTGACTGTTTAGGCAAGGCATTTTCTTCTGAGTTTGTCTAAGCCTAGCTAAAGAAGGAAACAAATTTGTTCAATAAACAATCCCTATTGATCTTGGGAGATGTAGATGTAAGAGCAAAGAACAGGTGTGCAAACGGATAGGGACTGTAGTTACCTCTTGATGTGCACAGAGAAATACCATCCAGAGAAGTAATTCAGTATGATCTCCTCCTAATCACTTCTTTCTTGGATATTTCTTGAACTAAATTATGCATTTGTTGTCCCTAAAAATCTCTAATTCCATACAGATATTTTTCATTACCATGGTAACTGTTTAGAGAGGAGCTGGTGATACAATCAGAGACAAGCACCACTAGACAAACTACATCAATCATTGGTTTATTAGTTTTATTGGCTCCTTCATACTCACAGAGCTAAAATTGGAAAACAGAGAGTCTGCTTGCTCCCTGGCCTGAGGAAATTTGCACCTCAAGATGGACAGGCTGTGTCTAATGAGAGGAACTGGGCTTTATATCCCACCAAAACCGGTCACATCAACAGCCTAAAAATATTGAGTCCTCCAACAGAGCACAACTTATTTAATTTTCCTGCTACATCTTACTCCTCAGGCATGCCAGGGTAAGCCTTCAGAGGGCTGTGCTTGAGATGCCCAGCTAACTCTGCCTGAGCTGAGCCAAGAACCGGAAATAGGCTTTGTGCAAGGAGAAGTTCACATCTGGGCATGTGCACAGCTGCTGTATTTTAGCACCTCATGCTTATGCCTCCATCAGGCTTAGGAAACTAAATAGGGAAGCTCCAGAATGAGTTTTGAGGAAGACATCCCTTTTTCATGCTTACAGCTTTGCAATTACAAAACTCTTTGGAGATCACAAATGTGGCTTTAAAATTTCTTAGGCTGACAGGAGATTTGAATGACACACTTCTAGTATATCCAAAATGCCTTCAAGCAAGAGTTACCACGAGCCCCCTTCATATTTTCCAAGACAAGAAAAGCCCTCTCTGCTTTCTGACAGACTTGGGGTGGAAAAGCCTCATCCTCAGGAGAGGCAGGCAGCTGCTGTTGTTCTTCACAGCCCTGAGAAGACACCCTGGAAGAAAGAGTGATACCAGATACTAAAAACAAACATTTGTTTTTCCCAAGGACTACTCTGTGCAGTGGTACTGGAATATTTTCCATCAGAACCAAAACTCGGGAATGCTGACATCTGATTGTTCACTTCTTGCTTTAATTCTCCCATTTGTTCCTTTCCTTGCTCTCATGTATGAGAGTTTTAAAATAATTTTGCATTTTTTAAACAGGATACCTCCTGATATCTAATGGAGTACCACCATCCATGGATCAAAGTCTGAGAAACACCTTGAGCAGGATTCCCTACTCTGATATCTGTTTATTCATACCAAGATGAAAAGCACTTACCCTGTCCCAGATATCTAGGAGTCATGCACTGCAGTGCCTGAAGGCATTTAGGCTGGTTTTTGCTAGAGTTCTACAACCATCGCAGAAGAGTTTTCAGCCCCAAAACCACGCCAGTATTACTTCTGCTGCTCCCAGGAGCACCAGAACTTTATCAGGCATATTTTGGAAGGAATAAGTATGTCTGACTGGATAACAGTTTGATGGTGTTTTGAAATACTATAAATGCATTAGGGAACCCTGCTACTGATGCTTTCCTTGCCAGCAACTGCTCATTTTTACGCATCCTATGATAACTCATGAAACTGCTGCACTGCCATTTTGAGACTGAATTGAGAATTTTGGCTAGAGACAGGCTGTCTTCCATTCTTCTGCAGGCAGCTAAATAAAGCCAAAACACACACGTAGATCCTTTTTCAAGATTTACACAACTGCAGTCATACTTTGTATCAACGGAGAGGTTTTACCAGCCAGTTTTCTGTTTGGGTCTGCTGCAGATCCCTGCAATTATCAGTGCCACCTCCTGGTACAGAAACATACTGAGACCCAGCCACTCAGGAATGGTAGGATGAAGAAACACAAAATATCCCAACCCTCTCTTCCTGCTTAATGTTTGTTGTTCTCTACAGCCTTTTATAAACATCTACATATCCTACAGATAATTAAAAAGTTAAATATTTTTGTAGCTGTATGTATTGAATGAAAGGGCAGGGGAGCTGTCAAAGGCAAGAGGTTACTATGGATTTTCCTTTCCAGATATCCATAAAAAAGCTAAACCCAAAACAGATATATAGATTTTCATATATATATATACATATATGCACTCATCAAACCAGCTGAAGCTGAACTAGAGAATGCTTGGGAGTTTAAAGTTTTATTCAGAAAAGTCTGCATTCATTTCAGGATTGAGGAAATAATTCTTGCAGCATTTATGGACCTTGGATACAAAGCCTGAGGTTTTTCCTGAAGATTTGAAACCTGGGGGGATTCCATGTCCCCACATCTTAGGTGTAGGGTAAGTGGAAAGTGGCAAAGGAAAGTGAGAGAGGCAAGACTACAGGTTAGGACATGGCTGCAGGCATGAGGCAGCAGAACAGGACTCTACTCAAGGCTTTGCCAATTTACTTTCTAAAAATGACCAAAGATGTGCCTTTTCTTACCACAGCAAATCTGATGTTTTCCTTAACTCCTGTCTACTTCAGTAACCTAATCCTCAAGCAAAACACCTTATCATTCCTGAGTCCCCCCATGGACGCTGCTTGCCACATGGGATGGGTCACACTTTTATCAGCCTATTGACAAGAAACCAACTCCCAAAAATGCAGGTGAAGGGGAAACTTACACCCAATCAAAGCAAACATTCCCAAAAGTTGAAGCACAGGATCTATTTTTTCAGCGATACTTCCCATCCCTTTTCCGTCCGTCTCACTCAGAGCCTCAGAGCAAGAGAAATCACAGCCTCAGGTCTGAAAAAGCAGCAGTCCTCTCCCTGTGCCCCCAGTACTAAATACAATTTTGCTAGTGCTGGGGGGACCAAAAAGGCCTAGAAGGCAGCAGAGCAGGCGGCCTCTCACTCCAGGAGAGGGCAGTGAAACACTTGTCCAGAAAAGGGCAAATGCGCCTTGAACTGCTCAGCAACGCCTGCTTAGTCAACCCAAACGCTGACCTTGGTGGCACAAACACGGGCAAATTCAACAGGAGGAGTCGTGAGTGGGGTTTCACGTGTCGCAAGCTCCGTAAATTGAATTGGGTCACTGTTTCCTAGGAAGAAAATTACGCAACCACTTGATCATTCTCTGTCCACGGACAGGAAAAAGAGTCACTAGGAGGCAGTGTTTTCTTGTGCTTAGGTTAATAGGTCTCATTTGTTCTGCCAGTGTGGAGGGAGGCAGAACCAATGGAAGAACTTGTAATTCTCTTTTCTAATTAAGATAATGTGCCACACCGGCCTTCAATCATATTTTTGGATGCTGCAGTGTCCATGACACATCTTGGAGAGACCGCAGCTGTGATTAAACATTTTTGATAACCCATAAATATAACATTAGTTGCCTCAGTTAGGTTTCTGATAACATCATTCATTTCAGATCATTCAATTAGTGTAGACAAAAGGGCTCTTTCCAGGAGACATAATGTCATTGTCTCTGGAAAGGAACGTACTTCCCAATCACTGTTTATCACTCTGTAATTACAGTGCTGGAGCAGCCATGCTCTATATTACAAGGAGTCCTTTTTGTGCCCAAGGATCCAATAGTTCTTTGTTTTAATTTATTTTCCTCTTAAATACCTCCCGCTACTTAAGCAACAATTCCCTGTAAATCAATTGTTAGAAGCAGTTAATGACTGGTTGGTTAATTAATAGCTGAAAGCAAATCTGAGGGTGTTTGCCACTCTAACAAACCAGCAGATATTAACTGTGGGGTTATTGCTCATGTACCCTATAATCAAGGACTTCTCACAGCCTGTGTATCATTTAAAGAAGGGACTGTCTGGGTTGCAACAGGTGGTGGCATTAGGGGTGTCTGTGTTCTGCTGGAGAGCTGCATTAAGATGTTTTTAGTGCAACAGCCTGCTCTGCTGCTCTCTCCAAGGGACAGATTCTCAGATAATCTTTTTCACAACATTGTCAATTAATATTTATATAAGACTGTTTTGTCTCTTATCTTCCACGAAATAAAGTTTGGAGTGATGCTGCCATGGAGAAGGAAGGAGAGTCTAAAGCAGGCAGTAATTGATGTTCACAAAGAGGGTATGTGTAAGGGACCAGCTGGCTTATTATGAGCTAAAATACTGCAGTATCTTCAATACAGAGGATGGTAATGGGGAATAAATGTTGACATTTTCATGGTGAGCAATGCAAGACCATCAAATCAAACAATTTCTGGCACATAGTCAAAGCAACATTTAAATGGAAACTTGAGAGATAAGAACATTTTTACATATTTTTTTTCTCTCTGAGTAGAAATGTGCAGCTGCAGGAGAAACTGCATGGCACGAGTTCCCCACACTGACACAAAGCCAGGAGTTCCCAACAGGGATTGTCTGACTTGTCCTAAGAAAAAAAAAAAACCAGCAGCAAGAAGCATCCTTGCATGACTGCACCAGCTCTTCTCACCCTGACATTTAATAGTAAATTTAGACAATTTCTACTTGCTGTCCTCTCCTCAGCCAAAGAGAACAATTGCTCACTGTTTCGTTCACATCCCCCACCTCTACACAGGACATCTGCTGCCATGTTACTGTCAGCCTTCCCTTTTCCAAAGAGAACAAACCCAGTTCCCTCGGTGTCTCTTCACAGTTTGTGCTTCTCAGTGCCCTATGCTCTGTCTGATTTCCCCAGATTTTTTCCACCTTCTCTTCATCTGCAGGGAAAGGGAGCACCTGATTGCAGTACCCTGAGTGAAGTGAAGAAAGGAAAATAAACATGGGCTGTATCTCAAGGATGATGATCCTGTACCTTTAAGGCAGAACATTTAATTCATTATTCCCTTCAATCCTCAAGTCTTCCACAGATATGCTGCTGCCAGGTTATGTATCCACTTCTCTCTTTCCCAATCACAGCACTTTGGACTGTTCCTGAAGGAATTTCATTTAAATATTTGGGAGTAGTTTCTCCAAGCTATGAAGATCATTTCAAATTCAGATCCTGACCTCCTAGGACTTCTATCATCTCCTAATTGTGACACTCACAGATTGACTTTGTTTGCTTGTTGTTCAGTTGTCAATAAAAAACTATTCAAAAGAACTGAGTATAAGGAAACTGCAGAACGACCTTCTTGAAATATCTTACCTGACAGTGATCCAGTGACAGCTGTTGCTGTGGAGCTATTTTTCAACAGGTTCTGCACCTACCCCATTGTAATTATACCTATACCATATTCTTTAGTCTGTCATATATGTCAAAAAGCGTTACTAAAAATCAAGCACCAGTGCTTTTGCTGCTTCCTCTTTATTCACTAGACATGCTACTGTGACAAAGAAGGAAATTAGATTGATTTGACATCAAACGTTCTTGACAAGCCTGTGTTTTCCTGTATCAGCTGGCTACTTCCAAACTGATTGTTTAATGATTTGTTCCTGAATCTTTCAAGGACTTAAGTTAGATTGACAGGTCTGTAATTCCCTGGGTCCTCCTTTTCCCTCTCTTTAAAGTATAATACACTGTGTTTGCCCTTCTCTTCTCTTCAGGGACCTCCTGTCTCCTCTGTGAGTTCTTAAAGATAATCACTAATGGCTCAGCGATTGCTTCAGAGAGCACCTTAAGTACTCTGGGGTGAATTTCATCAAGCCCTGCTGACTGGAGTACATTTATCTTATCTAAATATTCTTTAATCTATTCTCCTCCTCTTCCAGTCTGTACTTCTGCCTCCTTGTAAAAAGTAAGTTTAAACAACTGGTTGTATACCCTGGTGACTGATACACTTCATAATTCAAAGCAATTGAACATTCTTCAGTGCATTTTAATTTTTTAATATTTACCAAACTTTATATTTCCGTTCTCCACATTACAAATTCTAAAAACCCAAACTCATCAACTCTTATTCACTGGATGCTAAACTGACACACCACTCTTAAGGACAGATTCATTGCTGAGGATGGAGCAGAAAGAGGATACGTGACTAAAACACTGTGTTTTGTCATGCAGAACTTCAACATCCACTGACAGAACTATGCTGATTGCAACAACAGGTTCTCATTTCTGCCCAAGCTGTTCCTAAAATATAACATGCACCTTCATATCTGAGAGTGCACCTGCAGCAGTGTGCATGAGCCAAGCACTCTCCATAATGGACAACTGAGATACTTTGAATTTGTGAAACTACTAGGGCTGTTGTCTAGATTTGCTCTAAATTACAAATATTAAGGCCATGTGGTTTTTGGGGTTTTTTTAATTAAACATGAAAATCTGCCAAAAGTCATAGTGGGTTTTCCATGTAAGTACTACATGGAGATCTACTTCCTGCGCTGTATCAGACACTTGATGCTATAGTACTCTGTGGGAAAATAATTCAGGTTTCCACCTGTGATAGCCACGCAGAAAAATCTTTATTGCTGTCTTTAATAAAATCTTTTGTCCACCTTTCCCCTCACTAGTTCACTATCATCACAGACTTGAGCGACAGTGTTTGCATACCAAGGCTCTCTCTAAAGCAGGGCATATGTACAGTCAACACTCTCAGGTTTGTTTTCATTATCAGTTCAAGGGCTTTCTGCCAGAATAAAAGGTATTTCATAAGAGCAATTGACTTTTTAGAGGTCTGTAGGCTTAAGTCCCATCCCATTCCGAACAAGTCAAAATGATGGCAAAAAGTCAGCTTTTCAATGAAAAGCACTTGGTTCAAGTGAGTTTGTTGACAAGCAAGCCATCAAAGGAGGAGGAGGAGAAAACTGGAGAACCACTGAAGGAAGACATTCGCTTTTCCTCTCCACATGGCTGAGTCTTGCAGTGCACATTTTCTGTTTGACCCTGCAAAGCCTGAATGACCAGGCAGCTTTTTTTTGTGTCTTGAAACCATGATCAAACTCTCTTTTGAGAATTTACCCACAATGACCCTGATCTGTGTGACTCATCTGCAAACATCCTCTTTACCTGGTGCTGCATGTCAAGAGCATATGAGGGTACAAGTTGGGAGAGGGTACAGGGTTGCTCACTTCCTCGCCTTCTGTGTGTCTAGAGGAATACAAGAGATTTGTCCTGAAGCACTTCTTTTTCTTAGTTTTATGTATGGTTAAGACTTTAAACTCAGGCTTCAGCTATGCCAAAGTCTGAATTTTAATGTATCACTACCAGCAGCTGCTGCATGTTTCCAAAACAAGGCAGCCATAAAAATCTAGGATAAGGTTTTTGACAGCGCAGAATAAGCATTTTCATTTGAAGGGATCTGTCTCTGGGAATGCATATTTGGAGGAAACAGGTAAAACAAAAACTTAATCCTGCTTCCACAAAGCTTTTCCTTTACAGAATGACACTGACATTTGAGATAAGAGCTGGTTTGAGAATTGTCTATCAAAAATTTTTTGTCAAAAAAAAAAAGCATGACAAGTCAAAACTGACCCTTTTTGCAGTAACGTATTGGTTTTGATGAAACTCTCACTGGCAACACTGCTCAAGTCTAGAACAGAAATTACATGACATTCAAGAAGGGGAAAGGCAAACCACAGAGGTGGCAATTGCCAGCTGGAAGGGCATTCACCCGAGACACAGGATATTCTCCCATTTGCACTTCTAATTATCCACATCCTAGATGAATACTATCCTGGTGTTCTGTCATCAGACCTACCTTCTGACAGACAGAAGATTTTACAAGCCCCCACAAACAGACTGGTTCACTGCCTCTTAAATCAAAATAGATTTGAAATTCCAGTGTCTGGGATATTGCCCTACAGAAAACAACTTTTGAGCCATATTTGAAAGAATTAACTGCCAGATACAACTTTCCCATAATGCCTCAGACTTCCTGTCTCATTTCCTTCCTGGAAACAGTACTTCTGGGTTCCTCAGCTGGGACAGCTGGCTGGTGTCTGTTCTCTGCTAATTGTGTGGAACAAGCACCATGTTCATCTCTATTTTCTGAGTTTGGAAAAATCATATAAAGGGAATAATTTTCTTCCCATGAATCTTCTATACCTTACCTGATATAAAAACATAAATGCTGCTTAAATGGCCCTTTTCTTTAAGCTTTACTGCCATCCTCCTTTCTTAACCCATCCCATTCTTTCCACTATTTTTCCAGATATTTTATTTTGAAGGACCCTCAGCAGTCTAAAAATGTTCATTTTTTTAAGATTGAAGAATCTGTCCAACCTACACTCAAGGTTATTATCTCGAGTTTTGCATTTTTATGATGTATTTGCATTTTCATGCCTAATTTTAAACTCCTACTTGTAATTTTGACTTCTGTTATAAAATCCCCTTCATAACTCCTTGAGTGAGAAGACAATAAGCAATACAGTCTCCACTGCCATCTTCCTCAAAGTTCAGTAATTCAGCAGGCTAGATTCAGCAGCAAGCTTCAAGTTCTGAATTTTCCAGTTCTCCAAGCACTGGAGGAGACAAGACTATAAATCAGTTTAAGAATCACTTGATAATGACCTATCAAAGCTTGGCAGGTTGTTGGTTGACAGGTTGGCCTTAAGCAAACGTTGAGTCAGTTTAGAAGCATTCATGAACTTTTTCTCTTGTCTAGAATGGCACTAAACCTTTGAATTGAGGTTTTCACAGTAAGTATCAGTGACAAAATAAAATAAACCTCACCAGAATGAGGAACTTCTCCCTGTTTATTAATATCTTTAGAGAGCAACATTATTTTTGGGGAAGTAGTTGTCCACGGGGTTTTGCCCCCCTCTGAAGACTCCCTAGACAGGCTCCTTATCTTCTCTGCATGAATTTTCTCATCAGCAGGAGAAGGTAAAACTTGACTACACTCATCGTCTTGAGTAAACAGTACTGCTTTAGTGATTTTTAATGCTACACTTCTGGTCCTTAGGAATGGTAAATTTTCCACTAGAATAAATTCCCTAATACTGCATGAAGGATTCAAAACTTCCCACTGAGCAGCTCAATAAAAGATTTTTTAAAAAGGAGAGGATTCACTGTTATCTTTATTGGGGGGAAGAAAATATAGCTCTTGGATCAACCTGCTGTCTGTGGCATCCAATTACTTGTTTTCACTGCACAAAAGGAAAAAAAATGAAAAAAAACACTGAAAAGAAAATCAGCTACATTGATTGCTGGCTGGGGTTTCATTTTGGGTTTCCCCTGGGACTGCAGCATCAGCAGGAATGGTTACTTAGTCATGAATGTGCTGCACAGCAAGAAATCAGATTGCTCCATGTGAGAAGCATGGTTTTTTTCTGGTCTCTTAGTTGTGTGAGGAGGAAATCCAGCTCCCCTTAATCACATCCTGCCACCACAGAAGACACATAACTCACTGCTACAGCCTTTATAATATGGTTCCCCCAAATGAAAAGAGCCTGTAGATCTTGGCTGTGGGGTATTGGAAATTTTGATTATCCAAAATAAAATTCTAGCAGATCACCTTAGCACTGCTTTTTAAGCTTTTTTTGAAACTAGGACATTTTTAACTGTATCTTGATAAAACTCCACCTCTATCTATAATGGGTTCCTGATTATAAAACCCTTATTACAATATGATCACATATTTAAGCTGAAATTATTCTTAGCTTCCCCTTGTGCCAGAAGCCCTACAATAGAGGGATAATGCCCTTTTGCAAGTAGTAATTGCACAAAAACATAATTAAAAAAATGCAATATAGTAAGTCATTGGGAGGAAAAGAACAATTCTGGGTCAAGCCAGAAGAAAACATTAGAGCAGGTGAGAAAACCAAAGTTAACTTGTACCCTGGTCCCTGTTTTCAGCTAGAAAATGGCACTAAAAAGTCTCTGCTCATTTAAAGGTTACCTCCCCAAAACTGAGTTTGCTACTATTTGTAAAACATATTTCACTTGGCCACTGATACAGAAAAACAGTGATTGTCAGAACCTAGTGCACCAAACTAATCAACAATGATTATAGTGCACCTGGGCAAAAATCTGAAATCCTATGCAAAAAGGAATTTCCGTATGTTGGATTAAAATTACCTCAAAATACAAATTCTAAAGCAAAGATGACATTTTTTAACATGTTAATTTTGACTGAAGCAGAAACGTTTCAGTTGAGTGCTTTGAGGCAAATCAAAATATGTTGCTTTGGCTCTGTGCAAAGTGAAACAGTATTTCTGCACAGCCTAACCTGAGTTGCGGTTCCACAGAGTTACAGAATGGCTTGGGCTGGAAGGCACCCTAGACATCACCCAGTTCCAACCCTGCTGCCGTGGGCAGAGACACCTCCCACTAGACCAGGTTGCTCAAAGCCCCATCCAGCCCTGGAAGTCTTCCAAGGATGGGGAATCTGTGTACTCTCCCACAGTGAAGCTTTCCAGGCAAAATGACGCCTCAGATAAAGAAATCTATGGTAGGCCAGTCATCATCAGGAGGCTGCCCAGTCCCCCAGAAAATGAGGGCACTGGTGAGACAGCAGGATGCAGCTAAACCAGCCTGCTACACACACCACTTCCTCTCAGGATGGACAGGTCCAGCATGGTTTGGGGACTTGCAGTAGGGGGACGCTGGGAACACAACATGCATCACCCAGAAAGCATCTTTGGGGTGGTACAGGTCAATGCTGAACTCACTCAAAACACAATACTTTGTTTTTATGCCACAAGTATGAAATTTCAGTCAGTGCTAACCCTACAGCAAATGAAAAATTAAATTTGTGTTTTCCTTTCTAGAAAACCAAAACTCTTCCTTTGTAAAAGTTTGATTGTGGAAGAGCTACATTTCAACGTGAAATTCCTAATGAACAGCACTTACAAGCAAGTGACAGGACTGCAATGAGCCTAACAGGGGCTACTCAGCTATTAAAATATCCAGTAACAGATTAACAATTTTTCATAATCGGAACAGCAATATCTAGTTCAAGAGGGTTAAATAGATGGCAAACTGCAGAGCGAGGTGGCGCTGGCTCCTAGTCCCTTACACAGCCCCTCCAATAAAGATTTTTTTTTTTTTTGCCATTCCCTTGAAATTTTCCTGCTCCTTAAACCCTCCCTGGTATCCCCAGTGACATCCCACTCCCTGGTTTCTCTTACAAAGGACCTCACAGCCAGCATGCTGAGGCTAAATAACACCATCATCTTTTCTAAGGTAGCCTCCACCCTGCAGTGTGAAGCAGTAATTTTCCACTTTACGAGCTGCACACAGTGCATTGCCTGCAGCAGCTTGTTTGAACACCCTGTCCCTCAGAAGAGAGAAGCTCAGAGGGTAACTCCTTGTGCCATACCACCAGTTCCTCCTCCTCCTCCTCCTCGTTCGGCTGAGCGGAGCCAAGGGACCACCAGAGCAGAACGGGGAGGCTGCAGTACAGGCACAGCACCACTGTGCCTCAGCACCACATTATGCTCCAAACTGAAAGGAAAATAAACACAACTAGCACAGCACATCTTAATTTTCACTCCTGGTAGTGACAGTTTTGCTCAATTTTAGTCAGCTATCAAGTAATCAGAATGAATTAAGCAGCAGAAGGAAGGGCTGTGCCAGGATCCAATAAAGCAGTGGGCACTGGAGTGCTTCAGGGAGTCACTGCACATCTCCCTCTTATCATTATCCCCCCGGGTTCCCCACCATTGCCATCAGACAGCATCTCTGAGCAGCTCCAGTACACCAGGAAACCTCCTGCCACTCCTATCACCAGGTTTCAGAGACAGCTCTCAGTCCATCTTGTCTCTGTGGGATGGTTCCTCACACATGCCTGCCTGTCTTTATCTGCTTTGAAGAGCCTAGTAAGAAGGCTTGAAATTGCTATTAGCTCCCAGCAAGCCCCACTCACACCTTTAACTGAGAGCACTGCTTGACTTGGTCAGCGCTCATGATCCCTCCTGTGTTCTATCAGCTGAGATGGACATCAACATGGTGGATTGAAAGGTTTCTTTGGAAGGCCAAATGCTATTTCTCCTTTAGACATCCCAAGGAAAGGAATAGTCTTGGAGACACTTCACCCCACGTTTGCACTTCTCTAAATATTCCTATCTGCTTTCAAAGGCTTTGGTCTCAAAGGCCATCTCTGTTGCAACTTTCCCATTGTAGGGATTGGATACTGTTGGCAGTAATAAGGAGAGGATTTTTATTATCTCCCTGGGGTCAGAGATCGACTTTCAATCCCCAGTTCCATGTTTCGCACATTGTGCAAGCCACAAGGGTATTTACCCCTGCAAACTTCCAAGGATGTCTTTAGGGCACAAATTAGAACGACTCTGGTGAAATCTCTGGCTTGAGCGGTGTTTTACTACTGCCATTAAGCTGTCACACAGGGGCTGTAACCTGCAGTGATTCCATTTATAACTGCAAATACAAGGCAAATGGTTAATGGCTCCTTCCTAAATCCTGATGGGCGAGCAGTAAGGAGGCTATGGACACAGCCTCTGTGAATTTAGTCAAGCACAAACCTTCTCTTTACAACACTAATAAATAACTGTTACCCTTTGGGACAGGACTGAAGGCACACAATGGAAAAATGTCCCGGCAGGCTAGAAAAGGACATCTAAAGAAAAGCGAGTTTCGGCGCAAGGTGGTCATTCCTCACAGCTGTGGTACCTTCCCTGATGCAGGGCGATCCTAGCCCACATTAATTCTGGTTAGAAAATAGATTTAGCCAGATAATGGTCAAATTTATACTGAAAGGGATGGAAAACACTTCTTCTGTTGCATGAAGAACATGCAAACAGCCTTTAATTATGGAACATTACAAAACTACACTGATCCAAGACCCTAATTATTTTTTTTCTCCAACAGTTATTTGCCTCCTCCCACGTGAAACACCCCCACCTCTCGGCAGCTCCTTCTTCAAGATCTTTGCAACATCTCGAGAAATTCAAATGCCTGCTCTTGGAGGAAAATAGTTTCTAATTAAACATAGAGCGTGGGTGTGAATGAAGCTGGGCCCACTCCTTGCCTCGCTGAAGTCAACAGAAAAATGTTTTTCTTTTTTACCACGAGCGTCAGCAAAGGCAGGGGTGCTGGGTCATTGCTCCCAGGCACAGTCCTGAGGAAACACAGGGTCACTGGGACAGACAACTAACATGGCTTTTCTTTAGGTTTGGTAAAAGAGCCTGAAGTTTCCTAAATTTCAGACTTAACGGTGCCGTCTTGGCTGGAAACATGTGCACTAGAGATCAGAGCATGCCCAATGGGCAACAGCAAGCCAAGATGATGGAATGTTCATGTAAAAATTAGCTACTTATAGGTCCACTCCAGGTGTGAGCCTCAGAGATGATCATCTTACAAACCTTCCTTTGCACCACATCAGAGCATGATTTTGTGACTTTTGAATCAAATTTAAATACTTGGGAAATGCTACTTGTCATTTTCATGGCAAAATAAGGTATTTAGCAGACTCAAAATCTACTTACATAGTTCTCAAATATATTCTTTCATCTCTCTGAGGTCTAAGTTTAAAAGAAAACCTTCTAGTTCATCATTTTTCTCTTTCTCTTATAATTCATCCACAGAAACATCCAAAAAATAAAAGAAAGTGTTGGAAGTGGAGACAAACACAAATCTTGCCAGCATCACAACACAATACAGAAAAGCAAAGACAGAACATGGTTTCTTTTCATCTAGGTAGCAATCCTATCAGGCCAGAGTAGCTGGAGATGGTGTTCAGGCTCCTCATGATTTGGTCTCCACCTCCCCAGTTCCCCCAGTGATCTTCCTCCACACCACTTACGCAGCTCTCTGCTGCTCGAGCAGCACAACAGCACTTTGACTAGTGTGGTTGTGGGTTACATTTGCTAGTGACTCCACAGAAAACACCCACTTGGAAAACTGGAGGGGAAAAGATAAGAAGCTTTAAGTTTTTCCTAACACCAGTAGGACCCCCGTAGTTTGTTTGAGATAATTTAGCTTACAATAGCACAATGGATCCTGGCGGTGTTAGAAGAGAGGTTCTGCCTCTACTCCAGATACTACTCCTGCACTGTGTGCAAGAAAAACTGAGTGTGCTGACGGATTACAGCACCTCATATTCCATTTAAATTCTCAGTTTTGAACACTCTAGTTATTTTTGCAACAGTAGCTGGTAAAGTTAGGGCCTGTGTGAAGTAGGAAGAAATGAGAAATTGATTTTATTTCAGTAACACAAAATTACATTTTCCTTGTAGAGCTACTCTGACTCTCAGGGAAAAAAAAATCAGTAGCTGATCTCCAGAGGTCCATCCATCCCTATGCTCATCAAAGTTCATATTCCTGCAGCTAACAATATATTTTCCTTCAGAGCTTAGCTTGTCTGGAGATGGGAAGAAGAGATCTGGTTTTTTATTTTGATGAGGCTAGCACTTTTCAAAGTTCACCTATGCATAATCTTGGCAGGGAGACATGCATCTAGCTGATTTAGAAGACACATTTGTGTCAAAATCCATCTCTCCTGATTTTCACTGAAGTGTTTCGATATGCTGTGGTACTTTAAAAGGTTGAAATAAATGCATTTCATAGCTCTCATCTCCCCCAGCTCCCACCTTCCCCATAACTACATTTCCATTCTTTTTCAGCAGAAATACCTGAGGCTTCTTTTGTTTTTCTTAACACCAGATTCAAACTCAGGGTGATTTGAAAACTTCTCTCTTGGACTTTTTTCCCCACAAGTCATAGCTCATCAGCATGGCAGCATCTCTCCTGCATAAGAGTGGCTCCAGGGCTTTTCAGGTGCTGAGTTTCCCAGCAGAAGAGAGCGGTGCCAAGATAATCTCTCTTGCATAAATTATGCTTCCTCCCCAGCCCCCCCCAAAATGTAAACATGTCACAATGGTTGCTCTGATTTAAGGCTTAGATGGGCTTTTTGGGGGGGGGGCGGGGGGGGAAGTGTTTTCTCTTGTCTGTAACAGACACCATGGCAAGGTTTTTGAATTTTCACAGGATATATTTATACTCTTTAAAAAATCCTGCAAAAGACTAATCACCTTCAGGAATACCACTGAAATTGTAATTCCAGCTGTTTTAACTTCCTACTCAGCCTCTTGGAGGAGTGATTAAAACTGAAATCTAAAAGATTTAGATGCAAGGCTTAAAGGTATTCCCACCCTCAGCTGCATCCCAGCAAGCATTATTTTTCTTGCAGGGAAGGCAGGAGACCAAAGCAGTGTGACCACTCTTTAGCCACCCTGGTTCACAGTCTTACTGTGATGCAGAGCAGCGATCAGTGGTTTCACACGATGTTGTCAGTCTCTGAAATGTGGGAACATTTTCTTCCCCCACCCCTGGGAGAGGAGCACAGTAGGGGCAGAGAAACAGAAGGTGCTGAAAGGAAATCTGCTACAGGTTCTGGTAAAACCTTGGGTGGAAAGCACAAGCCCTGAACTGCAGATTCTCATTCAGCTAAACAGGGAAACCCTTCTCCTTTCTGTCGCCTGTGCAGCACGAGGGGACCTCCAGAAGGGCTGAGTGCTGGGGGCAAAGCATCCTCCTACCTCAGGTTCTCAGCAGCCACCAGTGGGTTGTCAGTGCGCTGGGCCCCATTACCCACGCTTAGGTGGCATTTCACACTGACTGCTGAAACACCACAGCATACAATGTTAATGACTTTCAAACTTCTTATTAGAGTAAGCTGAAGGATGCAAGTGGAGTACAATAAATTTTTTAACCCGAAGTATATTTTTTCCATGCATAAGAGTGAGCCTGTACATACAGCACAGAAATGCTATAATGATATATAGAAAGGGACAAAGATATTGATAGCAAAGGACAAAAGTTTTTTTTATGTTAACTGAACAGCATTATTCCTCAGACTTCTTTAAAACTGAACCAGTTCCATCTGGCTTAAAGCATTCTCCAATACTGTGTTTCTGTATCATGACAGGAAAGATTTGCTGTGCCCCTGGGATAGTAGCTGGACTCCTACAGATGTCATGCAGGAAAGCAGAATAAGGAGCAAATTGGGATGAGCAAGAGGGAGAAAAAGAACAGAGGATTCTCCAATCCTTGCTACTTTTTAAACCTAAATTTGAATTTTACTTATGTAAAAGCATGGAACAGATCTTGTTTCATCTTGGATTGCTGTGACCTTGTCACAGCAGAATGCCTGGCTTTGTCTGTTTGCTGTGTTCCATCAGTAAAGGACATAACAAGTATCAGAAATCCTAGGCACGAACTTGGAGGTCCGGAGATTGAAATATCGGGTTATTCTTGCCAGTTCAAGAATTTCAAATAATGACTAGAGTTGCTGAATTCTTTTTCAGCTTAAACTTCAAGGGGATGACTACTGGCTTGCCACGCTAACACCAGCCTCGTGGGGTTACAGGCGCACTGCATGGAAAACAGCTCCCCAGCCCGTTCCCCATATGTCTGAGCTGCTCCCAACCTGAGATGCAATCTGTCATGCTGATCTGAGAGGAGAAATCTGCCCTCAGCACAGAAGATATTACTTTGTCCTTCAGTAGAAGAAATTTTTTTCCTTTCTGAAGGCAGTTGCATTTCCTCAAAAAATGAGGAGATCTGGGGCTGGGATGTTTTGGAGCCTGAGTAATACGGATCTCCCATGCAATAGCATCCAGGCCCCTCAGGAGATTTTGAAGAGTGCAGGCTTTCTGTCAATGCTAACCCATAAAAAAACCACACAATGTGTTTCTGAAGAACATGAGGTTTCTTTGGTCCTGCAGTGAATTTAAAGTGGAAGGGTCTAGGAGAAGGCAGAAATTGACAAAATGGGGGAAGCTTGCCAGCTGTGAGAGTTCTACCTGCAGATGCCTGAGTGACCCCCAGATAAGCTGGATTTCCTGAAAGAAAAGAAGGGCATGGAAGCAGAGAGTCTGTGAGGAACCATCAGAGGAAAAGGGGCTAGTCCCTGTTTGTGCTCCAGTATCCCAAGAAAACACAAGGATATCTTTCAACAGGATTCACTGCTATGTCTCATTATTTCTCATTCTAGCAAAGTTTTGCCATGTGAGTAAAATGATTGATGACATACAGTGCTCAAAATTTTGGTCTGATAAAATAGCCAAAATGATACAGTGGTGATTTGATCTAAAGTAGCATAAAACAGAGACAACCCACGCATGAGTCCGCTCATTTTCCTTTACACATAGCACCTTTTTTTCACTGCCCTGATTCTTCCAGAGGATGCAGCACACGTGAATGTCCTTGTCATTACACCCCCCTTGCCAAGGGTCAGCTCTGTAAGATGACTTTCACCACCCCACGTAGCTGCCCAGTGCAAAACTGCTGTATCACATATGGGCCTCCACTTAAGCCTTCTGGGACTAAAACTATTCATAGGTTTTCCACTGAAATGATGGAGAGGAATGAAATTCAATTCTGGCGTAGGGTCTCTTTGGCATTAGTCCTTCCCAGTTTGTAACTTCCTGCTCTCGCTTTTCCCCTCTCTATGGGGGAAAAATAGCCCAAACAATCTACACAGAAGTTTAGCTGTTGAGTGAAATTTCACAGCTTGCTATGGGTTTCACAGAATGACTCAAAGAACCTATTAATTTGCTTTTCAGATTTTGTAGGTTTAAAAAAGAAGTGTCTAGCAAGTCCTAAAATCCTTCTACAGAGCCCGGCTGGTTATGTTCCTCTTGGAGGCAAGTCTTTCTGTTCCTCTCCTCGGCTGGAAACCCACCACCTCCACCATCTTAATTTAGATTTTACTTCTAACAGAGCAACATGAGTTGCACCACAGCTTCCTTAAGGGACTGCATGCTGGTCCCCATGAAAAGTGGCACAGAATGAAATCTTCAGGACCCAGGGAGAGTGTGGGATCAGCTCTATGCCACATGGGATGGAGATGTGCTCTCTCCCTTGCACAGACGCCTTAGGCCTCTCCATTTCCTTGGTTCAAGCTCAGGACCAGCACAGCCTTATTTTAACTTAGACTTCCCAGTCAAAACTAGACTAAGCAAACACAGAAGGTTCATCCTGTTCTGAAATTAACTTAATTTTACTTTGGTGAGAGAAGGGAGGGGGGAAAACCCAGTCTGTGAGTCTCTGAAAAATGCTGATTAAATGCAACTTTGCAACAAATCATCGTGGAGCACCTCTTGACAAACATGATCTTGCAACTTCCACTGAATTTCATTCCTATTGTAGCTGAACTTGGGGGAAGTGACAGGGGAAGGATATTAATATATTAGAGGCTGAGAGAGAGCTGGTTTTCAAGTGAGACAGGAGCAATGAATGTTTCGAACCCCTCATACTTCAGTGAAATCCAATTTTCTGTCACAAATGTTGCACTGAAGAAAGAATGCACTTGGAAGTCAGAACCTGGGATGCCAAGCAGCATCTATAAACTGCCTAGGAGATGAATGCTTTCTGTGCCCCTGTTGCTTGCAAATGCACCCTTTGGTCCGCAGCAGGAGCAAACATTAGCCACTGGTGCAAAGCTTTGTACTCAGAGGGCTTTGCAGAGAATCCAAATTGCAGCTTGCAATCCCCTGCAAAGGCTGAAGAAAATGGCTGTGAATTCCCATGCTCAGGAATGGTGTGTGCCTTTAAACATTTCATAAAAGTAGGGAGCTCTGCTGAGACCACAGCTCACGAAGGCAGGCTCAGCCTTCAGCTGATACAAGCTCTGGCCAGCAATTTCTGTGTTTAATCCTTGGAGAGTCCCCTGTGTCATGCCTGCTGGCAAGCTCCAGTTGGCTCTGAGTGAGACCCAAAGGGTAGATGGAGAGAGTCCATGTGATGGGTTACAAGCTTGGATTGTTTGGGATGGGATGGCAATCTGTAATCTTCTGACCAAATTTGTCCTGCCAAAGAACATGATAATAATAACAGCCCTCTTTAAGGATAAAGGCAAATCCCAGCACTGAGGTTGGTGGGATCTCTAAATTCTTTGCAGCTTAATCACAGCAAAGCAGTCAACCATGAGGTTAGTTCTTAAGGGGTATGTGACAAATGTGCTGGCCTTGGAATACAGCAAACCTACAGCTATTTATTATTTCCTGGCTGTTCTGCAGGCAAGAGACCATGGAGGCAGCAGCAAGATGCTGCTGCCCCCGCTCCTCAAATCCGACACCCTGAAAGCATTAGTGGAAAGACTCCCGTTGCCCCCCCCAAAGAGGGCAGTTCCTTAAGTCAGAGCCTTCTTGAACTGAAATATTTCATTAGCTTTGGCTGAATTGGATACAGCTTAACCCTCGGATTGTGTCCAGAAGAAGTAATACGCATTTTACCTCCTGCCCAATTCACCACTACAAACAAATTAGAGATACACTTTAAGCACGTCACAAACCATTCCTGGCTTAAATTTATGCCATCTTAATAGCATTGCATTCAGAATAAACTTCCAAGTGAGATAAACACAGTTAGAAAATAAGGCTTTTGCTCTCCTGGAAACAAAATATACTCTTTTGTCACTACTAAATAACGAGAACATTAGTTCAAAACATCAGGAAACATTTCACAGGAACAGGAGAAGAATTTAGTGAAAAAGAGTATGTAATGGCATTTTTTTTTCTGTCTGGGGAAGAACCACCTGGGAGAAGCCATGCCCTGCTAGAGACCAGCATGTGGCCCTAGCTGTCACTTCTGCCTTCCCATCCTAGGAATGGGAGCCATAGACAAGCACAAAAGCCTGTTTCTTAAAATAGGGTCAGTGACCTGAATGCAGGAGCCGCTGGAGCTTGAAGCTTTGTTTTATTAATCAGTTTTCATGCATTTACTTGAGGATTAGCATAGGCTGCCAGCTTTATCAGCATTAATTTAGAGTACCTTGAGGTATTGAGGACAGAGCTGTCTGCTGTTCATACAGTGTCAGCACACCACCCCTGCTCCAGATTAAGAAACCATTAGGGCAAAGTGAGCACTCCAGATACACACTGCTCGCTACAGCTTTGCACTGAGACACAGCAGAGGGGAAAGGGAACATGCCAGAGGCAGCACTTGCAGGTTATTTTGCAGCCAGAGGATGGCTGGGGCTGTGAGGCTGAACGAGCAGCAAGCCCTGTGTGCTGCTGTCCCCCCCCAAGCAAATCTGACGCCTCCACAAGAGAGCACAACTTTCCAACAGCATGGAGGCCCCCAAGCCTCAGTACCTGAAGCATCACATCTTTAAAGCACAGGACTAAAAAAAATAGAACATGAGACACGGCCTCTAAGCTGTGGTACAGAGGCTCAGCAGGCACCCCTGCAGCTCATCCCACTGCACCTCACCCCCCTTCAAGCTGCCTAAATGCCTCTTGCCAAAGCCAGTCCAGTGAGCCTGGAGGGGCACTCACTCCCCCTCTATCCTACCTGTACTTTCAGCGATCTTCTGCCACGGCAAAGGTTTCTGTGCTGCAGCAATCCACAAGGACACCAGGAACCATCTTGGGGGCAGAAGGTACTGTGGCACAGTTTGCTTACAGCCTCAACTAATCAGCTGTAGCTGTAACAACACAGCAATTAACGCCTCCCTAGCTGAGCAATTAATTGTTCTCTACTTCAGATGGACACCTGGACATAGATGTGCTAGAAGAACTGCACCTCCCCAGTCATTATCTAAATCCAAAGGCCCTGAATCAAGGACCACCACCCACACTGGCAAACATCTTCTCCTGACTGAATGCAGGCAGCAGGTCAGGTGTCAGTGAAAAGTCTGCAGCAAACCTCTGACACTGTTTAAGCAGCTCATACACCTGTGGAGTGTAACTACCTAGTCTTAATCTAAAGCACCTGTCTGGCACAGGCCAGAAATACAGTCTGGGGTCTTCAAGCAGAAGGACTGGGAACCGTGATCAGATCAGAGGGACAATTTGGGCTCTGTGAATGACTGAGCATCCTCAGAGGTCTCTTCTTGCCAGACCATATGGCAAACCTGGAAGAGCAACTGTACTCTTGTGTTTGTCCACAGTACACTTATCATTTCCTCTGGGTTGCAATTATGAGATGAGAAGAAATTAAATTCAGAGGCAGGTGCACCAGCTGCACAGAAACACTGACACCCTACCATAAAATAGAAGACACAAATCTCTAGAAAGTCACAACAAGAGGATGTAATGAAGTGGTAGCTATGGTTTGTCCAAACCAAGTTTCTTTAGACCCAAGCCTCACTTGATCCAAGAGGTTGTTCTGCCAACACTGAAGAAAAGAACAAAGGGCTGCCTTGGGCGAGGCACATTTCTTGGCTGAAAACCACAGTCGCAAAACCACCAGAGTCTTACCTTAAGCACCCAAGCAGTTTGGGATCTCTCCTACAAGAGCTGCGCTCCCCACTGATCTCTGCCAGATGCTACAGCCCTCTCAGATCAGTAGCCTCTTACCATATCTCAGTTACAACCAGCTGCAACCGTTTTCTCTGGATGGAAAGAGGTTTCAGAGGACCCACCTGATCCCCCACACTGTCAGGTTGGAGGTGGCGGTCACAGCCTGCCAAGGACAGCAGATTCAGCCAGCACCACAGCATCTGGAAAAAACCTATGAGATAAAGTTATAAACCAGGAAATATTTTCCCATGGTGAGGTACCTTCTTGGCTGCTCACACCCAGTGCCAGTATATCTGGGCTGCCTACTTCTTAGGGACTTTGTATGAGATGGTGCCATGTCACTTGTAGGTTTTGGCATATGTCAGTCAGAGAAATTACTTCTAGAGGCATGATTGTGACTGTGTGCTGATCATACAAGTGAGGGAAAATCTACTGACTTACTGTTTGGGTCTAAGACAAAAGCTGCCTTGAAAAAAACAGCTTGTGACCTCTGGAAAGAGTATGTTATGCAGTCAGTGCTGGTTAGCCTGCTCCCTTGCAAGAGGGGGCTGCTCCCAAAAGGAACGAACCAGTAGGTACTTACCAGTGTTCTGTACAGGCTGGTGGGACTGCAGACATCTGCCTTCATCAGTGCCTGAACAACAGAAGTGAGGAGTCACACAAAGACACTGAAGTTCTCCAGGAGCTGTTGCAGAGACGTACAGAGCACTAAGGCACAAGCCCTCTGACCACGTAAGGAAGCTGGCTGTGGTCCTGGAAAACAGCTAGCCAACAAACCAAGTACTGTATGGCGCTGGGACCCAAGTTAATACAGGTTCTGAATTGCAGTTGGCTCCACTTTGTCTGGCTCAGGACACAGGCAGTGGTCTGTGTGCCCACACCCAACCACATCACCATGCCCTGGGACGGTGCCCATCGACTAGAGCAGTGACAGTGTGGCTGATGCTCAGCAGCAAATAAAGCCCTCTCAGGGGCAAGCTTCCCATTAATCGTTTCTTTGAAACAATCAATCAATCCCCACTTCTGTCTAGGAGGGCTGCCACGAAATCCAGCAAGAGAGTAAGATGATTGCTCTCATGCCACCTTGTGTGACTCACCAGAGAGAAAGGAGCACAGCAGTACAGGGAAGATAATTACTCTTTTGTGAGTCGGTGCCTGGTTTCAGTGTGTTTAAGTGTTGTTTAAGTGTCTAGTTCTTGGCCATTGTATTCAATCTTATTTTTATTAGGGTGTTAAAACTTTTACTGCATGGAGAAGTTGTACCTCAATGGGAGCTTTCATAATGCAGTGAAAAATACAACCATAAAAGACAGAAGTACAGGTTGCTCCCTGGCATTTACCTATAGTGCTCTTCTCTTGCCTCATTAATTTTATAAGCATTCAGGTTTGCTAGAAATCATTGTAATTTATACTAAATCAGTAAAGCAAGCAAGCTAAAATGCAAACATGCCGAAGCCACCCTTCCACCATGGACGTTGCTGCAGAGAGAAAACTGGTTGCTTGAGGGAGGGACAGCTGGCAAGGCCACCATAGCTGGGCTATTTTACTGACAAACATCTCACTGGACATGTACCTAGGTGAGCTGTGGGTAGGGATATGACCACAAAAATGCTGTGGGCAGGAGCACCACCACCTGGAGTCTGGGATGTCCGCTGACCCGTGGATCCAGGTGTGCAATATCCTGTCTCGGGTGCACTTTCTTCTTCCCGTAGTTTTCTTCCCCCCAACTTGTTCAAGTGGTTCAAATCTGAGGAAGGAAAAAGGCCAGCCCAGCTTTGTGGGCTATAATTCTATGGGATGCTGCTCCTTAAAGAGCACAGCTGCATCGCTGCCAGGCAAACATGCCCATCCACCAGGGCTCAAGTTTATTCTCTATGGGTGGCCAGACTATATTCTCTAAAAAATATCCCAAAAACCCCCAACCTCACACACACAAAAATATTACCAACAGGCATGTAAGTACTTCCACGTTTTCCCCTTGCTTGTTCTGCATAAACAGCAGAATTTTATTTTTCTCTCTGCCATGTGCATTTTTAACCAGCTGTTTATCATTCCTGTTTTAGAAAACATTGCTTGGAAATAAAGAGGGTGCAAAGAGACTTTGTTTTTTATTGATGGAGAAATACATTATCAGATGTGGTTCACAGGGCTAGTCCCCCTGGTCCACCAAGAAGGACATTTCAAGGCTTTGCAGACTTGTTTTCATATTTCCTTTGACCAAATAGGTCACTATAATTGATACATATTGATGAAGTCCATCCAGCCCACTATCCACTATTCCCTGGGAAGGACAGCAATGAATGTTAGGAAATAAGGAGGAGCACACCTATAAGAAATTCTACCTGTTCAATTTCCTCATATGTGGGTTGCTGTTCCTGTTACTCTTTGCTTCCAATGGGCAGTCAATTCAATACTGCTTCTAAGCAGGAAAAGCAGATTTCAGAAAGGAAATTGTTCAGCATTACTGAACACAGACTTCCCTCCTCTCCACCCCAACCCCTTTTTACAAAAAAAGAGCTCATCTAGCAGGGTCTTTACCTATCTTAGCTAGAGGACACAGGTGGGCTCCTCTGCACCACAGGTTGGGAGTGCTGGGTAGCACTGAGAGGATCTGCAATGAACTATCAGGACATCAAAAATCAGTTTTACTGAATTTCGCTCTGCATTACTCTCTGATAAGACCTAATTTCTCTATTTCTAAAAGCAGGAAGGGATAACAACGCCATAATTACCTTGGAAGAGTATCAAAAAGCTTAATGAAGTAGTATTTGTTAAGCACTGGAGGATCCTTGAGTATTGTGAGTGCTTCTGTGGCTTTATTTTGTCCAGTGGTGGTCGTTCACAAAAGTACTGAAATGAAGGGCAGAATTTAAAACTGACGATTTCCACAGACCTCAACATCCCCCAAACCTGATTGTCTGAGCCTGCTCTGAGGTAGTTAATATTTGCCAGGTGTTGAAATGCTCAGACACATTTCTCCCCAAGGTATTTAGAACTGCAGTCTGCGGAGGCAAACGAAAGCGACGTACTAGCAAACACATTAGAGTCCTTCCTGTGATCTTGTGATTCTTTCCCTGAACATTTTTGCACAGTTTCAAGCCAATGATTAACTTTGCATTAGCAAAGTCAGGGCTGTAAATGACCGGGGGAACTTGCCAGACGTGCTCTTGCACTCACGGTTTGGGCTGAGGCGGCTCCTGTGCCGCTGCGGCGCTGATGCGGAGTGGGAGCGCGCAGGGCAGAGAGCGTGCTGTTACTGCAGGTAAAAGCCAGGAGAAACTCCAGCTGCAGAGAGATGAGAAACTGGGCCTTTTTACCTCCGCAGTAACTGATCAGCCAGATGGGGCAAGGCCGGAGTCAGCTGCCCGTGCGGCGGGCTGGCTGCCCACAGGGCACGGGCCTCCCCGAGCTGCGAGATACTCACATGACATTCCGCAGGGTCCCCTCAAGACAAGCAAGAGCAAGGATCCTCAGGGGGAAGAGGAGGGGCCTTTTGCAAAACAATCTCTCCAACACAACTGAGAAAACACCCAAAATAAAACAACAACAAAAAATCAGGCAGGACAACAAGAGCTACTGTGGGTCTTGAAATGCTGGTGGCTGTGGTGGATCACCATGGGTGGGAGTACTGGGAAGCCTCCAGGGGCAGCAGGGCATCGAGCCAGTGCTGTGGCATGGTGGGTAGGGGGTAACACGAGTCAGCAGAGCAGGAAGCAACTGAGTGGTTTTCACCCTCTGTTGACGCTGACCGTGGTGGCCTTGCAGCCTCCAGGATGCTGAGCACCGTGGAGGGGTGACACACACAGTGTGTCACCGGTGCACCATGGTTTGCTCACCAGCTGATCTCAGCTCTCAGCAGGTGCTAAAATATGGGGAGCAGTGGTATGCATGGTAAAGCTCAGTGTTTTTCCACTTGTGTTCAGCCACACTGGAGCTCAGCTTCTGTGTTAGGCCCCTGCATGCAATGGGTGGTACTCAAATAAAATTGCTCACAGGAGAACGTTCTACTAGGTGAGGGTAAGAAGAGCGGCAGAATGAGGTTCTTAACAATCTTGATAGAGGCTGTAAGCAGTCTAAAGAGAAGCCTAGTTCAGATGCCTCTGTATGCAGCCTTTTTGATTACACCCACAAACCACCCACAACCTCCAAATTGCTATTCTTTAGAAACACCCTGCAGCATTTTCTGGTTTCCAATATACAGCAGTGCTCTAGGCTTAGCTGCTGGATTTGTGCATGCACATGCAAAAATAACTAATGGAGAGCTTGATCAGACAGCAGGATCTTTTCTCAAATGGCACATTTTAGTAATAAAGGAAATGTATTCTGTTATCCTGCTAGCATGGAATAATGAAACCATAGCTTTCCCTTCCCAGCTTTTTTCCCTTCCTCTCCTTTGAGTCTTGCAAGGCAGAAATGATCCTTGGCTTGTAGGCTGCAGCAGCCCACAGGAGCTTTAAGAATAGTGTCAGAAACCCACAAAGCCACGCTGTTAATTGGGGACTGGATCATTGGTGACACTTTGGAGAGCCGTGCTGTCATTCTGAAGCAGCAAGGTACCGTGCAGGTGCCAAAGCCTGACATTTCCGTGCAGAGGGAGGAGGGTCCCGTGCTGCTGAGACATGTTAGTTTGGCAGCTTTGTCAAGCACACTGTGGTCTGGGAGATCAATCCCTTCTTCCTGCAGCCCATAATCTCTGCCCCTCCACACCTCTGAGAGGTGCAGCTGTCACAAGGACCAGTGAACATGTTGTTTCCATGTTTTCCTTGTAAGACATGCATGCTGTTATTCAAATCCCTGTCTTGATGCTGCTGCCTGTATTGCCCAGCTGCTGTAACTCCCAAAGCAGAAGGCTAAAGGAAAACAAGACGAGGCTGATATTCAGGCTGCCCTGTGAATTTCTGTTTTGTTTCTTGGGCAGCTGGGGTTTTGTTTTAATTGCAATCTCAATTTAAAACACAGGACGGTAGGTGATTGAAGGGGAAAAAGAAAACCGCAACCTATTTTCTTCCCTTTCTTGCCATTAAGTGTGGTTTGAGAACAAAGTCTTCCCAGAGAGCTTCTGTAAGCATAAATAAATCTAAAAGGGACAAGAAAATAGAAGTCCTACTCCTGCTAACATTCTTGGCTTTTAAACACATTTTAAAAATATTTCAGTGTTCTTTTCATGTTCTTATTAATTTCAGACCTCCTTATTACCTCTTGTAACCACCATCCACACACAGACCTAATAAGGCAGAAAACTCCAGAATCTGCAAAGCACTCAAACCTCCAGAGATATCAGAGGTAGAGAAGCATTGCTGGTAGGGAGTTAGCTTATGCTCTCATGTCAGAAGCAACTGGGGAGGTATAACTACACATTTATTGGCCTTTTCATCAAAGGAAACTGATAGCATGAAATGCAACTTGTACTCTGTAACACAAACTCATCACAACAAGAGCACGGGAAGCTCATCAACTTCAGCTAACTCTCAAATGAAGCTCCCTCCAAGGCTGCCCCCCAGACTTCTGCCTCCTTGGTTCCCAGCTCTTCAAAAGGAGCCTCCCCTGCCAACCCCGTGGCAGGAGAAAATCCCATCCATCCTCTCGCAGAGAGTTTTCCCAGTGCAACTCACGCCTACACATATAACTCAGTTTCTTGCCTTGCTAATGATTCTATAAGCTATCTCAGAGGCCAGCTGCCAGAATCTGATGTCTCTGCAAAGTGAGAATTGTTTGGAGCATGCAGGAAGGTACTGTGTTCTCCTAGCAACCAAAGTTGTAAAATAATGTAATCATATCCAAGATAATGTGATAAAAGATTATATGATGCTTGTGTTGGGTTGTTATGGCAACTGAAATAAGCTTAAATGCGTGTATCCAGCATTTCAAACAAATAATGTAATTGTCTGCAAAACTACCTTCCTAATTAACCCCATTCAGTTTGCCATCATCTCCATTCATATATGCCTACTACAGGGCTGTTGTTAAGCCTTATTTTCATAGAATCATAGAATGGTTTGGGTTGACAGGGACCTTAAAGATCACCTAGTTCCAACCTCTTTGCCATGGGCAGTGTCACCTTTCACTAGACCAGGTTGCTCAGAGCTCCATCCAGCCTGGCTTGAACACCTCCAGGGATGAGACATCCACAGCTTCTCTGGGCAGCCTGTTCCAGTGCCCCACCACATTCACAGTGAAGAATTTTTTTTCTTATATCTAATCTAAACCTGCTCTCTCCTAGTTTGAATCCATTCACCCTTGTCCTGTCACTACAAGCTCCTGTAAAAAGACCCTCTCCATTGTTCTCATGATCTGTGCAGCCTCTCACCTCACCACCAATTCCTTCCTGGCAGGGCTGCTCTCAATCGTTCATCCCCCAGCCTGTGTTGATACTGGGGATTGCCCTGACCCAGGTGAAGCACCTTGCACTTGGTCTTGTAAAACCTCATGAGATTCCCATGGGCCCACTTCTTAAGCTTGTCCAGGTCCCTCTGGATGGCATCCCATCCTTCAGATGTGGCAACAGCACCACTTAGCCTGGTGTCATCTGCAGATTTGCTGAGGGTGCACTCAATCCCCCTATGCCATTAATGAAGATATTAAATAACACTGGTCCCAATACAGACACCTGACACCTGTCACTGACATCCACTGACCACTCAGAGCCATTGACCACGACCCTCTGGATGTGACCATCCAACCACTTTCATATCCATCTAACAGTCCACGCATCAAATCCTTCTCTCTTCAATTTAGAGAGAAGGATGTTGTGGAGCACCCTGCCAAAGGCTTTACGGAAGTCCAGATAAATGGCATCTGCAACCCTCCCCTTGTCCACTGATGCAGTCAGTTCATTGAAGGCCACTGGGTTGGTCAGGCAGGACTTGCCCTTGATGAAGTTGTGCTGGCTGTCCCAAATCACCTCCCAGTTCTCCATGTGCCTTAGCATACCTTCTAGAAGGACTGGTTCCATGCTCTTCCCAGGCACAGAGGTGAGGCTGACAGGTCGGTAGTTCCTGGGGTCCTCCTTTCTACCCTTTTTAAAGATGGGTACAGTGTTTCCCTTTTTCCAGTCACCTGTGACTTCACCTGACTGCCGTGACTTTTCAAATATCATGGAGAGTGGCTTAGCAAGTATATCAGCCAATTCCCTCAGGGCTCTGGGATGCATCTCATCAGATCCCACAGACTGATGTACATTCAGGTTCCTCAGATTGTCATGAACCAGATCTTTACTTAGAGTGGGAGGGACTTTGCTCCCCAGTCTCCATCCAGCTGTCCATCCACTCGAGAGGTGTGGGAAGAGAGGGTGCCACTGAAGGCTGAGGCAAAAAATTTCTTGAGTACCTCAGCCTTCTCCTCATCCATTGTTACCATTTTTCCAGCACTGCTTACTTGAGGAGAGGATTACACCTTCTCTGACCATTTTCAGGGCCTTTACCCTGCCTCTGCCTAACCCTGCTTCTATTTTGTTTGCAACCTTCTTTTTTTTGACCCTGCTGATGTAAAGTTTGTTATTTCATCCCTGCATGTTTGAGTCAACAGCTATTTGCATTTCAGTGCCTCATCTAACATGGGCTTATTTTATTTTCCTTTCTAAAAAACTTTGTTGCTTAGGGAAATGTTGTCCTAAGGTGGTGGAGTTTACTTAACTCTCCCCCTCCCTGTATCTTGATGAATAACCAAAAGAGAGCTTCCAAGAAGTGAAAATACCCAGCAAAAGCCCAAGCAAAGATGACCCGTCCTCTCAGCCATGCTGACAGCAGCCAGGAAAAGAAAGACATCCAAGAGAGGACACGCTGCAGCCTCATCCACGCTGGCAGAATCTGGCATCCTCTCCTAGAATTCAGTTTCCCGTACCAAAATAGTAACCAATTTCTCAAGAAAAATCAATTGCCTTGCACCAAAATTTCCAGTTCTTATCACAAGATGCACTTTTAAAAAACATTTTCCACGTCTTTTGATTCCTTCCCTTTGAGACTGCATAAAAGTCTAATTTCCATAGAGTGCCATTCTGAAATCAACCCATCTTCTGTAATAGTCCCAGTGGGCTGATGTGGGGAGATAATTGTTTTCTGGATCAGGGTTTCAGTCTATGGTTCATTCCTGAGCTGTGATTTTTAAAATTATTCTAAAAGATACAATATTTAAACTGATACCTCTGTCAAAATTTTGGGGTTTTTGCGTTTTCTCTCTTTCCCGCTTCCCCATCCTTGCTGCCCATGGGGACAGTGATGATGGTTGTGGGCTGGGTCCTGTGCCACAGCTGTGGTGGGAGGGTACAAACCGCCCTGTAACCCACTGGAGCTGTGCCCTCCACAGGCTGCTCCTGCTGAAGATGCCAAGGCAGCTCAGCCAGAGGCGGCTGTGCAGGTGCAGCAGGAGCAGCCCTTTCCCCCCACCCCGAGCCCGATGCAGAGGAAGGTGGTTAATGATCTTTTCCCTCTGTTCTTCCATTACCTGCCTTTGTGCTGACAGCACAACCTGCACTCCAGGTGCTTCCCCTGCACTTGGTTGTTTCTAACCTGCTAACCACTCACCCAAAGCAGCACTAATGTACCAGCAAAAGCTTTGCCACTTTCAATACCTCAAAGGCGAAAAAAACCCCATAACAACAACACAAAAACCAGCAGTAAAGAAGGTAGAAAGAAGGAAATGGGGCTGATGAATAACCTTGGCTGCCCCTGCAGAAGTGTATCAGACAGGCACCACCTGCCTGGCCAGCGCTGTGCCCGCCCACCAGGAGAGCCCAGCTGCACACCCAGACATAACCTGCTCTCTGTCCCCACCTTCCCATCTGCTGGAATATTTGGGGCAAACACCCTGCGTTTCATGGGCTGGCTCCAGGCTCTTCCCCATGTGATTGCAGTATCAGTCAAAAGCAAAGATAACCCAGCCCAGCAGGTGCTGTGTGGAAACCAGCCTTGGCAATGGGCTAAGCCTAAAAGCATCAGAGCCATTTGCCACATTAGCCTGACATGCTGCTTGGTTTTGAGCCCTACCAGCAGGTTCATTTCTGGGCTGCAGAAAATTCCCCAGAGCGCATATGCAAAAGGAGGGAAACAAACCTTCTGAAAATATAATTTATCTAGCTTTTATTTCTTCTTTTTTGCACGATGATGAAAACAAGACAGGTAATGTCCTCTCTGTAAAGGCACAAGTAGCTCTCTGGATGCACTAAAATTCTTTTGTGAAAGAGTAACACAAGGGCTTTTAAAATAGTATGCCCTATAACCAAGTTACAGTGCCATCATGCGTAATATTCCTTAAATTTACTGATAACTTCCCAGCTTCCAGTTCTTCTTGGGAATGGGAACCAGATTAAATTAACTTTGATACTGCACTAAGACCCAGGGAAATGCCTGACTGAGTGACATTGTGTACATCTTATGTTTCACACCAACTGCACCATCCTTCTGCACTTGCATTTGCTACCAATTAACCCTGGGCTGCAATACCTTTCCTCCATCTGAGCATGATCCAAAAAGCCACCCCACATGATTTAACAGGAGCAGCCAATACACAGTGGGAACTCTGAAAGACATAAAGTATATTGCAAGGTAGGCATTGCACCACACAGGTGCCTGTTTTGAAACCACAGACCAGGAGCTCTAATTCCCTGAGCACATGCTGAAGGACAGCTACAATATGTGCAGCGGGATAACATTTTCTTCTTTTATAACTTGTTCAAGTGCCTCCAAACAGTTAGTGTTAGGATTCATATTTATTAGGAACTTACCTAAAGGGGGGATACCTGGACATGAATTTAATCTTTTCTTAGGTCTGTTTTGCAGACAAGAAAATATCAAAAATCAGCCTATAATTTTGTTTGCTCGCATATAAACACTAAAGAGAAAAAAAGGAAGAAGATCTGTTATTTTTGCCTCCTTAGAGCTCACAAACTTCATTTGAAACTCCAACATCTCTGAGCATTTGATAATAATCCTAGTGGTGATACGTAAAGGGTTGGAGGAGTTTCATACAAAATGCTCTTGCTTTAGCGACTTATTTCTGTGAGGTTCTTTGCGTGGCTTCATCAGAATGAGTTATGCCAGCTTTATGAGAGTGGATCATTTATAAAGCTCATATAAATGATGTATTCAGAGAGCGTTTTGTATTCCAGTTGATAAGCATTAATTGTATGCAAAACGGCATATAGCAACTAATCACACCTTTCTTGTGAGGTAGTTATGGCCATTCAGGTAGGAAGCCCATTGTTTTGGATATTTCTAAGCTAGTCTTGCAAGCATTTTAAGCTCTTTCTTTAAGAAATGAGCAAGGTAACATTTGTCCAATTGTTATAAATTAATAAAAGATGCAAATCTAGCCATCTGCATGAAAAAAATGGGAAGGTAGGAAAGGCTGTTTCTAATCCAAATCCCCATGCTGACTCCCTCTGCAGCAGCAAGGAAATTATTTTCTCTGCTCTCAGCCCCAGTTTTCCCCCTCAAGCGCTAGTGCTAATTATACCTGCCTCACCGAGGTTTTGTAACAAACAGCCTGCGTGTGAAAACTACTTTGATGCAAGCAAGCGCCAAGTTTTAGTAATAAACATATGGTGAATGACATTTTGCCTGGATTTATGCACTGGAAGAGTTTATTTAAATCAGATTTGGAAACCGATAGCGAGTCGGAGAAGCACTGCACCGTTTCTCAATCAAGAAATAAATACTTGCTTGTATCCTTTGCTCTTAATGCATGTCAGCCTGGCTCTGTGCCAGGCTTTAGACAGACTGTGTGCTTGGATTTTTTGCCCCTACCTTAAATTTTTTTGAGCTCACCGTCCTCTCTTCCAATGTTTGGTTTAAGGGCAGAGGGGGAAGGTGGGAAGGTGGTGGGACCATCTAGGGCAGTGTTCCAGCATCCGTGTGGCAGGGCAACAGCCTTGCACAGGGAGAATTTTATAGCCAAAAAGCATGTGGAGAGGAAGATGGACTGAACCTAGATCCAGCCATTCCTAAAACTAGGCAGAGATGGAAATACGCTTTTAAAAAACTTTCTCCAGTAACCAGGCTACTCTGGCCAGAAGCACCCTAATATAAAACCTTACCTGGCGTCTGTAATCCTGAACTTCAAACTACTGTACAAATTACATTAGTGCACTTAAAGACTCTTTATCTTAAAAGGGTAGCCACTGACTTGGAAAATTTACAGATTTAAATTATTTACAGTTGCCTCTTTGTCAAAGCGGGAGAAGGAGGAGGAAGGGAGAAGATTGAATCCTGAGAACGCCGCAGTGACCCCATGCAAAACCACGGGCACACAGAGGTTTTCAGCAGAGAGCTCAACCCCAGAATGCTTTGTTTTAATTGCACGCCTCCTAAGAGGGGAACAGCTTTTCTTTCATTCTGTGCTCTGGAAACTCATTTTTAATTTTTAAATTATTTGAGCCAGGCTGACTTCGTGGCTGCGATCTCAGCCCTGCCGGGGTCCAGTTGCCTTCCATGAGGCTGGGAATGCCCTGCCCTGGGCATGCAGCTTCCCACAACAGCAACCCTCTGTGAACGCTTTCCTGATGGCTTCACAGGCACACCAGGAATGCTCAGCAGAAATTGCTTTCGTTCTTTTGTTAATATTTAATGCAAAATTTTAATCTTGAAGGAGAAAGACCTTTTGTTCAGAGGCAAATCTGAAATGATTTTCATATTAAGGCTCTCAATTACTCCTTCTCAAATAAGTGTTTCCATATGGACAATTGTTTGACAAGTGGGATAGAGTGGTTACTGCTTCCTTCAGCTGCAGCTGCTGATAATTTTTGTAGCGCAGGACAGATTCCTTCACTTCAGACCCAAATTAACTTTCTAAGATATGTGCATCTTCTTCTCCTCTCCCTCCCCCCCCAGTCTTAAATTACCAGTACCACAATTCCACTGGGGAACTGGGAAAATGAGGGTATAAAAATGTTTAATTTTTCTAATACTTTTAATTACCATGTATTTTTAAAACCCTGTGATTTCTCACGTCGCTGTGGGATAGCTGTTCTAATTTGAGTGGTGACAATGTACGTGGGTATGGAATTAAATTTAAATCTTCCATGGTTACTAACAGCTATCGTCACCACCCTGCACAGGATAACCCTGATGCTTTGCTCTGGGGCCTCCCTTTCCATGGCCATTTTCCAGTCTCAAGATTTAAAAGGGATCTCAGTGCCTGAACCTCACAAGTTCTTCCAGCCAGGCTCTGGAAACCACAGTCACTTACATATCACCCTGGGACTTCTTTATCTGGCCATGGGACTGCTCTTGATAAGAAGATGAGAGATCAGAGTGCCCAACTGAGCCACACTGTGGGCCTTTTTGACATTTGTCTTCTGTGCCTGCTTCTTCAGTCTGGTTCTCTGAGGTTTGAGACACACAAACATGAGAGAGAGGTTTTTGGAGTTACTCAGGATGGGGCATGTCCTGGAGAACAGTTCTCCTACCAGACAGAGAAGGGGGAAGTAAACCACCAGCAGCGCTCATCACAGAGGCCCTTCTCTGGGTTTTGTAAGTCTCAGGCAAGGAAGGGCTTTAGGGCAGTTTGTCACTACCCAGTGTGGCAAAATTTGAAAGCCCCGGTGACTGCAGAAGGGATCTGAGGGTACCAAGGGTCTGGGTGGTAGAAGCAGAAAGATCTCCCTTGAGAAAAGTCATGCTGGCAAAACAGCCTTGCTCCTCGCAGCTTAAAAACACTTGGAAGAACAACCAAACAGCTTTCCTGCAGCAAACACGATGAGCACACTGCCTTGCCTCCTTTTTTGGCCTGATCTTAACATTTATGAACGCACCCAAGCCTACGGGAGCAACTGGGATCGTCCCAAAGCACAGACCAGGGAGTCCCACCCACAGCATGCACGAGTGTCCTGGCTTTTGGGCAGGCAGCTGAGTAGCCTGTCTATGCAAAGAAGACTAATATGTAAAAATAAAAGCCAAACAACAGCAAGAAAAGTGGCAAAATAACAGAATCAATTACTATGTAATATGAACATATTAATAAATTACATGGATAATGATTTTTAAATTATCACTTCATAGCTGATGTATTGCTGCATTAGAGGCAGTATTTCATAATCTATATGAATTGTGCTGCTTTACAGATGTTACCTTTTATAATTCCCATTGAAAAACTAAAACGCTGATCCAGATGACACAGCTGGTTAACATAAGTATTGTATTTTCAGATTTCCAAGAAAACTGTCAGGATGACTTGAAAAAAATGTTTGGTTTATTATTTATAAGAAACGCTAGCTTTCCAATGCCAGCTAATTCACTTAAGATGCTATACCAATGTGCCAGGTTCAGCTGAGCAAGGGATTTCCAGCTTTGCGCAATTACGGCTTTGGCAGCTAATACTGCTTGCAGCAGGGTTTTTTCCCCTTTGGTTTTTTGGTTTGTTTTTTTTTTTTTTTTCCCATGCAAGTTAACTGAATCCCTGCGTTTCTTCGTATGCCCTATAATGTAAATCCGCGAGTTTGAAGGCGAATTTGTTTCATTTTAAATCACATTAATTTTCTTTTGAAGGTAAACCAATGATTATTTAACTGCTTGGAAATCCTCAGAACACACTTCTGGATATGTGTGTGCATTGTCTGTCCCACATGTTGAGACCTGTGGGACCAGATCAGCAATAGGAGGGTGAGGACGAGAGGGGATGGGAGATGTTGGGGTTTGCAGTGCATGTGACTGCATGGAAACTCTTCAGACCAGGTCCTGTAGTGTCGTAGCTGTGGTGGGGGCAACTCAAATGGGAAACTCAAGGGGCTGGGAAGCAAAAAGTGGCATTTTTTTCTGTCAGACACTGCAGAAGGGTGAGCCTTGAGCGCTACTTGAGTAGAAGACAAGTAATTTGTAACAACATTAATGATTGTAAGCGTTGGTAGTTTCAGCCCTCCAAGATTTTACAATGTGGAAAGAATAACTGTACATGTCAAAGGCTGGAGGGATTTGGACTCTTTGCTCCTCCATTGAAAAACACAAGTACTGACTTCCATTTCTCTCCTCCAACACCTTCCTTCTCTGAAAAGACGAAGGCTGATGGAGGAGCAATGATCTAATACTTGCCCGTGCTCTGCCTTCTGAAGATTAAAAAAAAGGAAATACCTTCATTTTCAAAAGCAGGATAAGGAGTTTTTTTCTCTCTTCATATTTAATTCATTGCATGGCAGTGAGAAACTTCACTTTCGGCTTCACTTCGGGCGGTCAGGGCAGCAGCACCACCATCTCCAGGAGGGTTCTCGTGCAGCTGCACCAGCACCGCACCGGGGGCTGCGGTGTGGAGAGGCTGGCACAGGGACAGAGCAGAGGTGGGGACACTGCTCTCACAAAACAAACATGAACTGAGGGCAACGGGTTCCCCTTCCCATGCAGATGGATGGGAAAGACGCCTTAGGGCTATGGGCTGGCAGGCATCACATCTCCTCTGTTTCCTGCAGGGAGACACACCCAGGGAAAGCTTAGAGACAGTTGATAGGAAGGGTCAGCTCCATGCCACCAATTTTGCCAGGAGGTCCCTGGTGATTACTGAAACACAAACTGTGGTGAAAACTTCTGGGATTAGATTAATCCCTGTGCAGATCAGTTTATATACCCATTAGGAGCCATCAGGTCTCAGAGGGCATCAGAGGCACTGGGAGCAGCCAGGTACCAGCTCCCAGGCTGCCTCTGGAGCTGGCATGGAGGCAGAAATGGAAATGGGCATCACCAGCACACCCTTAAGGAGCATAACTTTTGCACAGCTCCTTGCCAAAGAAATGGACTGTTTCTACAAGAGCTACCAGGCATGGGGGAAGGTGTGTGTGAAAAAAGCTCCATTATCCCCAGAACCCTTGAGAGTGCTGTGCTCCCTGACAGAGGGAAGGGAGCAGATGCTGTCCCACAGAAAGTGCCTCAGGAATGTGACCTTGTGCAAATCAACCAAATCAACCAAAAGTCCCCTAATGCCCCCAAAACCTGAAACAAAGCAAAAGAACCCCACCTAAGGAGGAAAAACCTGCTGGCAGCTGGCCACTGCACAACTGCTCTGAACCATGCCAAGGTGATGGGCTCAAGGAGATGATGTCCAGAGAGTTCAGCCAAACTTGCAAGGCAGAGCGTTGGGTAGGGGAAACACTCACCACCCCCATTTGGAGAACAGGTTGCCTGATTTTTTGCTGGGCTGAGGCAGCCTGCTGAGGGACCTGCAGCCAGAAAGAAAAGTGAATAAAAACAGTCATGGATGACTTGCTGCAGGGAGCCTAAACTGACTGAATTGTGGATCTGATAAGGTGCCAGAAAGCTTTATTAATTAATGGACTGGCAGTGGGAACCACGGGGGCATCAGCAGCCCCTGCCTGCATCCACTGACAGCTCCCTCTTGCCAGCCCCACCAGCCAAGACACCAGGAGTTTGTGGGGAAGAAGGAAATGGAGCATCCTGGGGACGCATGTGTCCACCACGGCTCCCTCCCTGACTCCTCATGCTCCTGTTACCAAGGCTTGAGTCCCTGCCCAGAGGCAGCTCAGGTGCCTTCACATTTGTTTTTAATGAAGGATACAACTGTGCAGTCCAACAGCACATGGTTGCAAAGAGAGCCTGGAAGTTTAAACGTAAGCTCTCGAGATACGCCTGCCATAAAAGCAAACGTCCCTGCCAGCACACACAGCGTGCAGCACATGGTGATTCCCTGGGCATCACAGCAGCAGCCACCTGTCCCACCCTGCAACCAGAAACTGCTCCAAAAGACTCCTTCTGCCCCTGCAGGGCTGGGGCAGATGCACCACCCTGGCCATGCAGCTGTCCCCAAACAAGACCCCTGACACCGACACATTTTATCTTGTCTCAGCAGTGCAAATGATGGAGACCAAATGTTGTCACCAGTCCAACCCTGGGCCAGCCAGACTCTGACAAATTGCTACCAACAACTTGCATTCTCCCTGGAACACATTGTGGGCTTTGCAAAGAGTGGGACCCATATTCACAGATGATGATGGGACTTTTAATTTATTTATTTATATCTGTTCACCTCCCTCCCCTGTGTCCAAACAGCCCTGGGTTGCAATTAGCAGTGTGCTGCTTTCCCACTGCTTTCCCAAAAGTACAGAGAAAAACCAGAACGTGGTGGGTAGGGGAACACAAGCGGGATTAAATACCAACATAAATCATTCTGAGGGTGTAGGACCAGGAACAATCTTATTTTTCACATTTCACTCAGTATTTAAAAAGTACAACCACCTCCAACCTCCAAAAGACACCTCCTCGCCTCCATTGTGAAATGGAAATGAGGGTGATGTGTGATTCCCATCCTCCAGGCTCCCTCCCTGGTTCCCACCAAATTCTTCTCTGCCCCCTTAGATGCTACCAGCTACAGCTCAGCCCCAGCCCCATGTGCCCCACTCTTGGCCAAGTGCCTTGGACCAACCTGGAGACCAGACCCAGCACAGAAGCCACCGGCTCTGTAGTGGGGCACCCGCCAAGGGTGGATGTCCCCAATGGCCTTCATACCATCTGAGTAATTCCTGTTGCTGACCTCTCTTTATGGATACGCGTTTTTCATCGACAAAACCGGTGTGCCTGGCTCCCCTTTCCTCTCCCTGCTTTTCTAGTAAGCAGCTGTCCATTGCAGGGCTGCCTCACAACCTTCTTCCCTCCCTCTCTGCCTTTGCTTCTAGGTTTGTTATGTATCAGCTGCAATGGCTTCTGGAGGTTTTGCAGCATCAGATTTCTCACTCTTTGCCCTTTTTCTCCCAAGGCCCCATACCTCAAGAGTGAGCTATTCGTCATTTTTCAGGAAATTTGTCTTAGGAAGGTTTTGGCTGCTCCAAGAAGCTGGGAAGCTCTGGGAGACAGCTCAAGCAGGAGCTGTAACCTCTGATGTATTCCCTTCTCCTCCTTCACATGCAGCGAGGCATAGGGGGTGCTCACCTTGCACCCCTTCCCTATATGCTCCAGCTCCATCTCATCCCACGTGCATCTCCCACAGCTTGCAGAGATGAGCGTGTGGCTCCTGCTGGGCTGCTTTGCTGGCTCCAAAACCTGAGGGGAGCTTTTTGTCAGTGGGGGCCGGACCCCCGTATCCTGCCCCACACTGTGGGGAGCCTTGCACTGAGATCTGTTGGGAGGGGAGCCCAGAAGCTGCCCAGGCTGTCGCAAGGAGCTGGGGGCACTGTGGGCGCACGTCCTACTGCTCCAACAACCCCCAGCTCAGCGTGAGAGCTGTGCAGATGGGCAGACAGCGCAGAGAAGCTCCCACCTCCGGCGAGCAGACGCCGCCCCCGTGCCTGGGAGGGACGAGCATCATGGGGACGCAAGCGTGTGACCCTCCCGCCTCTCTCGGTGGGACACTGCCGAGCGGAGCCGGATGGAATCACGCACGGCCAGCCCTCCAGCCCCACACACATCGCTGCATTTCGCACCGCAGCTCTCGCTGAAAGCTGCCCGAAAAGGTCTGGCAAACAGTTTGTAACACTCCCATGCCTGAGTCTTACCAGATTCGTACAGTAAACCCAGGAGGGTGTCTGGGGCTGCTGCATGTAATTACAAGACTGATAATTGTATCAGGTGTAATCTCGCCCTCCCTCCATCCAGCCCTGTACAGATAAGCACGGGAATAGCTCCGTCGCTTTAAGCAAGGAACCCTGCCACGTCAAGGAGTGAAAAGGCTGCAAATCCCCCCTGCACGTGTGAGATAAATCTACTGCAGCCTCTTATCAGCCGCAGCGCACAGTCCCTGAGCCAGTCTGCACGATCTGGGGAGCACCCGGGGCGCTGCGGAAGATAAAAATCAGCAACCCAGGATTACCACCACCACCAGAGCGGGGCTTCGTTCACTGACCAGTGCGAACACTGCCCTGTGGTGAGCCCCACCAGCAGCTTTCTAGCCTCGGCAGGGACCCTGCGCGCACCTCAGCTGTTGCCACCCACGAGATTTTGGGCATCACAGGCCATATTTAGCAAGCCCCGCCGTCACCATGGCAACGGGTTTCGCTTAAACGTAGGGATGCACAGGCCCGGATGCTCCGAACCTCGCACGGCAGGGGCGCCGGCACCGCCAGCTCCTCAGCGGGGCCGCGCTGCTGCTCGCCGTGCAGCAGCGCACGGGGGCGGCCGTAAATAGCCTGGCCTCTCTGAGTGCTCTTGCTGGATGTTCGAATGACTTGCCTGTCATGAAAAAAGGAAAAGGAGAAAGGAATTAGTTATTTTTTTCCCAGGAGGCGCAATTCTGTTCAGGGAAGGTTCCGCAAGGACCCCCTTGAAGGATGTACCTTGCAAGCCTTTGTTGTTCTGAGCTACACTCTGTGACACAAACTGCAGCTCCAGGAGAAGGTTGTGGAAGGCATCAGGCAGCCACCACATCTGCACATCACTAGGGATGGTGGCAGCTTTTGAGGAGGACAAGGTCCTCCCTTCCAAAGGCCTGGAAGTCTGGGTGACAGCAGGAATTAAAGTTGGAAAAAACCTCTAAGACCATCGAGTCTAACTGCTAACCCAGCACCACCGTGTTCACCCCTAAACCACATCCCTAAGTGCCACAACCACACGGCTTTTGAACCCCTCCAGGGATGGTGATTTCCAAGCCATTGCACCCCTCAGTTCGCAGCAGCCGCTGTGAGTGTATTCACTGTGATCCACTGATGGAGCAGCAGCCTGCCTGACCAGGCAAGCTCATCCTGCAACAGCCATCCCAAAGACTTCAGTACCCAAGTCAATTACAAAACCCCAGGGTTTTATTCCAGTGATGTACAAATGCTCACACAAGCGTGACTTAATTTAATTTTCAGTGCTCAGCAGAATGCATTTTTTGTTGCACCTCAGCTGTGTTGCAGAGATAAATGATGTGTTTAGTCTTTTGACAATTTTGCTAAAGCTTCATTCCCAGCTGATCTCTTTCAAATGATGTATATTTCAGGGATTTTTATCCTTAATTAATCTTTGTTATAAAAAAAATATAGGAGTTTTGGAAAAAATGCATTTTCTGCTATTAAATATCATACTTAGAGTCTCTCATTTCTCTCTTATTTCCTTCCATTCCCTGAGCCTTGGCCTTCCACTGCTCTTGCAAACAGGCAATCCCTGAGATCTGTCCAGTACATGTGATACTGCAGGAGACTGGAAATATTTCAGAGCCAGGAAATAATGACAGCTATTCCATTAGATACAAAGATATTCCTCCACAAGCTTCACTAAAAAAAGCATTACACCATTAATAATATTACCCAAAACTCCCTTCCAGCTCTAAGTAGCCCAGATATCCCTTTGTCCTGCTGCTCTGCACTGTATCACTCTCTTCTCCCGAGAACACTTTGGCAAAGTTTGCTGAACTGCACGGAATATTTTTGCCGTAACAATGTGCTCTCATCATCCTGATGTGAATCCCAGGGACTGACCAGGAAGCTCCCTGAGCTTCTACAGGCTCAGGTTTTCTGCAAGCACGTGCAGTGTGCTCTGAGCAGGTGAGCTCCCGACCTGGCTGCTGGCTTTGGCTCCTCCGCAGCACTTCCTCACCTTACAGGGTCATCGCTGGCCTCCTGCTTCAGCCGAAGGAAGTGCAGTGAGGGCAGGCAAGGCTGCCAGGCCAGCAACAGTGAGAAAAGTAACAATAATGTTACCCACACATATACTTTCCAGCTCTGAAGTGCTGTTTGCTGGGCTGTGCTCTGATTCCTGAGAAATTCTGGCTTAGCGAGCTGCAGTTATCCCTCCCAGACCCAGTCCCCTTGGACCTGGTGCTGTGGGGTTTGCTCCCACCAGCGGGGATGGGCTGCAGCTGCTCTTGGTGCTGGTGCTATTGCACACAGGCTGAGAGGCTTTAAGCCATCACTGGGTCATCTCTGTGCTTCAGCTTTCCCAGAGAGGAACTAGAAAATCCCTCTGTCTTTCTAGGAAAGGGCAGTGAAGAAACCCAGAGGAAGGGCCAGGTTAGAAATGAGGACACAGGAAGGGGGGGTAAAAGGCAGACATGGCAAAGACTGTCCACTTTTATATCTTGTCTCTTGATAACTGTGATACTGAGACAATCTAAATGCTGAAAAAAGATCATATTCTCTCCCCAAAACACCTGTGCTAGCTAATATATATATATACACATACACACACACACATATATATATACACACACATCTATCTATGCAACTTCTTGGAGGCAGAGCCTGTGCTGATGCTACATTCACACTCCTGACGAAGCTGTGAGGAGCTAGGAGTAATTTTGCCGCACTACATACAAAGGTGAAGTTGGGTTAACTGTGTTTAAAAACAATAATAAAAGCACAATCCACAGGAAGTGGAGGAAGTAAAGCATTTCCATAGATAGTTTTACCTAAGTCTTCATACTCTCAGACTGGCACAGGAGCAAAGATGCCAAAGACCTGCCCAACAAGGAATTCCAGGCAGTGCAGAGCAACTGTGCATTCTGTAACTACTGAACGGGTATCTTTATCTTACTGGCTATCTGTATCTTAATAGAATAATTCACTGTAGATCATAGAATGGCCTGGGTTGGAAGGGAACTCAATAGTTCCAACCCCCCTGCCATGGGGGGTGGAGGCTGGAGTTAGATTCCAGTAGATGTCATAGCACATATTCTCAGTCATTATAGAAGACCACCCCAGAGGTGCTCATTCACAAGGATGAACCCCTTCAGTTCCAGACAAGCCCCATGATGGCTTCAGTGGTTTTAACAGAAAATGTCATTTAGGAGCCACCAGCCAGGCCACAGTGGGAGCCGTGGCTGGGAAGCTGGGTGAATCAGGACCACGAGTACTGACATCATTCCCCCCATTCCCCATTGGGAAGCTGCAGACACACATCCCCAGGGAGCCTAGGCCAGGGCATGCCTGCTTTTACACCCCTTTGGGTATAAAGCTCCTGGTCCCCACAGAAGCAATTTGCTCTGACTTGGTGGGGTGGATGGCATCTCCTGGTGCAGGCTCTGCCAGGAGCTTCTTCCCTGGCAGTGAGCTCTCCCTGAGCCCCTGGCAGCAGCAGCAGGGCTTTCTGGGGACGGGAATCCCTGCACCCCTCCAAAGCCTGCGTGAGTCATCGAGCTGTTAAGATGGAAGGTTATTTCTGGATTTAACTTTCTGGACTGAGGGAAACGCTGCGGTGTCAGCACCCAGCTGTGCTTTTAGGAGGTGCGTTGTTTGGCAAGTCTTGCAAATCTATTTCTATACGCAAGCACACGGATGAATCACTCCTTACAAGAAAAAGCTGTAGGGGTGAAAGGGCCAAGACAAACTTTGCTGGGAGATAGTGAAGGCAAAACGATTGTTTTTTTCTCCACTATAACTAAAATAGCCACACAGAGGCAGAAAAGGCCAGAAGACCCCTTTCTTCCCCTACCCTACATAGCTGATCCATCTGCTTGTTTTCCCCACCAGCTCCTCAGCAAGGATCAGTACTATTCACCTACTGATGCCAACCCACTTCTGCAGCAACGTCAGCACTTTTCACAATGTATCTATAAACTTGTTACCAATATTATTTCCCCATCTGCTAAGAAAAAAAGTATCTTCTTCTCCTGTCCAGTCACCCTTTTCCCACAAATATCAGTGTTTTCCTAACATCCCCTATTCCCAAGGAAACAGTCCTGACTCTGTTAATAAACAAAAAAGCTTGAGCCCAGCAGGCAGGCAGCAGCAGTGCCCCAGGGGATCTGGGAAATGGGAACCAGGGGCAAAATGGTGGCTGTGATAAAGCAAAAGAACAAGGGACAGAAAAGCAAAAGGGACAAGACAGGAAGAAGGAACAGGAAGAGAAATGTGTGGAAGAATTTCCTTCCAGCAGCGATCCCTCCTAGGAATCCTGATGCCCCTCAGTAATCCTAGTCTCCCAAAGAAAGTTGGAAGTGGATGGAGAGGCAGATGCAAAGGGAAGCATGTAACAACTTACAATGCCACAAGCATTTCTTGCTTAGCTAAATTCGTATCTGCTACATCTGAGGAACCTTCTCAGCATCCGTAACTTCCTCTCCCAACATCCACAGTTGTGATCTTCCCTCCATCTGGCTCCTTTCCACTTCAGCTTTCAGGTACGTGTTCCTAACATTCATGACTTGTTTCTGTTTGCCACACAGTACTGCAGCAAACAGCCCCTCACACACGTCGTGCTCCGTAGTTCCTTCAGGATTTAAATCCTTGCATATGATTACGCTCAGACCAATGGCCCTGCGGTTGCTCCTGATTTATATAAATTTCTGTACTTGCACATTCTCCCAAGTATATTTTCAAAACATACCACCCATTCAGAGAGCTGTTAAAGAGCACTGCTATTTGACAAGCAAGCAAATGTGGTATTTTCTGTTGTGACTAGGAAAAAAACTTTTGCAATTTCCTGGAATAAGTGCTTTCAACTCTTAACTTGCTTCTGTCTCGACTCCTGTAGTCCTTGTTTCCATACCCTAAATCTCATTCTTGGCTTTCCTTCCACAGTCCTTTAGCCAATACTTTAAACCTCTCCCTTATCTCATTGATGCATCATTTCCCACTTATTTAACCTTGCTTTTTCTATTCAAGTGTCTGAAGAAGTTTTCTGCTGCTTTTTAACCATTATCAGCAAAGATAACTTAGCTGGACTCATGCTGGTTTTCACTGTATTCCTAGACTTTACTGGCCATGTCCAACTTACTTGGCTAACAGGTAATTTATCCATTCCTTGTTAGCTTTTTATTTTTCTCTGAGATGGTTAGTTGCAAGCCCTACCTTACAAGGCTAGCTGAGATTTAAGGTCCTCATAATTCCTGCCCTCTTATCCTGCAGAGATCCCAGGCTTTAGCCAGTCATCCCAGCTGACTTTGTGGCAACTCCGTTGTACCAGGTCCAAACCCCTCAGTAACAGACATCCTTACACTAAGGCTGAACTGATTCAACTCTTCAGCATGTAATAAATGTATCACTCTATCCTGCAATCTGTGCTTCTTCCTCTGCCAGGGCTCTGAATCCTAGCTCATTCCTTATCACAGGTCTGCCCTCCAGAAACTTTACTTCCCATGCCATTGCCTGCTCTCCTTTTCTACATGACTGCCTTCAGGTCACAGCCTGAACTCCACTGTAATTTTTAAGTGCACATCTAGTCTAAGGCGACTTTTATCAGCCTAGTTTCTGTCCTGGCCTACTCAAAGCCCTGGGAGCTTGGTACAGCTTCCTTATCTCGTCATCCTAGACTCGCAGTGCAGCACTGCTACCACCATCTCTTCTCCCAGCTACCTTGTAAAGGAATGAAATAAATAATCCAATCTCTCCTCCCCATTCCACTACTCCTTCCTTTCCTTTCTCTGGCACTCTGGTCTATGGCTGCAGGGCTTTCTCAGTCCATCAGCTCTGCAGCTTTATTTAAGCTCAGCCAGAGTGTCAGATCCATATTCTCTTCAGAGTGCTCTTTCTTCTTAGAAAAACACAGTCCAAGTGCAAAGCTTATTAAATATGTACTGAAAACAATAAAAACACCAAGTGACAGATAAACAAATTACCTCCTCCTCAGGCAACCTTGTCGGAAGGTTACTTCTCCCTCCCCAGGGAGGCACAAGATCTCTCATTTATGTGATGTCCGGATAACGTGCAGATCTGCACCATAATAATGACTTTATACACATCACATGCTTCAGGGCTTCAGCCACTTGTTTGCTGAATGCAGGAAGGGACTACTCCCCTCTGTACAAATTTTTTTTGTGAGATTTTTTTCATGACTACTTCACCTTGTGAAGGATCAGCAGTTGGCAGGACACAGTAGTGGAGAAAGAGTGAAGAGGGTCCTCCCTCTTGCAATTGATACCTACCTGGATAATTTTGCAATCAAATTTATTACCAAACCTGGCAAACAAGTATTATTCCAGACTTTCACTGTACTCTCAGTCTGGCAAGGCATTCGTTTTCTCCTGCCTTCTTGGATCTATACCTTAGTACATCTCAGCTCTGCACTTGCAATGTCCTTCTGCTTCTTCCACTTTCTGAGGTAAGGCTCCCACCTCTTCGACTTACAATGCCAGAAATGTCTTCACTTGTCTTAAATTACTGGCATCAGTCAGTATATGTTGTAGAAATTTAATGGCACATACAGGAAACCAGGTCAAGTCTTTTCCCTCCTTCACTCTCCACTGGTGGAACACACATGGAGCTGTATCCATGTCTGGGCTCTCCAGCACAGACAGACGTGGATTCAATGGAGTGAGTTTAGCAAAGGACAATGAAGGTGATTAAGGGACTGGAACACCTGGAGAGATGGAGAGAGCTGGGACTGCTCAGCCTGGAGAAAAGCTGTGTAAGTACTTGATGGGGGGAGTAAAAGGAAGGAGCCAGGCTGTTCTTGGTGAGGCCTGGCAACAGGATAAAAGCCATTGGACAGTAACTGAAATACAGCACATTTTTAAATGTAAGAAGAAGTATTTTCTACTCCAAGAGCTGTCAAACACTGGCACAGCTTGCCCAGACACCTTGTAGAGTCTACCTCCTTGCAGATACTCAAAACCTGACTGTACATGGCCCCAGTCAACCTGCTCCAGCTGATCCTGTGTGAGCTGTTGGGGAGGTTGGAGGAGCCAATTTCAGCAGTGCCTGCTGGCCTCAGTGACTCTCAATGCTGTGACATAACAGCATTGTTATATCCAGTCTCCTCTGGCACAGAACACTGGGGAATTAGCACAGGTCACAGTGTTCAACTGCTCATTTAAAGCAAAAGAGATTATCAAATACCCAAATGTTGAGAGCAATGGGCTTGCTCAATCACAGCATGGTCATCGGCATCAACTACCTCAGGAATGCAAAAGCTAAAATATGAAACAACTGCCTCTTGCTCAAGTCTTGCTGCTCTAAGAATTGCTTAACTGGGTGTCCAGACCCAAACTTCCAGCAAACAACCATGCCAGGCTTTGCCCAAAAGGGAAAGGGGGCCTTGGGGAACCCCAGAGCAACTAGTGATGGCTACTGGTAGGGCTTCACAAAGGAGCAGACACTGTCATGTCTGTCACCACGCCTGCCAGCTTCCCACTGGCGGCAAAATCAGTCCTTTAGCACATTCTTTGACAAGTTACTTTACCTAAAACAAGCTTCTGACAGGGATGACAGAGCCAAGGCAGCCCTTCCCTTTGCAATCATTGGCAGAATACTGCCCAGAGCACACAGCTATCTGTCAGCCTGATGAAACCTGGTGACACATGTAAAACTGGAACTGCTCTCGAGTTATTTAAAAAAATTATTAAAAAAAAAAGTCAGGGCCTCACTAAACATTTATTTTATAATGTTCAGCAGGCCTGATACTGCAAAGTCAGCTCAGCAAGACACAAAACCCCAACCCCTATCTCTAGCTCCATCAGCTCATCTTTTTTTACTGCCATGGAAGTGCCTACAAGTATGAACATTTACATATGAAAATGTGAATGTAGATATATTTTTTCCTAAATCACTGAAGATCAAGAAAGCTCATCCTCTTGCATGCCCAAAAAGGGCCACTTTTAATGGGATTAAACATCATTACAAAACCGACTAAGAAAGCAAACTGCAAACTGTTTTTCAAATGGTTGTTTTGGTGCTTGTGGCTTTTTAACATTTCAAATAGCTGATTCTCACATCCCTCTCTTAGTCAAAGAAGTGGGAAGATTCATCAATCTGACTAATCTGAGCAACAGTATCTTGAAGAAAGAAGGGAAACTGATTTCTAAGGACTAGAATTGTAAATTCAGCTTGCACCCAGAAAATGTCCCCAAATTTTCATTATTTTACACTCTGAATGCCACTTCACTAAAAACGAAAGCTGGGGAGGAGAGAGATCAGGACTCCTCTAGAGGCTCCAGAAGAGGAAAATGCTCAAAGAATTTCTATCTGTGCCCAACAGTTGGCAACACTGGCACAAGCTTAAGCAGGATTAAATCTACTGCAGTTTTAGAGGAAAACTTAGACAAAATTTGAATGTTCTGCAGAAAATGTACACTAAGAAATAATAGCTGTTGAAAAACAAAATTATGACAGTGCATAAAATATAAGACGTGTCAAACACTATCTCACACAGCAAGATTCAAGCGGTTAAAAAATACAATAAATCTTGAAGTAGGCACCAATGATGGTTTGGGCATTAAGGTGGGGTATTTGGTAAGAAGGAAGTAATCTGTACTGGGAGACACAGTCCACTGCATGACACATCACTGATGAGGCCACAGAATCCGAAACTCAGCCTTCAGTGGCACCAGGGTTTTTCTTCAAATTCATCCACATTTCTTCTGCATTAGGAAAAAAGAAGGAAAGTTAGAAGAGATTGGATGCCCTGAAATGAGATATGCTTTGGGAATTGTTTTTGGTCCTTCCAGGAACATCTGAGTATAGCTTAGACTATCCCTTGGAGTCATCCAGAAACTGCCCCACAATAGGACGGTGGGGCTTGCACCAGAAGGAGCCAGGCCATCTTACCTGGACACAGAGGACACCACTATTTTGCATGTTCCGGACAATTTTCATTCTTCTGAGATATAAAAAGTTCCAAAATATCCTTTGTGACCAGTCACTCTGCACATTCCCTAGTGGATCACTCATCCTGGGCTGACTTGCTTATCTATTAAACTCTTCAGTAACTACAACAGACATTTCCAGCCCCACCTCTGATTCACAGCACAGATCTTTTGGGTTAAATCTACCAACTGAGAGGCCCATGCACAGTCACCGCTGAGCAGAAAACCCTCTTCCTTACTGTCAGGTTGGCTGGTGGAACTGCCAGGGCCCAAGTGAAATGCAAGCAGACAGCGCACGCTGCTGTACTGCCCAGCAGCGCTGCCGTGTGCGGCACAGGGCGTCTCCAGAGGAGAACTTACCTCGGGTAACCTGTGGTGCTCAGCGAGCACGCACACAGGGCCCAGCGGGCAGCACAGCGGTCACGCAAGCTGTCACCGTTCCTCCCTGCACACACCGGGCCCGCTAACCACAGGGACAAACAGCTTCACCCGGCAGATGAACACAAAGACTCTTGTGTGTCTGTGCTGTATCTCTACACAATCTGAAATGAAAAATTAAATCTGAAATAGTCCCAGATATTATGAAGCCTCCTTATTTTTGCCACCTGTCATATTTTTCAAAATTAGGGAGAGCTAAAGTGGGAAAAACATGTAAGAAAGCAGGCACTGAGCCTGCATTTAACAATGGTACCTGAAAGGAGGACTACGGCAATACCCATATCCTTGCACCACTTGGCATCATCTGTCAGTTCTTCACAGGATGATGGACTTGGGAAGGATGCTGGGCACAGTTAGGGAGAAAGAGAGAAGGCAGAGCTTTGACAGTTCTTCTCTGACTAAAAGAGAGAGCATTTGAAATGTGAAATTGTAATCATTGTAAATGATACTCATTGACCTTTTCAAACACTCCAGACAAGGGGAAAGCACACAGAGGGCACTTGTTTTCTTATGCACTCTACTTGTGGGTTACATCCTACTCATTTTAGTGAAAACCCGATGTTCTAACCAGACTTTGGGGGAAGTCTGCAGACATTCAGTAGCCTAGAACAGCTGGGTAATAAACGGGTTTATTTCTTAGTAAAGAACTGACCTTGAATCGTGAAACAAGTCACTCATCTCTTACACTGGTGGTCTTCTCCTGTCCAAAGCAAAAGAGAGCAAGAAGCACAGGCGCGTGGTGCCTGCGCGGTTCTGCCGCTGAGACAGCAAGAAAGGGAAGAATGCTTAAGTTCATGCACATTTTTATTGAGTAGTAATATAAAATGCTTCTTTCATTGTTACAAGTGCATGCTTTGATTGCCAACATTTCGAAGTCAAATTACAAAGGCAAGGCTGTAGGCTGTAGTGAATTACTTGGGCACTTATACAATTGTTAAAAAATATCAATGGACTGTTTGTTTTGTTTCCTTTTCTTTTTTAGAATGAACCAGTTGAAACCCGTAACTGATATACAAAGGGAAAAAAGTGAAAAAATTACACATTTTGTGGCACATGACAAAACAGAACAAAATGACTAAACCATTATGACATTAACAGTTATCATGCATTTAGAATTTCACATGTAACTACAAACTTATTTAAATTTCACAAGGTTTGCTAAACATGCTACCCATCTATATGTGCACTGACAAGCTTATGTTAAAAACTTTAAGAATACTCTCCCCCCTTAAATTTTTCAAAGCTTTTTTTTGATTACAAAATTTCAAAGGCATTAAGCATTTTCTTTTTAGAGAATATAAAGTACGCCAGTATACATACATTTCCAGTATAAGTCAGACCACTAAGCGCATTACAGTCCCATACAGGCCTATACAGCCATTTTTTCTTAAAAAACATGCATAGGCAGATTTTTACAGAATATAGATGCTTTTCACTGCACTTAATATGGTGTCTTGTTCACTATACTTAAAAATGCACCACTCATAAATATTTAAATTCAGCAAGCCACAACCAAGACTTGTTTTACCAAAAAAACCCCAGAAAACCTCCCAAACCAAACCCCCCTAAATATAAACAGCAAAAAAAGATAAATGTTATTATTCCAGTTTTTTTTTTAAACAAAGAAAAAGATAATTGCTGCCAAATTAGTAAGATAAGTGTTATATTTAAAGAAGGGCATTGAAGCACACTAAAGAAACCTGAGGTAAGCATAATCTGTACAAAATTAAACTGTCGCTCTCGCTCGNTTTTTTTTTTTTCTTTTTTTCTCTATATTTTTAAAGAGTGCCTAATTTATTTCATAGCCATTGTCTGACAAGAGTAGCAAAACATTATCAATAAATAGTCCTTATTTAGTTTGTACATTTTGTTAAAAATGTTTTGATGTTGTAGATGTTGAGTGCTGCAACTGTAAACGTACAATAGTTAGTAAGAAATTAAACAAAGTTTTCATGTCCAGTAACATAATAAAAGGCCTTTCAGTAACATAGCTAGACGTTCCCAATGTAGTAGGAAAACATGTTCATTCCCCTAACTTTGCAATATATACCAGCATGAGCTTTCATTTTTCTACAAGCATTTAAAGGCATATCCAAAGGAGGTGTCTCTCTCCCACCCGCCCTCCCACCAAATTAAAGTTGACGATCTCTTTGTAGATGAATTTTGTAAACTGAATCCAACACCTGGCCCCCAGAGCAAGTAAGCTATTATCAGAGGCAAGAACATCCCAGTGCTGACGTGCAGCAACCCCATCGCACCCTGCAGCTCAACCCCCCTCCCAGACAGTGGTCACTGGATATTGCTGCTATTACTGCCGTTGCTGTCCGTGCCATTAGTCTCTGTGGAGATTGCCTTGTTGATGGAGTTAAGGTTGGCATCGGATGGCACGTCTCTGCGCGGAGGCATTCGCTCATTAATTCGATCTAAGCCTTTGGCCTCTTCGAAGCTAGTGATCTTATGCTGGGGTGAAAATCCTTTGATAGCTAAATAAAGGATTATTAAAAAATAAAATTAGCAAGATAAAACTCTCAGCAGCTTTTCCCCCAATTTAACAACAAGTGTGAGAGTCCTTCTTTGGGAAGGCGGCAATGCGAAGATCTGACACCACCACCAGCTCCTTACCGTACTCAGAAAGAGCTGGGGCTTCACCACCACTGTCCCATCCAACACAACTATTGTTTTCACCATCGTCAACTTCCAGTATTTTGTTGTCCACTGGGGTTCAGCTTAGAACGCTAAGACGCTGACATGAAACTACAGTTTGCACTTAGGCACCATGCTGAGAGCACAGCCATGAGCTGGTGAGTTGGCATTTGCTGTCATCGCTTACAGTCTTAAGGACACTGTGCCTTCCCCTAATGCCCTTCATCAGGCAAAACTCCCAGCTGACCTTCAAAGATGATGCAAAAAGTGCTGTCTAGTTCCAGATGGTGACAACATGGTGCGGCCACTTTGTGGGCTATACATTAAATGGGAAAGATCTGGGGTGACCCTACAACAAGTTGCCTTCTGTTCTCAACACAGGTGAGCTGCTCATTGATTGTTTGGGGCAATTACCCTCCCTGATACAACCCTGGACTTCTAGAAAGCAGCTTGAGTCAAACAGCAGTAACACCGTGCATCACGGATCAGAGATACTGTCGTTTTGGCATATTTGTACAGTTTAGCTTAGGAAACGCACTGACAAAGGACCAAAGTTCCAACTGATCCTGAGGATTTCTGATCTACCTTTTAGCAGCGACACTGGTGAGGCCACACCAACCTCAGAAAGAAGCCACAGGCTGAGGAATGTATTCACAGACTGTGATTTTTATTTAATTTTATTCTCTCTCTAATTGAAGTGTTGAAGATCTTTAGATTTAAAGCAAAAGAGAAAAACACTGTAGGCAAACAGCAGGTCACAGCTCCGTAGATAATTTGTCACAGCCTTCTGTGTGTTTTTTCTCTTATCTGCACCAAATCAATGCACTGCACTTCCAGAACTGGAATTTCTGCTAAGCCTCTTTCGTAACGTGCCATAGGGCAGAAATGGTGCATTAGTACCAGGAAACTGCAAACTCCCTGGGGAGAAAACGGTAGGGGAGTTTCAGAGATCAAATACAGTATTCCTTCTCCCCTTTTCTCTTCTCTTTATGCCCAAGTACTCCTGCTCTCCTTCCAATATGCAGTCCTGATACTGGACAAGTTGGTAACTTCTGTTAAAAAAAAAAAGCTAACACACCCAAAACCCCAGAAGATCCCTGGTACCAAGCTACCACTCCTTGTATTTTGGGGGGGAGCAAGAAAAGGCGTTTTCATGCTGGTTTCACCAACCTTTCCTGTGAAAATTGATAGATCCTGTTTGCCTCAGGATTTTGTTCTTTAGCCAGTTTCACAAATGTTACATTGGAACTTTGTGAAGTGCATGGTTTTTAACATGTATTATACTTCAACTCAGAAAAACAACAACATAATAGTGATTAGTCAAGTGCGCAGGGACGGAGCAGTGAAAACAGAACAGGTCGTACAGTGAGTTTTCTTAAGGTTTGCCTTTTGGGTTGGCTTTTTGTTTTTTTTATTATTTACCTTCTACCACAAAATGAAGATGTCTAACAAGCACCCATGCCAATCCCTTAAAGCAATAGTTTAATGGATGGCTGCACTGAAGCTGAAACTCTTGCCATGTCCTGGAGCTTGCCAGCAGCACAGCCCCATTGGGTTACTGGGCCCTGAGGGACAACTGGTCAAGGGTGAAACTTCTCCTCTATCAGAAGCTTCACCTGTGTAGAGCAGTAGTTGTGACTATGGTGACAGTGTCTCACTAGCAAGGATGGCAAATCAAGAATTAACTTGAGGGGTGCATATTGCTGGCACGGGGGCACATTCAAGGGATTGTACTTCCAGTAGACACATTATTGTCTGTAACACTAAGGAAGGTGCTCTGCTGTAGTTGCTGGTCAGACAACGAGTATTAGCAGGTTACATTGAGAGTATACTAAAACACAACACATAGTCACAGAAAATCACAGAAAACAGCCAAACTATCAACAAGAATGCACACTGCAGATTAGAGATTGCTGATAGGAATAGGTAATTCCAACATAAATAGCAGCTTACTCACTGCTATTTAGAAAGCAGTTGTATTTTCTCTTACTTGGTTGTTGTGTAATTTTATTCACTGCTTTACAAAATTCAAAAACAAATTCAACTGGCCGAAAGGGCACATCTTACCAAAGGACAACAATCACCAGATTTTTTTTTTTTAATTAACTAAAAAAAAAAAAATACCCACAGAAAATTTGAGAGGGGCAAGAACAAAATACAACTGAAGAATTTTGTTTTAAAGGGGAATTCTGAAAATTCTTCTTCCAGAACTTTATAATGCTGAACAAATACTGTACATCTGCATTGCAACACATGGTTACTTAGATTTTACTGTAGCATTAAAAATTGTTAAGGGTTAAATTAGAGGACTGTCAATAAAACACCTGTTTTCAATACTGAATGTTCACAAATCTTCTAAGGCAGCCAGTCACTCTATATGCAGCTAAAATGGTGCCTGTGTTAATGGTTGCTCTAATGTAAATATCCAGTGTGTAAACTGCCACTACCAAAGGAAGCAGACATCTTGCAGACAAATGTCTCATGTTGTTTTACTTTTAAAGGGAAACAGAAACATGCTGAACTGTAACAAAAGACCAATAAAATTTTTTTACTAGTGACCTAAAAGAAGGAAACAAACTGAGGCAAAAATAAAGAAAAAGGGGAAAAGAAACAAAACCAACAAAAAGAGAGAATATATTAAAAGCTATGTGTTTTCCTTGACCAGAAATTGCTGAGGATAGTTTGAGCCAGCCTCCAGCACACAGCTTTTGAGCTATGTGTCACAAAGCATTTATGAGCTGCTGCCAAGTTATGTCCCATGAAATCCAAGCTCCCTGATCTCCTCCTGTGGCATTACTCAGTGCTTAGTTGAACATACAGCAATTCCAATGTGTTTGTAACTTACAGAAAGAGAAAAACCTCAATAGCAGCAACAGAAAGAAAAAGCAAAAAACACTTTCCCCTTTAAAGCAATTACATTTTGGTTAATACCGAGCCACAATTGTTAGCCCAACACCCACACAATCTGTACAAGCTACAGCAAAATGAATACACCCAGCAGAGCCCTTATCTGTTGTGGCGCCAACAGAAAGGGGACTGGCCAATTTACCTTCATCAGCCTCAATAGCCTCAACAGTAGCTGAAGAGAAGAAAGGGGTAGCAAAACGAATGAGAAAAATGAGCAGAGGATTTCAACTCCAAGAACAAGTCAGTGAATAGCAAAGGAGCTACAACACTAATGTTACTGTAAGTGCTGGATTTTGGCAAAACAGACACACAGAGAAATGTTTACACAAAAACAGTAATTTGCAGATTGAATTAAGCTAGAGTTTGTTTTAAAGCAGAAGTTCCACAAACTAAAAGTTTTTAAAGACACATTTAAGAAGTTTTGACTCAAAAGAACTACAAAATGTAAATGTCTTCCATATTGCACATCTGACCTGAAAAGGTCATTATATAATTCTCCCAGCTCTGAGTAAGAGCAGTTTGACTTGCCCTGTCAAAAGAGAACAAAAAATGGCATAAAGCCATCGCACAAAATTCATACAACTTACACCATCAGCCTGAAAAGTACTAATGCCAGTACAAGGCAAAGGAATTTCATATACAACTTTTCAGAACTATTTTGTTCTCTCTCCTGACTAAAAGAAACATCCCCACAGCATGGGATGCTCAGAAAGCTTTGCCTTTGCTTGCAGCCTTGCCCAGTCTGCTCCATCTGTAAGCTTTCTTTTTGTCAACCCAGTCTCTGAAAAGCAGCATTTGACTAATATTTTACTTAAATCAATGGATATAGACACCAAGATTGACTGCTGGACCTCCAAAGCTGCAAAGCCTGGTCAGAAAGAGCAAAGCTTGTAACCGGGAGATTGCTGCAATGTTATGAATACCATGTTACCACTGTTGTGACACCATTAATTGCTCTTAAAGACATTCATTTGGATTTTACCCATCAGCTTTGGTATGCATTTTTTTTTACAGTCAGAGATTTAGAAGCTGATGCAAATCAATAAACGCAATCCAATACAGCAAATATTTTAAAAGAAATTTTGATTTTCAATAATTTCTCTGGTTTAGAGAATAGCTCAAGAAGTCAAGTTTTTATGATGTCCTCTCTTCTTTTTTGTCTTGTTTTCCCCTACATAAAACCCAAACCTTTTTTTTTTTCCAGTTAGGATGTTAAATATGGATTAAAATACATTCTAAAATATCTATACTATTATCTTGCTGCATGGGGAAATGAGAGGATTTAGCCCTCATGCACCAAGGTCAGCCTATGCCTCTCAAGCAGCAGAGCAAGAGAGATAGCAAAAAAACAAGGAACAAAACCAATGCAAACTTAAAAGAAAAGGAAACATGCTAATTAGGATGAGAAATTAAAATGAATAACCAGATCCAAACCAGCAATGACACATTAGAAAGAATGACGACTAAAATGTATACTTCCACAACAGAACATACTACTCATATTTTCTGTTAATACATATGGCAATATGTGTGCTTAACAGAAACTATATGAACTTCAGAGTATTTGGTGAACGGGGTACTACGTGTTAACTAATGCAGAAGCTTGTGTATAGTAATGTTTTACTGAGGCAGAACACTGCAGTATGAGGAGATTTTCCTTTTAGCCATTGTAACAAGAACATCCGGCAATTTTCTCAAATTCTTTTCTATTCCCAATATTTTGCCAGGGCAACAATAGCAGTTTCCTTGGACCAAATTTTCTGACAAATGTCAAGCAACTATGTGGAGAAAAGCCTAGGTGAAGACCACAAACCCATTAAGAAAGGCCTCCTGTGAAATCATATTGCAGCATTTTCAAAGCAGAACGTTACTATGTCCATAACACACAAGTCATCAACAAGAAAAAAGAGAAGGGAAAAAAGGGGAAAAGGAGGTTTACCACTGTATACCTGAACCTTGTAGGTAAAGAGACAGTAAAGGGAAAAATACAGAGAAAGAATGCTCCAGGAAGGAAACAGGAAAACAAGAGGCTGAGACTGTGTCAAGGTTATAAAGCATTTCTATTTCTTACACCTACTGCCAACAGAACCTCAATAAATGAGAGACTTTTATGTGTACCTGCAATATACTCTATAGCAGTACACACAGAAAAAAAAAAGGAGAGCTTCCAGCAATAAATTAAATACTTTGCACTCCTTATTCCAAAAGGAAAAAAAAGCAGCCCTACTATAGACTTACCAATTTCCTGTAACAAGAAGCACTTGGTATAAAACTGACAATCTGTATTGTGTTTGTGTATAAGGCAAACACAGTGTTTGTAAGAGCCTCCCTTCACTTGGGCTTAAATCAGTGGAATTGTTCTCATGTTGTCACCTAGAATTTCTAGGAGAGAAAATCTAATTCTAGAGCTATTTTCCATTGGTGATGCTCTATGAGGAAGAACAAATCAGATAAAATAAGAGTTTGAGTGTCATTATCTAAGCCGAACCTTCAATACTCCATGTACCAAGGGCTGCTCTTAAAAAAAAACCCCAAAAGATGCTCCAAACAGTGGAAAGAGTGCACTTCACACACAATCCTGAGCTACCATTCGGAACAGTTGATTTTCAGGGGCTCCCTCCTCCCCCGTTTCTCTGAAAATCAGTAGTATGTATTAAGTCTTGAGAAGTGGCCTTACATGAACTGCTCGCAAATGCTCCAGCACAACAAACTGCCTGGTTTTTTTCTGTTCTTTGTTTTTTTTTCTGAGACAGCTGCGGTTACTTTTCTTAGGTTCTGCAGTTGAAAACCGATTGTTTTTTTTACACAGGACAAGACACACAGGCAAACAGGCTTACCGCTTTGCAGTGTTTGTTTTCCTCCAGAGAGCACACCACTGGGCAGCATTCCTGTTGGAGTCAAACCTTTCAGTGTCAGCACGCTCTCGCTCTCTTCCCTGCAAAAGTTAAAAAAGAAATGAAAAATAAAACCACCAAAAGTAAGTAAATGTCTTTTTTAAAACCATGGGATATGTTTTAGACATCTTAAGCTACACATGCCCTGCAATGATTTCGTCATCTCCAACCTCCTTGCCAAGACAGAATGAATTAGGTGCTAACAGCCCCTTCACTGCTGTGTACATGGTTAACCTTCACATCACACCATATGCAACTCCTACTACAGTTAACCTATAACCTGCACCTATGGAACAATATGTCTGTAAACCCAAATTTGAGAGAAGGACCAGAAGGATCAGATATTGCCAATAATGCATTTAGGCATTTTACACTGTGTGGTCCAAAATGAACTTAAACTGTTAGTTTGCTCATCTACACTAGCAGGCAGGTGCATTATTTATTGTTGAACACCAGCTACTTAAAGAAAGGCAGCTAGAAGATCATTAAAATTAATAAGCACTTCCATCCTTGCTAGTACTGTCCTTAATAATTTTGTATACTAAAAATAATAGGGATTCAAGAAAATTGTTTTAGGAAACCGAAACAGGCTTTGCTGGTCTCCAAATACATAGAGTTTTTAAATGCATAGCAAGAGGAATGCAACAGCTCTATCCAGAGAAGCCTTTAAGTAAAGCTTTCTACAAGGACTGCAATGCTGCCTGTGATGACATACTTTCTCAGCAGCAAAACTGACCCCAATTCTTTAAGAGAAACCTATTTTGAAGAGCTTTACTTTGAAGTATATAATGACATTAAGCTGGAGGAAGCAAACACAAAGACAGAATTCAGTTCCACACTCACTTGAGGATAATGTGGTTTTGTCTATAAAAACTGTCTCTCAGCAATTCTACTACTTACAATTTTCTTCAGACCTACATGCCCTGAATGACTCACATATTTTAAACAACTCTTGTTTACCTACTACATATACTCTTCAAGTTCTATTTTTAGTTGGAAAATAATTCTGATTGCACTCACTTTTCATTATGTAATAGACAAATTCAAATTGTGACCATTTTCCTTGCAAGTTTCCCAAGCAATTAGAACTAATACAAAAGCAAAATATTTTCAGAATTAACACAGTATTTTTATCATCAACAGTTACACACCTAAGCTTTTGCTTTCTCTCAATTATTCAGTCCATTACATATCTTTTTTTTTTTCTTTTTAAAATTAAACTGCAATGGCACTTTTAGCTTCACCCTCACGGGGTAAGTTTATTGACTGTATTTTTATTATCTTTAAACTGCATATGCACAAGAAAGATGTGTGTCAAAAATACAGAGATGTTTTAGCCTTCAGTGCTCCTTAATTTCTATTTGATGTCATTTATTTCCATTAAAAAAAAAAAAAAGATAATAGACTGTTTAAATGTTTTATTTACCTCTCTCCTGTCTAACTATACCAAAAGAAAAGTCAGACTTGAGAAACAAAGTTGGAGAGAGGCAATGACAAGGAATCATGAAGTCTTCCATTTAGCTAAAGCAAATCTTTCTATGATGGCTATTTTCAGCAAAGTTCATTTTTAACATTTGAAACTCAATACAACATATTTTGATATCTAAACTAAAATGGCTGAAATTATTTCAGCTTTACATTCAAGTTACATCCTCAAGGAAAGGGACCGCTCCAGCCCCAAGAAGAGATGATTGACTAAGTCCTTTGCAGGTGGTCAGATCAAGTGCTGATCATTCAGAAAGCTTTTTAGGAATGAGTGAAATAAACTTCAAAAAACACAATGACTCAAACAGGAACTTCAAAGGTTTCCAAGACAGGCTGGTATATAGATAGATGATAGACGATGGTGCCACTGCAGTCTTCTTAGGGTCACACACAATTACCTGACACTTGTGTCTTCATGTGGATTATGCTGCCAAGACAGAAAAAACATCCCAGGCTTTTCTATAGGAATAGTGTTTGCAAGATGAACCTTGTGAAATTTCTGCTGTCTAGCAGCCTGGCACCTAGCTGAGGAGAATCAGCCTTTCTCAGAAAAAAGAGAACAGGTATTCCCAAGCGGGCAGTGGTGGCTGGGATGAAACATCACTCATTCCCCTGGAAGACTGGTCACCAAAACCATGCACTGGAGGTACCTGTTTATTTGCTGAATACGCCTCTGACCATGGTGAGGATGTGCTGTATTTGCTGGTTAAAGCTAAGGGAGAACAAATCTACTCTTCATCTTCAGTCTTTCCTGCAGAGCTTTCAGGATCATCAATAATCAAGAACTGTAAAAGGCTGTGCTGGTTTTGGCTAGACTTAAGATATGAGGTTTATGTATATCATTTTAGACAGAGCACATGCAGAAATTATTCTGTATCCCTCTTCCATCCTTGAAACCATAGAAAAGCTTTTGCCCTACAGATCCCTTTGAAAAAGTCTGACACGTGGCTGATGTCAATCATCTGTGAGTTGTAAAACCCCAAATATGTCAGCTGATCATCCAATTTCAGATCCTTCTGCTTACTGAAGTTCACATTTCTTTTGAATTAATCCTACATTTAAAAAAGTGGTTCACAACAAAAATACAGTCAATCCAGAAGCTGTGGTTCAAGGTTATGGGAGAAAGCCAAGTTTCCCAAACTTTGTTTGCTCAACTATCATTAGAGAAAAATAGTTGTGCTGTTTTATGAAGGTGGTAGCAGCCACCTCCAGGCTCTCTGCCAGAGTTGGTACAGAGGAGCACGTGGAAACATTTGATTGCTCCCCCATCTTGTTTAGGGAAAAGGCATGATGCCAACCATTTTTTTTTTATGGGCACCACTTTGAAGTAGCTCGTGCATCACCAGTAACTCACTTGTAACACTTTGGGAACCCCAGGTACAAAGCCCTCCATCTGTTTGCTATTTAAAGCTGTGCTGCTGCAATCTGCAAGGCGTGGGTGAGCTGCTGTGCCCATGCAAAGCCCCACAGAAAACCTGCCCACTGCTGACATGCTGCATTCAAAGCAAGCAAGTTGGAGAGTTTCCACTGAAATTAAATAGTATATTCTTCAAGTAACTATTTTATTTCTTCTTCTTATATCAACCATGCAATCCTACCAGTAAATGTTTTAGAACTCCCTTGATTTTCCACTAAGCATAATAGCCATCAACTGACTACAGCAGACCAACATACAGTTTCCCGAGGAAAAAATCCCTCTGCTGAAAGAGAGGGAGAACTGTATTTTCTATATTTAGGCTTCAGCAGAGTACAGCAAGTTTTCTCTTCTGCTCAGAGACATCAAATGGAGAGTTCTAAACATTGGGTAGCAATTAGTTACTCATGTTCATGTGTTTGGGGGAGTGCAGCCCAAAGGAACGAGCTGCTGTTGCCTGCACAACCATTTCCTGGATTTCTAGGTAAATGAACCTAATGCTTTCATCTTCAGTCATCTTTACTTGTGGCTGTAGCAACATCTGTGGGTGACGAAGTGTGACAGTTGACTTCATTTTTAATGAGAGGTGATGTATAACATACCCTTTCCCCACATTTAATGCTTGCCTCACAGTGGCTAAAAGTTAATTAGTACACCTGGTGAGCAAAAGTCTTTAAAAATGGTAATTGGAATTTTTTTTGCTGATGTCTTTTGTTTGTCTGATTTATATTCAGCAAAAGCCCTGAGGAAGAAGACTATTCAGAGCCAAAATAAATAGCAGCATTGTATAAATAAAACACTTTCTAAAAGGCTGCAGTAGAACTCAGTTGGGTGGTATATTAAAACAGCAAATTTGCTGTTTGATTAACAGTTGAATGCTCTAAGTAACCATTCAAAGATATCCCTCAACACTAAAAAAATCAAAACCAGCACAGAACCTTACCTTAACACTGAGAAAACTCTAGCCATTTTTCCTATTGCTCGTATCTTGTTCCTTATAACCTCCTTTCGAGCAGCAGCTGTTGCTCCTATGGAAAACACATTAAAAACAGTTATAGAGATTTGTAAACAATTAATCACTAAATACTCTCAACACTAAATACATGAAACATCACATTAATGCTACAGTTTGTCAAACTAAGCCACATTTGCAGTCGAAACTGAAAACACTATTTTCCCCGTTTCTTGTTAAAAAGTATTTAAAAGATAATAAAACCTAAGGGCAGAGTTCTGGAAATCAGCATGAGATGGCAGGGATTGTGTTGGGTGGCAGTGGGTGAGAGTTTCACGGAGCAACTTCCTTCTAATTACTGCTATGGCCTGCTCAAAATTGCAATTGCTTTGAAATTTGTGAACTCACACAATATTCTGCCTTAAAAAAAAAGTATAGTGTGACACAGACTACAGTTCAGCTGAGTTTGAGGTGTACTTGTTACTTGGATATCATCAAAATCTGTACATGTAAGAGAGAACCACCTGAACGGCAAAAGCAGGTGGTACTTATTACAAAGAATTTCTTCTAATAAGGATCCCCCACATTCCCAAGAAAATACTCTGTTACACTCAGAAAAACAGTTTCATTTAATTATCACAATCATAACCACATACATCACGAAGATTTCTCCTAAAGGTTTCTGAAGGACAGGTAACCTTGACTTGTACAGATGCTGCCTGACAACTCCTGCCTGTTCAGACATCACTGCACATCACAGTAACACTTCCTTCTTTGCTACTCCAGAATTCAAGGGCAAAAATGAAAATTTCTGTTTTCAAATCCTAGCAAATGGTCCATTTTGTAGAGCCCATCAGGGAAGCTAAATGAGCAGAAAGGGGCAAAAATGAGGAGGACCACATTAGTGAAGGAAGAATGAGCTTTGATGAAACTAGACAAAGTGGTGATGGAATCAGAACTGGCTTCAGCATGCAACAATCCAACACCTCACAACGCCACAAACCATCTTTCCTGCCCTGAAAAACTGTTACGACAGGAGCTCAGGGTCATGGAATTAATGAACTCAATGGACTTTTTTAGGGATAGCCCACAGACTAAGGGGAATGATATCTGTGTGTTTATCTACCAAAACCAGGAAAGGTGATGGTGTATTGGAAAATATGGGACCTGATATGATGATACCAGGATTCTGTCCTGGTTTTGGGTGGAATAGAGTTGTTTTCTCCTTAAAAGATACTCAGAATGATGGCTTTCAAATCTCCCACATATAAAGATAAAAATACAAAGAAACTACATAAAACCTATAAAGATAAAAAAAGATATGAACACTTGGGCATAAATGTCTAATTCTAGACAATAAGGAGTGGGAGAACCAGCTGTAATTCAGCTGTAACTGAATTAAATATAATATACTTGTAACAGCTTAATGAAAAATTTAAATAAAACAGCACAGATTGAGCTGGGTTCTTCAGGAATAGTATGAGTTACCTTCCAGCCTCAGTTACTATCATCTTACAGAACTGTACTCTCAAGATACACAAGACATGGTTTTCTGCCTTTTCTACCCTGAAAACACTTAAACATGATTTGTCCTTTTTTTTTTTGCCCCCAAACGTCACCATCCCTACTTGTTTATTACAAATCCACACTGTTCTGGTATATCTTATAAAGATACTCAGAAAGTTGAACAGCACCTAAGACTACAGTCTAGAAGATTTGAGAACTGAAAATATAATTTATGACTGAAGTGAAATACAATGTCCTACACTTAAACACAAAAAAGAATGGAAAAAAACTCCTTTAATCATTAAACACAAAAGGCTCAAAGGGGATATTTTGTATCTCATTGATATACATAAAGGTTACTAAAAAATATACTCTAAAGATTTTGCTCTCCACTGAATTTCCAAATATAACAAATCTGTGAAAATGACATATGTTTAGTAAATATTAGAAACAATTTTATTTATCCTATTTGCTAAATAATTTGCTAAATAAGACACCTGATACTCACAACGTTCTATTGCTCTGTTAGTTCTGACAGAATATCACTAACTTCACAGTATTTGGATTTCTTAACTATTTACACATAACTCTTAGACTCACATTCCAAGGGTGTCTAGTTCAATATTCTGAAATTCACTATTATTGCAAATCCTTATGAACTACTTGAGCTACACTGAAGCACACGCCTATGTGAAAGTAAATGGGTCAAAACCTGAGAACTGGCTATGAGTAAACATTGCAAATATTACCTGATATCCTCTTAAGATTTTACCGTTCTTTTGTACAATTATAGATTCATTTAGGCTGGAAACCATCTCTAAAAGACCTTCCAATATCTAAACAAACCCTTTTTAAATGAAGGAAGTTTTTTTTAAAGTTTAAAATTGAATTTTAAAAATTATTTGGGGGGTAAAATAAAAACGTTGAATCTTACTTCAGTAATTTAACAAGTTCTATTGGATTTTGGAATTGTATTATCCAAACACAGACCCTGCAAGATGGATATGAAGGATTTACATGAAATGTAATTTAAATGTTTAGATTAAGAAGCACAACAAGGAAAAAAAAAGATGATAAATGCTGACAATACTCTGAGATGTAGGATTGCACAGATATAAAACAATGTTGAGTAAAAAAGTCAACCCCAAATCTCTCACTGGTATCCTAATATGTATTATGTAGTTAAGCATTAGGAAAATTAATAAAACTTAAGCCTTCCTACTTATTGAATACCTTTCTTCTGTGCATAAATGGGATCTTCTTATGAATTCCAAAGAGGGGGAAAGAAAAAGATCAGTGATGTTTGTAGAATGAAAACAAAAAATAATAGAGAACATTTGACAACATCAATGGAAATGTAATGTTTAAGTAAAGTCTGAAAAACAGAAAAGAAACAAATTAAGCAGAGAACATCCAAAAGGGAAGAAACAGATTGAAAATGATAGGAAAAAGAAAAAAAGAAAGAAACCTTTTCAGCTTAAAGCCTTGTTAGTAGGTTTTGCAGGAAATCAACATGCAGGCAGAAGACCAGCAGTGGTGTTACTACCCCTCGAACACAGACTTTCTCCTACATTATTGCTGCTGCTTTGATAAGGCCTAATCACTTCTCAAAACCAGCCCCACCCTGGCCATAGGGGGTGTGCCTGCGTGATGATGCCTCTTTTGTTAAAAGGATCAAACCAATTCCTCCAGTTTATTTAGACCTGATATCTCACAGAGTAGCTTCCTGTCACAGCCATGGCTGCTGCTCCTACCAGCACCTGTGCTACCCACTGCATGCCTGCGTTTGTCCAAATGGTCCAGCAGCTTTCAGTGAGCAAATTCAAATGCCACCACTGTACAAGGTCCTGCATTGTAAAACCAACTGTCTGAGGGCAAGACAAGTGCAGCACTTGGTGCCCAGGCACAACTGCACCACGGCACGTGTTCTGGGGACGCTGGGCATCTAGTACATGCTGCTAGGCTGGTCCAGAGGCAGAGCACACTGATGTGCTGTAATACGGCTCACAGGAAAAATGCTTTGGGCATGGATACAACCACATCTGGCCAAATTATAGAGTGAATAAATAAATACAAACATCACATTAAAATGCCACTCTGTCACCAACTCGCAGAAATTAAGTATGCACTGCAACCCAGCCTGGCTGGTTTGGAGGAAGAACAAATACAAACCACTGGGAAAACCCCTCCATTTCTCTTCCAGCTAAAAATCAACTCATTGGCAAGCTAAGACTCTCTCATCAGGCAGTACCACGAACACCAGTATCAAGGCATTGGTAAGTAACAGACCTAAGGACAAGGCCCTTGCTTTTGCTCTATCAGTCTCTGTTAGTTGCTGCTGAGCTGGCCCCAGGCACAGTTTACTGTACTGAAGAGACGTGGCCAATGTCATATACTACTGCTCACAGCAGAACCAGACTGTGATTGGCAGGAGACGTTTGACTTAGGAATTCTCTTTAGGCTGTAACTACAGCACTGTATTGGGAAGCTGTTTTCCAACAAAGGAATAAATGCTGTTAGCTAATGGCTCTGACAGTGGCTTTTCTGTGAGAAGGCTGAGATCTACAATGTTGAAGGCAATACAAAGAATAATGTAGGTAATTTAGGAGTGTCTTCATGCCAAATCATGATAAGGATGCATACAAAGCAAGCAGTGCATTTGTGTCAAATTGTTTATTGCATTATTGTACCCTTTTAATTAGCAGTTTAGTTTATTCAATCAAATGCACAAGGCCAGAAATGTTGCTAATTAAAACAAAACAGAACTCTGACTATATGCTGGCTAGGTAGAGGTATTTGCAGCTCCTGTTGCTAAGTGATATGTTTGATGCACAAACATACAGCACATGAACTAACATTTGCCCAAGACATTTTTTTCTGGATCAGATTATATTGCAACCACCACAGCAAACAGGAAAGAGAAAGTACAGCAAGAGGAAACTATCAGAGATAAGGAAATTTGACCTATCATGTTCTCTCATTTTTAAAGCGAGTGAAACCAAAAGGCCAATACAGGCCAGCAGGGACATATGGGATAAAGGGCAGTACGATATTTAGGCTTTTTTCACAGTAAGCTTACACAGAAACTGCCTACAACAAATTGATCAGATCCCCCTGATGTGTTTCCTTAGGGGAAAGAAAAAAGGTGGGGGGGCAGGGAGGAAAAAAAAGGAATACATGCTGTTGAGCATCCTGCTCATGGCTAGATGCAACATACATGACTCAGAACTAAAAACAGTAATAAAAAAAGAAAGGGCTCACAAGAACACCATGCAGTGAAGTCAGGCAATACTAATGGGGCTTTGTTTTGAAGGAAGGAGTGAGAGGGGAAGACAGAGGGCAAGAAAGTGTAAAAGAAGGTAACAAATGAATGATCAGTGCAAACCATAGTGATGGACCATTTTCACTACATGTGGGAACCCAGGTCAGGGCATGGTCAAACTGCAAGGAGAGAAAGGAAATCAGCAGCGAGCCCTGAAAACTATTGATGATCTAAAAATAGCGATGACTTTTAAGCATCATTCCATAAAACAAAATGCATCTGCTGTTGCAGATATCAGGCATTTCCTTCTATGGGAAATACTGCCAAAAAGAATGTCAGCAGGTAAACAGGACTAGTCCTGCAAGGAAGCTGGGCATGGAAGAAGAACAGTGGAAATACTGAGCCACTACAAGACTGTCAGTAGACAGTCCTTACAGAAACAGTTTTGAGCTGGTAATCATTCTGGTCTGTTTCATTGAGAACACAAATGAAATACATCTTGTACTTCTCTCCCCCAAAAGGCAAGGTTTTCAGGAAAAACAAAAAAAAAAACAAAAGAGAGGGAACTCATCTATCTCTGAGAGAAAGAGGATTTTTGTTTGCTGTACAGATAATAAATCAGGACCCACTAAGAAATCATTACAGAAGTTATCAGCTTCTATTTAAATTTAAATCAACTTCAAATTTACTTTAATGTCCGAATCCTTCAGTCTCTTCCATGTGTATGATTCCCATGAGCCTAACACATCCAGTGGGCTGCAGGTAAAAGTGTGAGCCCACAGCAAGCTGCAGCACCAGTGCTACAGAGCCCATTTTACAGCTCTAAGGGGATTATCTGGGAAAGCAGACATGAACATATGCCAGCTCTAGTTTTTAGCTACACATGCTAAAGACAACTGCACTTCTAGTATCTTCTTTACCATAATGTTTTACACAGAGAAATCATTCATAGAGAAAAAACTGAAAGCAGATTTACATAACAGTATTAGTGTTACAGTAGCAGGAATGGTTTAGTCATTCCTCATTTGAAACTTTACTGCTGTTAGGTATCGTTATGCAGTACACACACATGCGAGCCCAGAGGATTTCAGCCTGTCTCCTTGCTTAGACACCTGCAATGCTGCAAACTCCAAGTCTGGAGGAGTGCCACGGCAAAACTCCCAGGGAGGTGGGATGGGGGTTCACTCTCTTCTCAGAAAAAACACAGTAGATGCAGCTCTCCTACAGCTGGAGAGGCCTGCTGTTCCCCAAGCCCCCTAACACCTCTGTATTTCTGATTCGGCTTTTGAAAATGTGCTCCTGAACTGTAACTTAGGGATGGGAATTATGACACTCCAAAATTTTAGAAAAAGACTACGGGCATTGGCCTGTCTGTGCCCGATGGAAGCTTACAGCACAACTTTAAAAGGACGTATTAGGCCAAGGCTGAATTAACTTAAAAATCCTTCCCATAGAGTCCTTTGCTTTAGCATTGCGTTCAGTGGGATTTCAGCCTGCGCTTAAGTGCTTTCTTGAGCCAAGGATTTTAAGCACATGGTTTGTTGCTACTGTATTTAACTTGACACAGTTTTTACTCATCGTATGCCTCCATACAATTTCACACGCTACTTTAATTACACAGTAGTGACTTATTTAAATTTCATGAGAAAAAAAATGGGCACAATATTCAAACAGGTGTTTTCTTCTCTTCACTGATTACCGGTTTCAATAATTCAGTCTTTGTCCCAAGGCCTGTAAGATAATTGCTCATGTCCACACTCTGTGGCCGATGCAGAACAGGGAATTCCATCTGGTTTTTCAGAATAAAATCAAAGTACTATCATCCATACCAGTCTTCTCCATCACAAAGGAAACATTTTGCAAAACCTGTGATCTAGCTTCCTGTTCCAAAGATTAAAAATAAATACTTTGAAAGAGAAGCTTAATTATTCATTACAACTTCATTAAATATTTGTCTTATTTGAAAGTTCTTCGTTCTCCTTCTTCATTCATTCTGCCTAAAAACATCTAGAGTATATTCAGTAGTGCTAGATTTTTCCAGGTTCTTCTTTTTAAAAATTAACTTTAGTATTTCTGTTCTTTTCATAGACTATTTTTATCAGATAGATTATTTATTATTACTTTTCATAGATTTTTTTTAAACATTGAAAGCATTCAGAGTAAGAATGTCAGGGATGCATGGGATTTTTTTCAGCTTTTCTCAGTTGAGAAGGGACATTTTAGAAAGCTGCTATTTACTCTTGCGCAGCCTAACAGGAAATTATGTCTAATAAAATAAATTGGCCTCTAAGAATCTACAAGTTGTAAGATACAAAGTATCATTTACAGTCAAACCAACAGGTACAAGGCAACTAATCATCATATAAACTTCAACCCAAAGGCTAACAGAACTGACCATTTCTCTCTTCTTAGCAGAAATGTCAGGTTAGAACATTTTCTGTTCGTGTTTACAAGCTTATTTTTAACTATTCCATTGCTTTTTAAAGTCCTTTAGACACTCAAGTGCATCAAAAGAGGTAACTAAAGAAATACCTCAAGTACAAGTCTTCCAAAGTTGCAGTACCAACGTTTTGGGAAGCAGCTCTGCAGGAAGCTTACTTCATTGTAGGAAGAATATTTCACTGATATAATTAAACTCGCTATGAGAATACTTGTGATCTTTTGTATGAAATCATCTGACCCCTTTGTGACAACACAAGCCAGATTTTGTGGAGGAAAATACAGGATTTTAACCAGAAGACTGAGATGAAGAAAAGGGTTATAACAGGGCAGATCCATTAATTCTTTCTGAAGCACAGGATAAGCAAATCCATTGGAGTCTAGCACAACAGTTGCTTTCAGTGGCACAGAATTCAACTGGGACTCTGAAAATTATTTCACGGTTAGTAAATAAACTTTTAAAGTAATTTCAAGGCAAACAATCTCAACCAAGGGCAGAGGCTCTTACCATCGAATCCATCTTCCTCTGTTCCCAGTTCATCATCTGAGCAGATGTTCAGCACATTTACCAGCATCTCTGTCACTAAAATGGAAAACAAGTGCAAAATGTTGATATTAAGCTTCCCTGGTCTGTCAGAGAACCAACTCTAGCTGTAGTAGTGTGAATGAAAATTCAGTGCAATAACAGCACCCACTTTTTAAACAATAGGACCTGTAGTAATAGAAGCTGAAAGTGTCTTGTGTAGCTAATAAAAAGTTTCCATAAATATTTTTCCAAATACAATGAACACCACAACAAATAGGCCTTAAAAAAATCTGCTAATGATCTCTCTTTTTGCAACTGCCAGTGAAGTAGGTACCATTTGTTTTCTCCCCTTCAACACATTTTTTGCCTTTCACTCAACTTGGATAACAGAACTGACCCCTCTCCTCTTGCTCCTAAATTGCAATAGGATTTGATTTCCCTGCCCAGGAAATGTGAACAACATTCCAGTGGAAAAAGGTACAACAGGAGGGATCATAGAGTATTTATTTATCCAGGTTTTGGACACTACTTCCAGTTCCACAAAACATTAACCTTTGTAAGCTGTCCTCAGTGTCCCTTGAATTCCAGGACAAATAGACTAGACAGTGTACATTCCTTATAGGTGGAACTATTCTATATTCAATAGATACATCGTTATTGGATAATTTAGACTATATTCAGCTTGCTTACTTTGCAACTTGGGCACGAAAGGGTCAGCCACAGGCTGTCCCTACCCTGGTCTCATTTCTTTCCAGACAGACAACTGTGAGACACTAATCAGAGAGCACACAGAGTAAGAACAGTAAAAAAAACAACCCCGCCAAAAATCAAACCCAAGAAAATGCAACTTAGAGAACAAAAAAGCTAAAGTTATGAGGTAAAATGTGAAGCCATTAGCAGATTAAGAAAAACTTCACTACACCTACATGTAGTAAGCAACATTAAAAGTGTTACCAGGCTTGTCTAGCCTTGTACTAGCTACATAGGTTGAAACTTTAAATTTTTTAGTCAAGTAGTTATTAAAATCCTGTTCTTTGACTACTATGAAGGCTTGGAACATTAGAAGGGTGGGACAAAGCTAGATTTTTTCCTACTTTAGTGAAGGATTTAATATTTTCCTTTAACAGTATTAGTGGAAAGACTTTCCACGTTAACAACAACCAGTGAAACTAACAGCTTCCTACCTTGGTTGGCCTTTGAGGGAAAAAATCTATGTTAAAAAAAAAGGAAATAAATAACAAGCTTACATCCTTGAATATTATTTTGCACAGAACGGCAAATACTGATTTCATTTCTTTGGGCTCTAAAATTCCCAAGAAATTGGTAAGCGTGACCACTGGAAGACATGAAGGAAAAAAAAACACCCCCAAGATGTAAGAAGAATGAGGAATACCATGGTCTCAGAGCCTCAACAATTCTGACCATGCATCCTGCAGCCTCACCTGAGCAGGCTGCTGATGGGAAGCCTCTGAACAAGCAACCTTACAGAACATCTTACAGGACTGCAACATGTGTGGAGAACATGCCCAACCTAAAAACAGCCTGGCTGAGTTTACGGCCAGAGAAAATGAAAGCGCTTTATCTGCTTCGCAAGAGTCTGCAATACTCGTCAGTGAGGATTATGTAATGTCTCCATTAGTGCAAACAGCTGCCTATTCTTTGTTAATCCCTGTTTCATTGTCTATCTGCTTTGTTCACAGAGACCTCAGGCGTCTCACCAGCAGCTTTCCTCAAACAAAAGAGTAGCTCAAAACAAATCTGGTCATGACTGCAGGTAAGAGCCACAGCTGGCTGTATTTCCAGTTGCCTATTAAGAGAGAACTGTTATTCCAAGCAGCTTTTAAGAGTTTATTATAGTTTTCTGGCAGTAATTGCTGTTGCAGCAATACTCTATAATGGATGGATCAAAGCAAGCCTCATCTCGGGCACTGAATAAAATGACTTGGGGTTTAGGCAGTTTGCATTCTGTATTCATTTAATATGCTAGACCAAAGTGTTTTCATGCCTTTTGTGTGCCTGCCATTCATAGCATGAAGCTGCATTCAGGCAACATCAAGAGCATCATGTTTCAATAAAACATCATTTGTGTTCTTTAGACTCTTCTTGCCAGCGATGAGGCACCACATGTCCTGTGCACAGAAGGGGCCGAGGAGCAGGTTTTCCTTCCTACTGGCATCCCTCTACTCTATCCAGGAACAGTTAGCCAGACTGGGTCTTAGTATCACCAGCTCTGTGTTTGCTGATGAAAACGCAACCCACCCATATAGGTAATGTGAGTAAAGATGTAGCCATGTGAAGTGTGTTGAGATGTCCCTTGAGCAGTAAGCAATATCCAAGGGAACGTTCCAAGAGCTTATAACAGAAAAATAAACCAGAATTTTGTTTAGTGAATGCACCTCTGGCCTGCAATGCCATAAAATCTATTTCTGCAGCAGAAATGTAATGGCATCATCACCTGGAAAGAGTGGAAATTATAAAAATAGATGAGAAGTGTGATTAACCGTTGGTAATTGCTTGCCCCTCTCAGGCCTGTTTCTACAACTTTGTCCTCAAAAGCAAGACATCTGTCTTCAAATTATTCTTGCCCTTTAAAATAAATGAGGCCACATGCACAGTGGCTATGAAACAGTTTGGCAGTTTTTATGAACAGAACCAATTTCCATACATACCCTTCTCACCAACAAACGGCAAGGACCAGGTAAACACATCCATGAAGTTTGGAAGCCAGTATGGATGAGGAGAGCAGTTGAACTGCCTGATATTCATAACATTGTTCTCGTATTTCAATACTGCAGCTAGAAGGGAGAAAGAAAAGAAATAAAAGAGACATCAGCCATGTGTGTGACTGGCTACCAGAACAGGAACACTGAAAGCATGCACATCCCACATCGCTGCTCACCAGCTTCCACCCACTTGATCCAGTGGCAGCACCTGAATGCTAGTTACAGTAGGATAAAGTCTCAGTGAAGTGGAAAGCCATTTTCAGTCTGAAAGCAGTGTCATCAGCTTTCCCTGGCACTACGATGGGCTGGTAAGTGAATTAATATCTCTGAGTAGTCAAGAACGTAAGCTCTGGGATCTGCCACCAGTGAGGAATGAAGCAGAGATTTCAGAGCCCCCCATTTCACACAGTTATCTAAGCTCCTCACAACCATATCTCTATGCTTTGGAGATAACAGAAAAAAGCATTTATGACTCAGAGCCTGAATGCTGCTCTTCCGATGGACATTTTCAACATATTTCACTCACAGTATTGTACAAGAGATGACACTTGCTTCTCACATTATTCAAACTCTAGGCACACAAGACTGTGCTCCCTGTAATATGAATCAATACTAATACAATTTGTCTTGCACCATTTAACATTCTCATCATTCTTGTCAACACAAACACACAGACTACATCTGCTCACAGGCAGAAATATAGATATGCATGCCACAGCCACTTTTTAGAGCACTGCACCAAGTTCAGTGTTAACTTTTGTTAGTGGACTTCAGGCTCATTTCTGAAACGGTAATCTGAAAAGGTAATTTTGAGATTACCACCAAAGTGACTTAAAGACATGAAAGTCTTTAAACAATGCAGTTACAGGAGACTGCATGCAGGATATTTAATCAACACAAGCAACAAGAACAGTCAACACAAGAAGAAGGTGTATCATTCTATGCTTTCCCCTTTCCTCCAGCCTTCCCACTTGTGGCTCCCAGGGACGAATATAGTTCCAGGGACTGGTTATCACTTAATAGCCAGGAAAAAAGTTGCACACTTGCAATGTGAAACAGCATGGTAGGAAATGCAATGTTGGCTGAAGGGGATGAACAATTTCTTCCAATTATTTATCTCTTTCCACTGGCTGTGTGTCAATCAGAAAAGAAACCTTTTCTTATGCACAAGGCTGTTGCTTCACAAATATTTAATAAGACATTAAATGTCTTCCATTTTGTGGTCAATGACAGAGTCCAGAGTGACCTGGGAGTTTCTGAAACCTACTCACTGACAGACACAGAAAACAGCTTGCTAGCAATAATGCGAACTTCTGCCAGGCAGACACCCTCCATTTAAATAAACCCCATTTGCCTCTTGCCCATCCCAGTCTGACAACTGGCAGGCACTCCGGTGCTCAGTAGAAGAAAAAATGGCTTAATACTGCTATTAGCAAAAATGAGAAAACTAGTGTCAATGCTCTGAATATTTCCAACATTTTTTGGCTGAAATCACATGCAGCAGATTGAAATTCATTCTTCTTCTATTACAGTGACACAACTGCATAATAAAAATAAATAGTTTGTGGCTTTACAGAAAAAATGAGTCAAAACCACACAAAAGGACCACTTAATGGTTGTGAAGATTCATTTAGAAGGACTAAAACTTCAAATTCATCATCTTAGCGAGCTGAGGTAGTTCCCCTTCCTGCTACTTCTTGCATTTATCTATTAAGTCTATTTCTAAATTGTGTGAAATTTGAATAAATCATTTTTACAGGGAACTTTTAAAACTGGCCTCTGAAAAAACCTGAAGCCTATGCAGAACAGTTGTGAAACATAAAATTAAATAAAAATGGCTTCAGTTGGGTTGTTTTCTTTGAAAGGAAGATAATTTATTTTAAGATTACTATAATAAAAAAATCCTCACAACTCCTTATTAATTTATATACCTGAATACCTTACAAAAGAAAGTTCTGATAATAGTACATAAAAAAATTCTCCTCCGTAAATGACCTGCACATCTCCTCAACAAATTACTTCAAAATAACAATATACAACAAAGCAGGGTAATAACACAGAAGTCTTCTAAAATAACTGTCCTCTTAAAAGAATAAAGTAGGGTAGTTACCAGTATCACAAATACTTTTTGGCATTTTTAATTAAAAATCTGTAATCTACAAGCACAATGCACACAAAATATTTTTATTAGGCAACTAATGAAGATGATATTTAACACGAAGCAAAACGGCTCTTGTTATGATTGTGCAGTTCTGACTACTAATTAGCAGTCAGAAGAGGAAAACTTCCTCTGGATAAAGTAGGAAATGCTTCTCAGATAACGGCAGGAGTTTCCCCGAGCTTATCTGCCCCCATGCCTTCTTTTGGTCATGGCTCTCTTTTTCCTCTCTGTTGGCTCAGAAAAGATTGGGGGTTTCACAACCTTTTCTGCTTCATTTCTTAGTCCACGTTAGCTTGATGCCTGAGAAGCTACAGGAGAACCAGCAGCCCTGAAAGAGTACACAGCTTTTGAAGGTTATGAGAGTGGAAGTCACACAGTCACTGATGGAAGAGACAGAAGTGGGATGGGTTTCTTTGGTTATGAAACTCTTAAGAGAGGAAAACCTGACTCTCTCCAACATTTGCTTATTATTCCAGGCTGCAACCTCAATACTTTTCTTTCCAAACACATCCTCAGACAGATGCTAGCAGACCAAGCCACCAGCCATTATCGTGTATAATCACCAACCAGAGCAAGAACCTTATTTTATTATTTTTAACAGACACACACATTTTAACCTAATTTTGATACTTGCTGTTGTAAATAAGTCTTAAAAGCTAATGTTTTGTAAAGTGAAATGTGCAGATAGCCCAAATGACATTACACTTCTTTCCAATGCTTGTAAACTGAGATATTGGATACTGGAACGGCATCAGAGTGAAATGAAACACTAATGCAGCAGGCAAAGGGCATTTGTACTGTTTAGCTTTAAGCATTTAAAACAGCTGCCTAAAGCTGGAAATATGGGTGTTGAAAACTGTGCAGGTAAGAAACCTCCTTCCTTTGGCTTGAAATGGAGACAGCTCTTCTAATCTTTTCAGGGTTATATACAGCACCTAGTGCTGTACCTCCTCGGTCTCCCTCCGTTAAAGATGAGCCTGGAACAACTGTGTCACACCTGTCACATCTGAGTGGATGTCTCAGACCCTCTGGCATCTCAAATGGTGCTTTAAAAGATTATATATTTGGAGGTAGATTAAGGCCCTAAGCAATGTGAACAACATTAAACTGTGTGACAGATAGTTCAGAATTTCTCAAAGACATTACATATCCTGCGTCATGATCTGCCGAATCATTTTTCTGTGTAAATCAATTGATAACATTTCCATCAGAGGAAAAAATAATGAGCTTGGTAGAAATACTAGCCCAGAATATTTTTAGACGAACAACCTAAAAATATTTTTAGCGAACAATTTAACTAACTTTCTTGTAATTTTCTTTCAGAAAACTCGTTCTGCATTTAGAAAATGAATCAGTGAAAAGTCCCTCAAATTCTTCACACCTAAGAAAGAATTGCAATTTCTGATTTAATGCCAAATTAACTTCAGCATTAATTTTGCAACTGGGAACAGTGCCTTCTCAAGAAGAGTTGCTAAGTAACCACAGCATTTTCTGCCCAAGTCAGGTCAGGGATAAGGGTTAGCAAAATGCTCAAGTTTAAACATTACCAAAGGACAAAAATTATTTACTATACAAGGTAATGGTCTAAATAATCCACTACAGAAGTGAGGATAATTGCAGGTGGAAAAATCTTTCCTCATAAAATTCTAAAGATTTTTATTTTACATGTGCAACTGCATTTTGCAAAGAAACAGTGAAGTAACATTGAAAATTTTATCAACAGACTGCAAAAATCACTTTTGGCAAACTTCTCTGCATCAGCAATGAGATGGCCTAGATACCCTGACAACTCCTCTTTAAAAGCTTTTGTTTCCATGACAAGAACTCATCACAGCAGCAGAGATAAGGCATTAAAGAAAACTGAGAGGGCAAACAGAGGTTACATCTCTTTTCTTCCCTTCAAAGTGCTAATATTTCTCAAAGATCATCCTTGTCTTCCAGGTAATACTACTCTTTTTCCAGACGAAAATAATTTTCCTGTTAGATCCATCTGGATCAGGTACATTTCTTAATGTGTACCCATGGTATACTTCATGCTGATACTTTACACACATTTCAGTGACATATTACTTGTGATACATTAACAGGCATACAGATTTACAGATGGTTTTTAGTTTTCTACTGTCCCAAACTTTCCTGCATACCTTCTTTTTCTGCTTTTCCTTTCAGAAACAACACATATAATGCGGCAGCATGTTGGAAGAAATGTCACGCTGGGGTTTTTTTTGATAACTTTGGATTTTCTGGTGGTTCTCTCTCCACTACAAACTCTAATCTTTTAAAAGTGTTCAAAAGATAATAGTCTGTCTTTAAACAGCAAGTTAAAATTGCTCACTCAGCCAAAAAGCACGCACTTACTGAAGTGACAGCCAGACACGAAAATGCCAGTATTACCAGTGTTTTACAAATAACTTTTCTGCCTCTGTAGAACTTCTGTAGAATCTTTCACTTTAATTTTTTTTTCTTTTCTTTTGGGGGGTGGGGGGTGCATAAACAGCATTACAGCAAGTCCTAATTAAGGCATTAAGAAATATCGAATGCAGGAATAAAAGTTTAGACATGACACAAGGCCAGATCACACCATACGGTAATTTTTGGCACCCTCTTATTGTGTTGCTATTGAGAATTTCTCCTAGTTATGGGCATCGTGGAACCCAGGGGTAAATCTGCACTTACACAACTTTCTCAGAGTTTGTTGATCAGCACAGATGATGTCTGAGGCCCTGAAATCACTGGTAACTACTACAATCCAATTAACATTTATCTTCTTGCATAAGCTTTCTCTCCAGAAGCAGTAGTCTTAGAAGAATCATCAATGCACTGGTATTTCTTTTAACAAGTATTAATAATAATCTTAAAGTATCTTTATGCCTTTTAATAAAATAAATGAATGTAGAAATGTTTGAGAAAGCTATGAAGACACTGAACAGTAGCTCAGAAGTTGCCAAAAACCACATAAAAATTCCTTCCCTTTGCCAATGCTCTCCATTATAATGAATATGGAAGGAATTAATAACAGTAATGGAGAAGGATAATAATGGAAAAAGGAGGACACAAGGCTCCCAATACCAAAGCAGTTTCTGAGCCTCTGAATCACCACCTGAAGGCCTCTCTGTCTCCATTAACTACAGAGGGAAGCCCTGACAGGAGCCTCCTAATTGAAAAACCTCCCTCTGGCACCCGAAGCTGTGCGTGTGTGGCCTGGGGCTGTGACAGGACCCCGTGCCATGTGGTGCACGAGTAACACACACAGCCTGCACGAGGCAACAGCCAGGAACCAAAGGCATACAGACAACTCCCTTCAGTGTCAGAATCCAGCAGAGCAAAGCCAGAAGAGGTTCCCATGGCGGGTCAGCACTGAGAGACAGCCCATGCAGAGGTTCCACGGCAGCATTACTAACAGCAGATATGCTGAAGACAGGCTTGTTTGGGTAGCTTATCCTCAGCTCCTCCTGTCAAACCTTCTTTTGCACTGAGATCGGTGCCTCCCTACTGCTCTTTGAGGACATAGCTGATCCCAGTGGCTGCTCACCAGCAGGGACTGAAGGAGCCCTTGGATAAAGCTGGCTATCAGGGTCTACTCCTGAAGTGCTTTGAAGAAGCCCAAGAAAGTACATCTATCTGCTTTAATGGGTACAAGAACTATCAACCCGGGGTAGAAAATGAGCATTCTTGGCCTCTTGCAGCTTTTTAAAAAATGTGTTTATCTTAAACAACACTGCATTTAAAAATGACCCATTTCACGTCAATGGGAGCTGGAGCCTCTCAGGAATTTATTCAGGGTGGCTTTGCTGGCTGACAACCAGAGGAACACTGGGAATGCATACCAGACAGGAAGGGACTTAGTAGTAGGAGAGTAACTCCTTTTCCAAGGATTGACAGCCACCAAACCTCCAGATGACCTGTAAAAATCAATCAGGTTCTGCACCAGTGCGTGATGAGTCAGCTAGAGCAACTGTCCTGACAACACCTCTGGATGGAAATACCTTCCTTTGTCTCCTGAAATCAGTCAGAAACTGCTCTCAGTGAATTCATCTGCTGCAAACCAAGGAAGCCAACAAGCCGCCATGTGCTGGACTCATTCTGTATGATAGTGGGTATTTTCCTTGAAGAGGGAAGCAAGCACCCAGAGACCATCCAGGTAAAGATGTATGAGCAATGCAGCATGAAAAACTATGCATGATGTACTTTAAATGCCAAGAGCCAGTGCAATCAGTCACATGAAATAAAGAGTCAAAACTTCTAATGAGAGAAAAGGAGGCAGATAAATTCAATGGAGATTCATTACAAAGCTGCTAAAGGTCAGCCTCTGAATTTACAACAAGTCATATATTAAGGGGTGGCACACGGATGCTGATGTCGCATCAGTGCTGATTTGCCTGAGCTCACTCTGAGCAGGTATTGCTGGCAGTGCACACCAACTCCAGCTGTGGCCACAGATAACCAGCACCTCTCAGCAAATAGTGTACGGCCTTCCATGAAAACAGGCTTTCTACCACATATAAGACCTGCCCACCACAGGGGAGCATCCTGGAACAAAAGAGATGACCCTCTCTTCCAAAATGGAGATAATGCAGAGGCACTTCTCTTTACCACCCAAACTCAGTGGTTTCAAATTCAAGGTTTTGAACATTGTAAATCATTGCTTTACATTTAACATTTGCCTTCAAGACGAAGTTTCACATAATTCACCCATTGCCTTCATTGCACAGAACTGCTTCCATGCCTAAGAAACAAAAGGTGAACACTTTCTGTCATCTTCCTTGTACAGACTTGTGATTGCTCAGCCTTTGACCCAAAGCAGTCAACCAGGAGAGTAAACACACTTCTCCACAAATAGCAATGATCCTGCCAAGAAAATGAGCATATTTCTTGCTTCAACTTGCATTTTTTGGGTTGCTAGCAGAGCCCCTACATTATTAACTTTTACAGAAGCAGTTACTGACAGTTCTGCTTGCATGGTTTTGCAGAATAACATATCAATTTTTTCACAAGTTAACAGGCATATTGAGAATACTGAAGTGTACAAACCCTATTATCTACCAGCAAGGTGTTTCCTTCCCTTGCATACAGTTCATGGCATAAAAGCTTTGAGATTATAAATTTTATAATGCAAAATGATGCCTGAAGAAGCTTTCTTTTGCAAGTTTAAAAAGAAGTATCGCTTGCTTCCTCTGCAAACAAGCATCCAGATTAAAAATATCCCTTCGCAAGAGAAACTAATCTCTTTGCAAGGCAGCAACTTTCAAGAATATAATTGAGAAAGAATTATTTTACTTTGTTCACAGAGGAACACAAATAATTTTATCATTATGGGGACTAGGAGAAAGTAAACAGTACTGCTCATTTCAAGATATAGGAGGACAGGTTTATTAGCATACTTTATTTTTAGAAATATGATTCTTTTTTTCAGTTCATTAGAGATTTCCGGTAATGCAATAAATGAATAAATTCAGAGAAGCTGCAAAGATCTGTATTCAGTGGGGCCTTCATACAGTGACCAGTGACTCTTATTTCTGCAGTAACCTTTTTCTTTTTTTTTAGCTATTTATATTTAATTTTCTACATTTCAGTGGTCAAGGATTAAAAAACCCAAAACGTAAGACATCCATCCCATGCTTTATCCATTGATGATCTGTCAAAGTTTAACTGGCTAGACAGTTTGCACATACAAACTTCAATAATTTTATTGGAAAGAAGCAATTAACAGATAATTAATTATAAGGAACACTGGGCTCTAAACATCTCCCAGAGCATTTCTTAATAGACTCCTCTTAGTTAATAGAGCTGTTTTAAGTTTTGCTTCCCGTGTAACATTTACTTAATAACTTGTAGTCAAAATAAAGAAATATCCTAAGGCATATTAAAACACACAGTTACATTCAGAGGCATACGTCTGCCTGTAACAAATTTAATTAGGTTTGTATTATGTAATGAGTAGAATGGGCACGAATAAATAGAGGAAGAAAATGTGCATGAACTGATAAATAAAGGAATGAAAAAACACCGTATTTGAGTAAACAGGAGTACAGTCTACTGTACATTAACAGGAATTAAATTCTTACCTTTGTTATTGTATACATCTAGATAGTTTGGTGCTGAAAAAATTGTGATTAGCGAAGGGAAGCCTGTTGTTTGGCTTTTCCTGTACATACGATACCTAAGAGGAAAGAGAAGATACTAATTACTACCCAGTGTTGAATGTATATTTGTCACTGACCACATACAGCGCAAAAAAACCCTAGTTCATTAGTGCTCTGGCTGTTAACAAAAGCCAAGACTGAAAAACATGCACAGGAGCTATTGAAAAGCCACGGGAAAGAAGTATTTCCTGCAGACTTTCTCATTATAACCATTTGACATGACCAGCGATCCATGTTTGAAAGTTTGGCTCACTGAATTTCAGACAGTGACACGAGGTGAGTTTTGTTGTGAATTTGCTCAGTGCCTATCCCTGGAGCCAGAGGGCCTCCATGGGCAAGCAGCCCAGGACGTTCCCAGACTTTCCCTCTGTGGGACTGTGGCTGAAGCAAGCACCAGCAGGCACCTTGGAAGGGTCCTGCCTTCAGAAGGGAAGTCCATGTCCTCCATGACCCTCCTGCTGCCTGCCCTCTCCAGGCACGGAAGCGTGAGAAGGGGAGGGGAAACAGGGCATCTGATACTTTCAGTGCTGTGAAGAATCTTATCCACTCTCTTACAATTGGGTAATAATTAATGTCTGCATGTTTTCATTACCTAACCTTAGAGCCTTATGAAAAATAAAAGGCTTATTGGACCAACAAATAATCAATCAAGCATTAAACCTGCAAGTAACTGGAAAGAAACCAACCAAACAGTACTTAGACACAGGTATGCCAAATACTGCTCTTTAGTCCTCAGCTACAAGAAACTTAAGAATTTAGCAATATCCACAAAAGTTGCACTGAAACTGTTGTATAGTTTCAATGCAATCTCTTCTACATAATTTTATTTTCCACTCCTTATTGGAAAGGAATACAACAAAAATGAAATTTCATTACCCTTGTGTATTTCATGCTAGGTATTTCTGACATAGTAATAGCTGGCTTTTAATTGCATTACCATTTTAAAGTTGTGACAATTCAAACATTCAGAATAGCTTTTTATATGCATAGTGAATATTGACCTTATTCCTACAATGCTGCTAATTTATCTTTTATTGCCATTCAAGTTGGGTAAAGTTTCTACCTCCAAGCAAACACAATAATTTATGCATGATATGCAAAGCTATTTATTCTGATTCCAATCCTTCCTTAATATCTCACAAGTATGGTACATTTCAAATAACAGGAATTTTTAAAGTAATTTTTTAAAGCAGCACAAAAAATTCTACCTTTATAATGACAATAGTTTCACGGGGAACCATCAACACCACCAGATACTTCACGTGGACTGTTATTGTTTTAAAGTGCTTAGACTTGTATGACTTAGACTCCTTGAATTTATTAATGATAGTCCTGCAGAAAAATTTGTGTGTCTATTGAATTCCACAATTTCCATTTTTTTTTTATGAAGTATAAAACCAGTAGGCCCAAAAGTTTCAGGTAGCTGAGAAAGTCCTGAAAGATGGCAGTTCTGGCCTTTGTGAGCCAAACGCTTCCCTGGCATTGGGGCAATCAGTGTGTCAAAAGACTCTGGCACATTTGCAAATCTTTTTCTGAAATGAATTTGTTTTTCTTTCCAAGTCTGGCATCAAAAAAAATTTGGTCATTTTATATCACTTAAAATCACTAGGGCTAAGTAAGTGGCATACATAAGGATTCATTAAGTCTTGTAACTCACTAATAATAACGTAAAAGACACTGTAATGCCAATGTGTATTTTTGTAGCATTAGGAAAAAGTAAAAAGTGACAGCTGTTGCAACTTATATTTTCCAATTCATTCTCACTCATCTGTTCTTCCTTTCTGTGCTCTGTTTGAGAATAGTAATCCATTATACATTATTATTATTATTGCCCCCTCTCCACACATACTTACCCAGCGTCCTGGGCTTCATGAGCTCGGAGTATGGATAACAAGTTATTGTGCTGTAGGAATTCACATACAGCAGGGTAACTGTTGGAAAAAACATAATGGCACCTGTTATGGCATTATCAGAAGCAGCACACAGAGCTCTAGCTTTCAAAAAATGTATCATAAAACATGCATCATTCATGAAATCAGTGCCTGCTCTGCAGGCAGATTTCACTAGAGACAACACTAGCAGCAGTGTCTTTTTTAATCCCACCCCATAACTGCTTGGAGAGGAATGCTAGAAACTGTAATTCATTACATAACAACAATTGGCCTATGGCTTGTCAGAAAAAAGGTACTTTCTTTTATTACTCTAAGATTTACTGTATTCCAAAAAGGCAAAATGTCATACAACAGTTGCTTGTAACAGAAAACCTCCCCCACTGACTACTGTATGCACTGGCTGCTCGTGGACATCAGAAAATAAGGCAGTAAGTGGAGAGAGAGGGAAAGAGGGAAAGAGACAGAAAGAAGAAAGGCAAACCAGTCTTTAAACTGGGCACGTTTATCTTCCTGAACTTTGTCTCCTTGATAAACAAATTATCTTTCCCCTTGGCAACTTAAAACATAAATCCTGTGACTTCCGAAACCCCAAAAATGTGTGCATTGAATACATCTGTGCTAAACGTACTGAGCAAGATAAAAAAATTAAAAATCTCAATAATACATTACACAAAAAACTGCTGTCCCAGGCATGATTTCATGGACCACCTTAAGAGCCCACTTGCAATTAATTAACAGCCCCGTCAGTTTCTAACTTCATGCATGAAAAAGACGAAAACTTACACACCCCCCTCCTCCAGTCTAATGCATCATCTTCCTTTAGTTTATCCAAGAGAAATTACACTACTTGCTTCCAAACTTTCCTGGATATTTTGAAGCTGAAATGTCATTTGCAGCTAGAGGCTACAAACCCACTGGAATGCTTACTGCTCCTCCTGGACTTGAGCCACCTAGCATATATTCTCAGATGTAGGTCTGGTATTTGGAATTGTCTAAAAAGATTGCCATTATAAAACAATTTCAATTCCAAAATTACGTGGGGTATTGTTTTGGCAACTGCAATGATCTCAAATGCTGACAGGCTGCCATTCAAACCACTGGCAAATGAGAACTGATTTGCATACATTTCTTTTCATAATTAATTGTGACTAAATGTAGACTTATGGTACATTTTGTTTAGAAATTTTTACATTAACTTCTGAAAACTGGGGTCTATCACAAAAATCTGTTAGACAGTTGATTATGTTCATTATCAGTGCAGCTGCTCAAAATGTCTAGGCTATTACTTTTTTTTCCTCCATAGTATTCTTTTCATCCACTGTTAAGTACTGCTTTTAAAGAAGATATAATGAAGTGGTAAAAAATGCTCCTAAAGAGATATGATAGGTTCTTCTTTCCATTTCAAGTACAAAAGTGGTGGGTTTTTTATTGCTTAATTATTTTGTTCTTCATAAATCAGTGGAAAATAAGACTTCTGCTAGCAGAATTTGGCTGATTCTACAGGGCCCACACCTACAAAGGCAGATATGTCACACAGTGCTCCATGCAAATTTACAAAAAAAGAATCTGCCTGCCTTCTTTTCTTCCAAGTGAAGAGCATGGGACCTTCAATGTGCCAGCTGCCCTATTACCCAATCACCACAACCCATGAGCAGTCTATCTGTATATTTAATTTTGAAAAAGGCAAAGCAACTTGCAGGCATTTTTCTTTGAGATTCTTGTTGAAGCAGGGGCTGGGGAGAACCACCGTTTTCACAATTTGCAGCTATTACACATGCTATCCAGCATTTCCTTAGGATCTGTTTGCTTTATATTAAACAATATTCCTCAACACAAAAATACATGTCCTAAAAAGCAGGTGAAAACAAGAACTCCTGCAAAGAGCCAACAAAACAGAGAATATGGCAAAAGTTATCAGAAACAAACTTTTACAGAAATGACTTCCGCTTGGAAATCTATTTTCTAATCTTTTAAATTAAAATGACTGCCTTGCAATCAAATTCCCTAGTCCTAGTTTTTCAGAGCACTACCCTTCCAGAAACACTCTCCTTGCCCCGCTTTGCAGAGCCCAGACTGTAACTCAGATGAGCCAGAAATAAAGCAGTTGGCCAAGAGGGAAAACAAACAAACAGAAATCCCCCACGCAACAGGCTTTTCCAGAGCGACCCAGCCTCCTGCCTTCATGTGTCATGCTGAATCACGGAGGAGCGGTGACTCACAGGGAAAACAAAACACCCCTCCACTAAGCTAGAGAGATGTTATTCCCCATGGAGTATCTGACTGTGATATTCCCTACTTTGGCATCCTTCTTTCATTAACACGCCTCATGCATTTACTAGTTCTGAGGTCTCCTTTGCATGATCACTGATTACTTCTGGGCAGTTTTAAAAGAGAAGCAATACTTTGCTAACGTAAACCAAAATGGCAAATGTTTTCAAATTGGTTTTCCACCAATAACTGGAAAAAATAGATGGAATTAACGTAATTTTTTTTCATATCCCTCATCATACCATTAAGAGAGGCATAGGCATTTCTTTCAAAAGAGAGCATTCAAATTTAGTCCAAAAGCTTCTGTAACATGACATGCACATATAAAATAGGTTTCCTGCAAAGTCCATTGGTCTCACACTTGAGTTTCCAAAGGCAAATGCTTTTGCTGCTGTGCTGTCCTAAGCAGCTCTCAGCACATCCCTTTCCACCTGCTTTTTCTTGCTCTTAGCTGTGCTGTCTGCAGAGCTGCACTGGGAAGTGGAACAGGGAACTGCATGGGATTAGAACAAACAAACACATCTTTTTTTGCAGAGTCATTCTTTTAAAACTGGATGTGTTCCCAGGCCTGATGGAGCACACAAGCAATTCTACCAGCACATCTGGGCAGATAATGTGAGGGCAGCAAAAATCTTCTGGCCTGGGAGAAGGAAGAGTGGAAAAGTGGGCAAAAAAATCTGTTTAAAATCCTGCTACTAAAAAAAAAATAGAAAAAATTCATACAACTGTGCCTCCCACCATGAGCTGAAACACACTAGTCTTCAAAAGCTTTCAGCAGAAATTTCTTTAGTCTTTGCATATTGACAAACTTAACTTGCACGTCAAGTATACCACTGAAATCATGTGCTTGTGGGCCAAAATTATTATTCTACCCCAGAAAATCTGTAAGGCATTTCACTGCTATCCAAGGCTAGCAAATGTTTCTTGAACGTTTCCAGGGGGAGTGACTCCACCACCTCCCTGGGCAGCCATTCCGATGCCTGACCACCCCTTCAGTGAAGAAGTTCTTCCTGGTGCCCAACCTGTTTCTTACAGAAATGCCTGGGAGTTACTGTACCACTAGCTCATGAAAGAAGTGCAAAGGGTCATTGGGCAAGATCAGTACAAATCGCTAAGTGCAAATAAATGTTTGCTAGAAAAATTCAAGGCAAGAACTAGATAATCTGGGACACAGGAAAAAGTCTTTACTGACTGGATCAGCTGAAAAACTCTGTGTCTGTGGGTCTAACACCACTCTGGGACAAATTAATTCCCTCTTGTTTATAACCTGCTCTGAACACAAGATTATTTTGGGTATGGAAAAAAGAAAAGCTTAACTCATAATTAAAGAACAATGCAAACAACCAGCACTCCATTAATAATTTCTACTTTTTCACAAAATTGCATCAAACATGACCACGACTACAAAGGACAAAAAATTTTACATTTCAGATAGGAAAAATGGAATCCCATCCCTATCACTTTCTGTTCTCTTTAAGGTACAGAAACTAATATATTTTCAAGAATTCCTTATATTCCACAGTTAACTATTCACTTCGGCATTGTGCTATTTTGATAATCCACAGTGCAAAATGCTGCTAGATGCTAAAGGTGTGCATTAAGTGTTGACTCTGAGCACTTCTGAAAATCAGGCTATTTTTTACATCTCTAAATGACAGGTTATGCCTATGGTTTCAAGATCTGACACTTTCCAGTGCTAGCCACAGCACTTTCGAGAACTCTTGCATAAAAGGAAGTTTCTTGAAGAAATACTGGATCAGTTTGAAATTCAATAGGCTCTAGGAGAGTGATCATGTAAGAAATGCAGTGAGAAGCTTGTCAGACTACTGTAAGCTACAGTCTTTATACTTTCTCATACAAATGGCCCAACACTTCACAAATGGGTTTTGGCTGAATGCAGAGGATTTCATGTGCTACTGAGATGGAAGGCCCTGTTAACATGTTGCATGCACATTTAGAAAGTCACATTACTGTTATTTTCCTCATAGCATCCTTGTATTTGGAAATAACTTTAAGTAAGAGCAAAGTAACTTGCAACTTGTCATTATAATGAAAATCTCTGATAAATAAAAGTTATTTATTACAGATATTTCCTGCTATTGATTAGGATCCTTTCGCTGATTGACAGGCATGACCGAAATCTTCCTGACCTTCATTCAAAATCCTCACTGCTATCTTTTTACTTTCCTTTCTGGAAATGACTGAAGAAACTCAAGAAATTTTATTCAGTGAAGAATAAACACAATCATTCTATTAACAGGCATTCTTGAAGGAGGACTGTGTAATTCAGTCCTTCCTTAACAAGCTGAGCTGCCTGTTTAGGGAAATTTGTTCCTTTACTCAGGAAGTAACTAGAAAAGGCAAGATAAATTAGACATTCCACACTGATGGATACCTTTTTTACCAGGTATTATCATTAGACAAGCAATTAGTCATCTTCCAGGGCAACTAGGCACTTCTTTTAAAAGGAATGCTTGCCTTTATATAATCTCAGATAACGTGACTCCAAGCTAGCCTTCTGTTTGAATCATTAAGCAGTTATATGTCCCTCACACAGGACCTGATCATTAGCTGTCTTCTGAATATTTCCTCTTCTCCTGAAACATGCACTTTTCTGAATATGAGTCAGGACATAGACTAAGTCTGATATATTTTCTAGAGGAAACTGATATATATTTTAAGGAAATTTTATGGCAATTGTGTGAAGCAGACCTCTGAAAAAAACCCCAACCTAAAATCCATCAGTTTTTCCAGTATGTAAGCAGCTCTGTATTTAAGCACAAGCCATGTTTGCCAGGCTGTTCATGAGGGGAAATCACTATTACTCCCCCTTTGTGCAGTGCCTGGGAGTCTCAGGTACACTCCAGCATTTGCTGCTGCTGAGAGGATGAACAATGGTTTACCCTTCAGTCATAGCCCATTTCTGCACTGATCTATTGTTTGCAGCAGTTTGACACCTCTTTCATGATGAGCCCAAAGACATCTATTGAGCACCTTCCAGACGTCATGGACCCGAGCGTGGCCGTCGGACTTCCCCAGCGGAGGCGGGTGCCAGGAGCCCAGGCTGCAGCGCAAACTGTTCTCGGCTGGCCCCACGCTGCAGCAACTACGGCTCCAAGGAAGGAGCAGGACATCCCATTTCTGAACATCAAACCATCTGTTGCCTTCCTCATAACCTTACCAACAAGGAGGTTGATTCCCGTGGCTCTGTCATCTGGTTACTGGTGGAAGCCATTGATTTACTTTTGATATATTACTGAACAGCTACACTCAGCTGTGTTCAAGGTGAGATTTGCTAAGGCAAGTGAAAGAGCTGGATTCCTCCCTTCTGCTGAGTCTGTTGAGAAAACCTAGACTTGTGTGTAACTAGCATGGGTTGAAGCAGAACTGCTTCACTTCAAAAAGTTCAACAGCCTCTTAACATTTCAATAGCATCTTCACATTTCTCCTGAACAAAAATGAATTTTTTAAATGAATATTTCACTGCATGCATTGCTCGTTTTGCCATTTAACCTCCTCCCCTGCTAGTTTTGCTACTCTGGTGTCCTTGTATGTTGTTCTTAACTACCGTAATAAAAAAAACCAAACCCAAATTCCTTAAAATCCCCACACTGTCAGAGGAAGGTACATACATGCTTCTGCAAGAATGTTACAGGCACTTGTCTGCGTTTCAGCTCTTACTAAGTCCCATTTAACAAATGCTCTTCAAATACTGAATTTCTTAAGAAGAATTATTCCCAAACATTAAAAAAAAGTTTGATCAAACTGAGAGAAAAGAAAGTGCAGGAAACAACAATTTTTATTAACCCTGCAGAACAATAGGGTAATCAGTTTTCCAATGCTGGCATCTTTCATTGGAAACTGAGTTTTAATTTTCAAACTAGAAATGCAGTTATGTACCCCTTTTTAAAAGCGACACATTCATTCTCTAACTTACAAGGACAGAAATGAGCAGAATACACAGGCTTTGGTGAATAAAATTAAGTGATTTGGAGTTTCCCCACTGCAGCTTAACAAAAGAGATTCAAATAAGCACGCATGAATTTATTTGAAAACAAGGCTAGCCTGCAGAAAAAAAGGCCTAATTATCTAAGTAGTGCCACAAAGTTCAAGCAAACATTTACACTGCAAAACCAGCACCAGTTCACCTACAGAAATCTATTCAAAGTAGTAATAATCACCTGTAGAAGTATGAGCACCCCCTGACTGTGTTGTGAGTAAAGTGTTCCTGAGTCTTCTCATTTCCAAAGTCCTCCAGTGGGTCTGACCACAGGATGTCACACATAGGTCCATATGCAGGTGGTTCCTTGAATCGATCTAACTAAGAAAAATAGGAGACAAAGAAATACTAACTTCTTTCAACCATGTATTACAGTAACACTGAAGCCAAATTACTGTTTTTCAAACCATGAGCAGGCAAACAAGAGACCTACAGCGATCTGTTCTTCAGCTTTGAAGCAATGGAGTCTGAGTAACAGCAAAACATTCCCTGCAAACATTGATAGGGGGTAGAAGGAACAGGTATAACTGAAATTTAAGAGATACAGTGGATTCCCATCCTACATGAATTTTTGTTTGCTTTTATTTTGCCTTTTCTACTGGTTTTTGCAAGCATTCCAGTGGACAAGAGAAAATACAGTATTTCTGTATTTCATGATTTTTCAAACCTTACAGTATTCAATTTATATAAGTGGGGCACCTCAAGAAAATACAGTTGTTATTTCAATGCAAGTTCCCATTTAGATTTATGTACAATTTCACAAAAAATTGTATCTAAATATCAAGACAATATCTCTGCATTACAGCATCTTGCCATGACATTCCTGTTGCTCCCATAATCTTAACACTAATTTGGCAGCTAAAAACTCCTCTTTCTGGTCTTACTATGGGTATTTAAAACTTCAAATTACATAGAATCCTAGTGCAAATAAAATGAAGTCTGGCAAAATAATAAAAATCAGTATTCTCCTGCAGAAACTCTTTAATGTAAAACCACTATATGTTATCTAAAGAATTCTTTCATATAAGAACAGCCTTATTAAGATGGGTATATGAATAAGGCTTGCAGTCTGAAACATTCTCTATTTTGACCAGAAAGACCAAGCAATGATTCAGTAGCTAAAAGATACCTTCTCCCCTCAAAAAAAAAATTCAAAGAGAAAAAATTGGTTTTATGTTTTTAACACTCAGTTAGAAAGTTTTAATAAGAGACCTCTACAATTTTACCTTTGGATTCTCATCTTGACATATTCACAGCATACCTACACTTCTTATTTCAGCCCTCTCCAACTAATGCTTATGTAATTACAATTCATTTAAATTAAACAAAAATTCATAAATATGCAAACCCAATTTCTGCTGATTGCCAAAGATAAATAAACCTGCTGGGTTGGGCAGGGGGAAGGTGGAGGCGTTAATGAACCTAATCTAGAATCTGAGAGCTAAACAACTTTACTCTGCCATTATGTTGTTGCAGAGCCAGCTAATTTTTAGGCAGAGTATTTTTGTTTACTGAGATTAGCGAACCTTTACCTCAGAAACAAAACTTTGCATTCAGTAATTTTTTAAAGTGCAGTTAGTATCTTAAGCTAATTGCTTTTAAACCAAAACATGTAATTAGTGGCTCAACTTGGGTTTTTTTCAACTGTATTAATTTCTCAGTAGACTACAAATTAACCTCAGAATATAAATTACCTTTTACTAATCTGAAAGCTCAGAAATATATACCCATGTTTGCAAGTCTCAAACAGCAAACAAGAAATAAGCTGACTTTTCTTCTGCTGGGAACACTAAGAATGAATGGTTTAAATATCTCTTTTTAGAAGTATCAACTAAGATCTCTTCTACAAAACATGTGAGTAACAAATTAACCCTTGACAACATGCAACAACACTGGATTAGGTGAAGAAGCTGTATGACATTGTTCTCTGAACTTTCATTAGATTTCTGAGAATCTTCTCAGAACGTAAGAGTATAACAAGCATGAACTTATTAAGCCTCACCTAGACAATCTGCAAGGCATTCAAGTGTAGAACTATTAAAAATATGTTGGGACCGATTGAGAATGAGGCTCCTGACTATTTAAAAAAAATACCGACTATATTCCCTGCAATCATACGATCCTTTTTTGTTATATCTTTTAAGTATTATGAGGTTTTTCTAGAGCTATTTTTTATCTTCTCCAAAAAAGCACAGAACGCTTAACAAGGCACAAGGAGTCATCAGATGGTGTGCTTACACTGTGCTAACAGGTAATACCTCAAAGACTTACTTTTCTGATGTCATCTAAGGTGTTGATCTCGGGAGACAAGCCACCATGTACACACAGGAATTGTTGGTTCATCAGAGCAGCCAAGGGAAGGCAGTCGAAGGCATCCATGCAGGCATCATATACACGTTCTGAATATTTGATTTTACCTTTTAAAGATTAAGATAGTAAAAGAAAGCGCCATCAATATTTAAGAGGAAAAAGAAATATGCTTAATATCTCCAACTTGTTCTCTCACTACTCTATCTGGTATTGAGGACTGTACCCAAACTTATGCTTCATAAAAAAATATCTTCTGGATTTTTGTTATCCACTGCTGGAAAACTTCTTCCTATTCTGAGGTGAAATTAATAAAAGTTTATCATATTTTTCTGAAAAACTGTAAATAAACAACTGAATATACCATTATAGTCTACCATTTCTACTCTGTATGAAATCTGTAGAGCAAGCCTTAAAATATCTGCTGAATGGTTATCATCATTATCACTCAATATACTCTTTATGAAATAGTCAGAACTTTAGCCAAGTCCCTTATAATTAATTATCTACAGAAATGTCATTATGAAATGAACGAGGTGGTACAATGAAGCTGAAATGTTAATTTACCAATATGCATATTAAACTCAGTAAACCATGAAGCCTTTGAGCCAATTAACATTTCCTTTATCCCCAGCGTATAAAGGAAACACAGACTTATGGCAATAGTTTCATCTTACAGTGTCACAGGAAAAAAAAAAAGCTTCATTGTGCAGGTAAAGGTCTACATCTAATGAGCTTTTATGTGTCACTGCATCCTTTCTTGCAACACAGAAAGGAATTCATATAAAAAGAGCATATTGAAAAGTTTAAACCTACACACAGGATAAATGTGAAAATGCTATACCTAAAGGAAAAAGGAAAAACCAAAATAAAAATTCCTTGCATTTTTCTCCTGCTGCATGAAATGAGGCCCAGTGAGATGCCACTAGCAGTCAGGAACCTGTCACAGGTGCCAGGGCTGGTGTGCCAGCAGGTTTTGCCTGCCAGGCTGCTGCGTGGGGCAGCAAACCCTCAGCTGCTGCAAAAAGCATCAGCAGCAGTACATGTTTACCAAGGCATCCAGCCCAGATGGAGCCACAGCATCCCCAGGATGCTCCCACACCANTCTAAGCCCTGCCCTTCCACACCACTGAGAGGTGACTGCCCTCTCAGAGAACAGGGATTACAATTTAAAATTAATGCCAGTTAACATGAAGAGTACATGAAAAATTACTGATAGTGAACCAGTATCAAATACTTGCAAAATAACAAATTCAGTTGGGGAAAAAGGAGTTGAGAGGAGAAAGATAAGGTAGACTTACATTCTTGCTTAAATGTGAAATACTCTGTTAAATGTCTACATTCATGGTTCCCACGAAGTAAAAACAGTGTTTTGGGGTAAAGGATTTTCAAGGCCCACAAGTACAGCACACACTGTGAATCAGAACAAGAAAGAAAAATAGAATTCATAATTAGTGACGTAATACAACAATTTACATCCCCCTCCATCACAAAAAACTAGCAGAGAAAATAAAAGTAATCTGTGTAAAGCATTTATTTTCAACTGATTAACTTCATTCTTCACACTACATTCCAACACTTCTCTGGACTTCAGCGTGGACTGGCTAAAACTTGTGTGGGTATATTCTGATGGAGTTTTACACTTTTTGCTGAGTGGCACCTCCCTGGTCAGCCGTGCGCTGCCTTCAGCGGCCCCAGGTCTCACACAGCAATTGCTGTGCATCTCTAGAATGAAGTGCACATGCTCCACCTGGAAGGTTAGGCAGAAACCTTACGTGGAAATGATCTCACCAGAAGACCTGCATTTGCTGGCTTAAGGAAAATTTGCCTCAGAACAATTTAACTCACACTTCAGGAAATACCTCAGCCTTCAGAATTACACAGTTTTTACATGAAAGCTTGTTCCTTTTTCACTTAACATTGTTCTCTACATACAACCGGGGTAAAAAGATCCACAAAGCTCTTGTATTAAATGAAGTTACTAAAAAGCTTTTATAATGCCTTTTCTCTTTCCTAAAGATTTCTATTTGAGATGACATTTCTTCTAGACATGTTTTTAAAGATAAAAAAGAAGATTTGGAGAGGCTAAGCTCTGCTCAGACCTCTCTAAACCACCCAATTAAAATATTTGTTTTGAAAACAAACTCACAGTTCCAAGAAAGCTGATGGAAATAAAACCCACTCATCCCATGAGATGAGCCCACTGCCTGCAAGGACACTGTACAGACCACAGTGTCCTCTCAAAAACAGAACCTAGAAATCTGAACGGTTTTTCGTCCAACTCTTCCTTGCTCATACATCCATGAACTGCAGAAATGCTGCACAAGAAATAAAACGTGTCAAAAAAACCCCCACTTCATTTACAACTACTTCCGAACACTCCCCTCTGTTTCATTGGAAAAAAAAAATCATTTTATTTAACTTAATAATCAATAGATTAGAAATTCAGAATGTACTCTATGGTTTCAGATTAGAACAACATCAGCATTGTTGCCAAAGTAATGCCTCTACATTATAGTGTGAATTCCCTTCTACAATACAGAGTGTCTTGAAAAACAACTGAAGAATAACTTTAATCATCTCAACATGTAGATTTCAGCTCCCTTGTTTGCTGCACAGCCAATTTATAAGAAAAAAGGAAAAGAAAAAGAATTCAACATTTAAATGTTTGTGCTTACACTACCCATAGATAATAACACAGCAGCAGGGGTTTTATACTACTACTCGTTGTCTTGAATTTATTACACGTAAACATCTGAATGCTCTGTCTGCTCTTTATCTGGAATTTCTGTTCTTCTACTCAGAGGGTCTAAAGCCAGAGGAAAACAGCAAAAATACAGGCAATATACTCCAGGAATTGCAAAACTAATTCTCCCCTTGGAAACACACGGAAGGCCTCCCAGCTCACGCCAATTCTTCCGCCTCCCTGGCGCTATTGCCACTGCAGGAAGCGAGAAGAGATGTCAGAATGCCAGGGAAATCATGCTAACGTAATCCAGCTTGGAATTATGGTGTTAGGTCACAGGAATCATCTGTTGTGGCCAAAACAACCACAAAGGGTGTGCCTGGGGAAAGTCTTCTGTCTCTGTGTAAACTCCAGCAGACTTGAGTTTGAGAGTTTCACTCCAATGGGGCAAGAAACCTGCTCTTGGTCCACACCACCAGAGCAATTCTCTGTCTCTTTGATGATGATTCCTTCATTCCTCCAAGAATTTCCAGAACCTTCCACTTCTTTAAACTTACTAATGCAAAAATTTGATGTAAATGTTGTGAGATAAGAAGTTTAAAGTGACACCACCATCCATGCAAGAAAAGCTCCAGCTTTTAAAGTCGTCTCCAAGTTACCTCAGAGCTTCTAATCCTGCCAAAACACCTTTGGAAAAGCACACTTGGTGATTACATCAAATGGCATATTAAAAAAAAAAAGTGGTTTACATTGCCCTCGTAACTAAGTTTTTCATTTTCCTAAAGCTTCGGCAAAATTAAAACAAGCACTCTGTACTTAAAACATTATCCAGATCTGGAAAGCAGGGAAAATAAGGAAAGACGGAATTTTTATCTTTATGACATTAGGTATCTGCTTACATTGATGTCTCTACATTTGCTTATCATAGATTTATTTTTTCTTTTTTTCTATGCTTCCTCTGAAGTACTCATTAGAACCAGACTGAACAGAGAATCAATACAGTCCAGAAAGCTGTATTTCTCTGCCACTATTCAAGCAACATAAGCCCACCATTCACATTTTGTGTTGTTTTCAGTAGTACTTTATCAAAGGTTTATTTTGTTTAGATGATTCCTTTAATTTTCTCCCTTTTCTTTCCAGTAGTCCAGTGAAGCAATGCTGTAATAGTAAATAAGAACTAATTAGCAGATTTATTTTCCAAGGCCAACTAAACAGCAAATATGAGGGCAATGATTTTCACGGCTTTTCAACTTAGTCATTTACATACAAAAAACCTTGTGTCCAAACAACGTATCATGAGCAAACATTCCGGTTTTGATTTTTTCCTGCCTGTTCTTTGCACATCATAATTCTTACCAAAGTCAAAAGATTTATGATAAATTGCCCTTGTTGAAAACCTGAGCTTACAGTCTTTAAGTATTTCATAATACTGCTTCCCAGGCGTAAAATTTTAAAATAACCTTTTTTCCTTCAACTTTTTCATAAGGAACATACTAAACACCAGCTCTGCTGCAACTCTATGCAAAATGTACAGCAGGGACCTTGCGATCTAGACATCTGTAAGGTGTTTTTTGCCTGTTTCATTTCATCCTATCAAAAAAACTACTTATAGAAAAAAAGTTACAGCCCTTAACCAAGGGCTCTCAAAACCCTGCTTATTTGGTTAGTGCCTTTCAGCTGCTGAAAGAGCGGATATGTTAAGTTTGTAACAAAGAGGTAATCTGTCCACCTCCCAGCTCCCACAGTCAAGCTGCTTTCCTGCTGAGGTTCTGGCAGCCTCTGCTTCAGGAAAGAAAAGGTCTGTGCAATTAAGCACCGTGTAAGCCTAAGGCCCACATTTTCAAAACAGACTTGGGATTTAACACTACTGTTGCATGCTGAATTTGAGCATTTGCACAATTCCACATCTTAGCCCATCCTGAAAAGGAAAACCAAAGGCCCCACAGTTCTTCTATGCATCTCAAATTACGTGATTAAAACAAGGAGCCTTGAAAAATCATCACCATGGCCACTCGAGTGCCACCACAGCACCACCTGCGACACAGCGCTCACTTCTGGGTGCTCTGGCTCTGGCAGCGCCGGGAACAGAGAGATGCAGCTCACTGCCAGCTGTGTGGCTCTGCGGGGGCCGCAAAAGATGAACTCCCCCTCCCAGTGACTGACAGCACCGGGCACTCCTCCAGCGGATGAAATAAAGTGTAAGCGTGAGGTAATTCATACTTGAAAAGATAATTTGAGCCACACATTGCCAAGGTCTCTCCTGATGCTCTGTGACCTGTGGAACTGGCATGGCTCCTGTACTCTCTAACATACACATCACCTGAATACAAAAACTGCACTACTTTAAGTGCACTGAAATAATGATAACCATCACATTATCTAGTACAGATACAGCTTCCTAAAATGGACTAACTATCCCAATGGAAACCATGTACCTTTTTACACACATAGCTGCATTCAGGCTACTGGGATGACTATTTATTATGGCATGATTTCAGAGACAAATAAAGACACATTGCAGCTGCAAACCAGAATACTCACACGAGATGCAGCTTACTGCCATTTCTGAACTACTATCCCTTGAGCACGGACAAAGAAAATTCTGAACGTTACTGCAAATAAAGAAGAAGTTATATTGTCTTCACTACAACTAGGAGCAAAATTGCAATATACTGTTTGCTGATGTTTAGACTACATTACTCCCATTTCACCCTTTAAAAAGAGTATCTGAAAAGATAAAAGAATATCCAAAAAGAAGTACCTCTTTTTCAACCAAAAAGTGACTAGGAAATTATTTTTCTTAAATGTTACTCTAATTCTTATAGCTAGTACTTCATAAACAGGTATTCAAGTGATGGCTCCTAACTCTCCTTTTTGGACCTTGTGTCTTGGCCACAGCTGTTCCCTGAGAATATGGGCCCCACACAGAGCTGGCATCAGTGCAGGGGAAATGGTGCCATCACATCTCCTCCCCCTGCAGCCAAAAGGGGCTCTTGGCATGCTGGGGACTCACACTGGGAATAGCTGGCACAGGACCAGCCAAGCTGCAAGGACGGCCCTGACACAAACAGATGTTCCAGTCTGGGAATCTGATATCTATTAAAATAATCTGAATTTGCTGAGTTACTGAACATTCACAGCTCTGAGGAGCACTGCCATACAAACAATGAGATCTCACAAGTTGCAGGCTGTTGCTATGAAGAAAGATATTTGCTACTGGTCTACAGAAGAAAAGGGCAAGGAAATTCATAATAACTAAAGTCCTAGGATTTTCTTTGCTTTAAGAGAACTGAAAAAACTATTGACTTCACTAATGAACTATTCCTGAAGAGCCCAAACTATTTTAAATCAAGCTGTTTACTGGAAAACATTAACACACGACAGTAACAGAGGATGCAGAAAGGTGTTTATTCTTCCAATGAAGTCCTCAAACGTTCACAGAGACTTGAGAGATAATAAACACACAACTTCACCAGCATTAACTTCTCCCACAGTTTACTAACATTAATATATTTATATGTAATTCTTTTCATGAGAGAGACCAGGTAATTTCCAACAGTTCACTGAGTTCAGAAGCATCTCAAGTGCCAGATGCTTTTTTTAACTAGTGCAAGGTCCAACGGTCAAATTCCAGACTCATTCCAAATACCTCAATTTGTTCTTGCTGGAAATACCACAAAAACAGTTTCACCTTCTGAAATTTCAGTCTTTGCATTCAGGAAGGGAAATGTATACATGTTTTGAACCTTAAAATGTAAGTCCAGTTTTGTTAGTTTTGAACACTGGTTTAATTCTCCATATTTTAACTCTTTCCTCTGTCAAAAATGATCCCTATGTACCTTATGATGGTCAATTGACATATAAGCCAGTATGCTGTTATATGGGATTGAGCAAGACAATAATTCCAACAGTTGGTTTACACATTATTATTAATGCATTATAGTTGGTATTTACTCTGTAATTTTTCTAAGACTGTGATGAAAAAACAGTCTATATGTACACTCCTCCCACTGCACAGCATTTGTCTGCCTTTCAAAAGAGCATTTTCAGACTCAGGTAAAGAGATTAGTCATTCTCCCTTACAACCTATTCCTGCAGAGCCACTTATGCTCTAACTATTCTTTAGATATAAAAATAACCCTCTGTTTTGATCATTTGGGTTTCTACTCTCCATGACCATAAAACTTGTTTGAAAGTTAAAACCAAGGGGTTTCTTCTACTCTGGAGTCAAACCCCTGGAACAGTGCACAAGCACAAGAGGGAAATGTTATCAGTTATATAGCCAAGGAAACAAATGCACCGTATTAAATCCCAGGAATTAGTTATTTTAAGTGAAGAAATGCCCAGGCTTTGCCAAAAGGTCAAATGGAAAAGACAACACAGATACAGAATAAAGATCCCATCTGTGCCATTCAACCTGCAGTTTGACATTTTTAAATTTTGCCGGCTCTAGCTTCTCTATCAGTCTCTCATCCTTTGACTCGTTGCTTAGAACTAATACAAAAGACATGAAACACGCACCCCCCTTCAAGTGGTGAAGCCAACTCCTGTAAAAATGGAGGATGCACATGAAGAATTGAGCCCCTGGATCAAAAGCTCCATAGGGCAAGGACTGAAATTTCTGCTGAGTGCCTTATACAAATACTTTTCTCTTTTTCCCTCTGAATTATCAAATGCCTTCCACCTACCTTATGCAATTTCTTTCTCTGTTCTTAATGATAATAGCTTGCATTATGTAGTACCTTTCATCCAGAAGAATCCCAAATGCTTTGCAGCCCACAGAGAAGGATCATCTCGCCCACTATCAGAACTCAGCTCGGTCTAAGCTCAATGGTGTCACTTTTACACTAGAGATCACATGGCAATCAAGGGGAATTTTTTTAAAGCTTATATTACTCATGATTAGTACCTTGGACCAGCTACTTAATTCTTTTGGAAAGACCCCAGAACTGCAATAGTCTCATGTCTCCATAGCAGAAAGGGGAGCGCGCAGATCGATGGAAGAAAGATCAGTATGTGATTGACGTGGTAGAAATATGAGCTGAGGCTAGGGCTGTTTACCAGCATGACTTCCCCAGCACAAAGTACTGACAAGAGTTGGTGCCTGATCTATGTACTCAGGTCCCCTTCTCCACCAAAAACATCCTCCCCCCCTAAACGCCAAGTTGCATTCTTCACGATTTTCCTTTCCTTGTCACTACTTATTGTGCTGAGTTCATGCCTGAATGCACAGCTCTACATCCAAATACACTTACGAAACAGAAACTTGCCCTTCCTTTCAAAGGCATTCTTTAATCAAGGTGACAGGTGGGGAAAATCAGTTATGTCACCAAAAAAAGGTAGTGATTTGAGAACCTTACATACAAAAGAAATAATATAAATGACAGCTGAGATTTCCTTGGTGCTGGCAGAAGCCAATACTTCTTCCAGTGAAGAAGGAGTGTTCCTGAATGGAAGAACTGAATTCAGAATACAATTTGCTAAGTATGTACGCACAGGTTGCTAAATGAGAGATTTTAAGGGGATTATTCCCTATACATAAGCTGTTTTCTTTGTTTTCTGTGGCTTGCTATTTCTTTAATTGGTAATAGCCCTGGAACAAATTTTGGTAAACTGTCAGAGAAGCACTTGAAAGCTGTAGCAAATCCACTTGTAATACTTCTTTTATTAAAAGCCTATGTATATAGAAGTCAAGACAAAACTTTCCTCTTCCAGACACATCTTGTCTCAACTGAGGACTACAGGAGATATGAATGAGGTTATCGCAACTCAGAAATGGCAGTTCAAGGCAGAGCTGCACAATGGTTTAAGTCTGTGAAGCTCCCCCTGCTCCTCCTTCCCAATCTTCCCCAAGCAATCCAGCATGGTAATCCACAGCAATGATTTAGCTCACAGCTCACTGTGGATCAGTTCTCAAGAAAATCATGAACTCAAGCTCAAAAAAATCATGATCAAAGTGCTGACTTCAGTATGAGACTAAATCCTGACTATATTGATTTTTAGAAGGTGGGCAAAAGAACCTTGAAATTCTTAAGCTTTTAGAGCATCTATACTTGGAATAGCATATTTGTATTTGTAAAATGTGCCAAAAGATTCTGTTAACACTTGAAATTAAGTTTTAAAATGAACTAATAAAGCAAAAGTAGTTTTACTGAATCTAATTTTTCAGAAACTTCATACTATAAACATTAACACTGGCAAGATAATACACTGATCCATTTTCCAAACAGATAAACAACTCAGCTGCTTGGCCTTATATACTTTTATACCAATATGGCAACAGTGTACTTCGATGTGGGATGTAGAATGAAAAAGCAGTGTATGTGTTCTCACATGATGCCATCTGATCTAGTCACAGACACACAGACATGTATCATAGGATCTATATAGCTTCCAACAGGTAATGGGCATTCTGCCCTGACTCAGAGGGAGTTCAAGTCTGAACTTTTCACAGAAACAGTCAAGCTATAGCTCAAGAGCTGCTGCAAGGGTTTCTGATTAACTGTTCAATGACTAGATCAACTATAACCTAGACAAACAAATCCACGTCTGGTTTTATTCAATAGTTGTGCACTTCATCTTGTCAGTTTGTAAAATCAAGCAGTAACACAGGATAGAAGAAAAAATCTAGCTTGTTTTACGAGCACTGGAACAGAGGATTTGGGCTTGGGATTTGACTCACTTCTAGTCAAAGTTGGCAGGTTGGATAGGACACAGTTTCTTTCATCAGCCAGCTAAAGATGTCATTTGACCTCCACATTCTACAGCCGGACCTGGAGACTACACCAGGTCTCAGCACCACCAACAGGGCACTTTGCATCGCTTCTCTGTGGATTCAAGTGCTGCACCAAAAGCCAGAGATCATGTACCGCTGTATGCCATATCTAAACAGAACTTACTCATTCTCTCCAGCACAGCAGGCTACGTGCTGGCTTTTTGTCCCATTTACCTCTCATCTAGTCCTTCTATTCTCCTAAAATTTCACATCCAGGAACCTCAGATCAAATAAACCTAAAAGTCAAACTAAACTATGGGTCATGGGTTTAGTTTTTCTGTTATGTCTCTTCTAATAGCTCAACTCCACTCCGGCTATTCAGCTTTCACAAGATGCAGAGCACGCTGCCTTCTGTGCTATATTTAGATGGCCACTAGTTGGCACCATTACGTGTCAGCTTTCCAGCACAGATACAGCGGGATTTGGCTGGATTCCAAGCAATCTTTACAAAAACACCACCAGCAACATTAACGTGGTATCTGTGAAGAGCCTCAGTATTCCTGAACTAGTTAAGATATGATGGTAAACATACATAATATGCTGCAAGCAGTTTTGCACCCAAACCCAGAAATTTGAAACTTACTTCAATGCTGAAGTACCCTCTGTCCACGTAGTCCCCCAGGAAGAGGTACCGCGTGTTGGCAGGAGAACCTCCCACTTCAAAAAGTTTCATCAAGTCAAAGAACTGACCATGGATGTCTCCACAAACTAGAAGAGAAGAGGAGCAATATTTAGATTCACCATGCAAAAATCATCTTAGGCATACACAATCCAAAGTCACCGTGTTATAAGACGTGTTATGACAATTTTGTGCATCATTGACTAGTTAAACAGTGGTTGAGCACTGGCAGCTGCCCAGTAGAAGCTGTTTTCTATGGTGTACATCCATTTTTGTGTGTGCAAAAGGCTACCAAATAACTAAAGGAGGGCCATCAGGTAAATCTGGTCTATAATTATTTTTATAGGTATCTGTCCATTTCTGGTACTGCCACCAGAGCACACAATATTGGCAACAGCAGTAAGACAAACCAAAGCTGCCCTGAAAAAGAGAACAGGATCAAGGCAAGGTTACTCTTTCTTTTAAAGTTACTCCTCTATTCCTCCTAGTCTTAAACCCAGAGGAACAGCAATGAGCTTTCCATAAAATGCAAAGCACACCTGTCCTGTGTATGCCTGGTGAAACCAACACGTTTCTCACTTGTGGTTTCCGAACAGAAAAACATCCTGCTTGCTTTCCCAAACCATGCCTTACACAAGAGGACACCGGCGTTTCACGCTTTAACCTCTACCCCTTTATTTAACCTCCCAAAATTATTATTTGTTCGACTTCACTGCAATGAAGTCAATCTAACAGGCTGTTTCCCTAGAAAGAGCAGCCCCAATAAACGTGACAGACCAAGTACAAGTGACACACAGCCTGGGCTAAGCCAGGATGCCTCTGTCTGTGCCTCAGGGGCAAGAGTTTGGCTCTGCTCTCTTATGAAACTGCAAACTCCCTGGTGGGTGATTTCAAGCATTTGCAGGAAGGCAGGCAATGCTTTTGGAGAACCCCATGGACGCCTAACTAACAGTCCAGTGTCAAAATCTGCTTTGTTATGCCTTGCTTTGTTTCTTCTACTCAAGAGAAAACTTCCCCCACACACATCCCATTTAGGGTCAAGCCCGATGTTTTTATGGCAATGATCCTTAACAAAGGTGATACTAACAGCCCTGACTGGTACTGAGGTCAGTTTAGACTGGTTTTCCCTTCAGTGACCTAAAAAACAAACAAACAAAGAAAAAATCTGATTTTCACACTGTAAGGGTGATTTTGAAGCTACTGAATAAAACCAGGAGTCCAAGATGGCCTTGCCTTGCAACAGTAGCCCACCTTAAGTAGAACTCAGATACTTTCTTTCAGGTAATGGCCTTGTTCCACCACAGATAAGCAAACCTCACATTTGTCAAGATGCCATGGAGAAGCTGAAGTCACAACTCCATACAGACACAAAAGGACTATATACAGCAGCTGCAACACCAAGTCCAACAAACTCACAGTGCAAAGTGTCCATGCGCTATTCTCTTTCATCTCAGTCCAGTTCACATTATAGTTTTATACAGGTATCACTTTTCCCTGAATGTATACACTAATAATAAGATCTATAGAGTGTCATTCTATAAAAAAACTGAATACAAAAGCCAGAAAGAACCCCCATCCGAACTAAACCAACCACCCACCCACCCTCTGGGTACAGAAAAAACCCACTGATATCTCAGTCACTGCTTTCATGAATATTTATATGAAATTGGTGACACAATTCATGATTGCTGGCTAGCTGACCATTCTTCTGTGATAGTAGTATGATATTTTCCCCATAAAATAGCATATTTTATCTTATCACCACTGTGATGCACTGTATGATCTTTTCACTACTTGATTCCCCACTGTGAGTTTTAAATGACAACTTTCATGCTAAAAGCCATCAACAGTTACAATTTCAACCTAAGAATAATATCTGCCATTAATTATGCAAAACAAATACTATTTAAATCCCCAAGTGGTATAACACCACCACTGTTTCTCTAAAAAAAATGTTTGTACCCCAAAGGAAATTTTTTGGTAACATCTTTATTTGAACACATTAATCTACCAAACCAATACACACTTCTTGACTGTACTCCTCTGCATGGACACTGTGGGAAGATTTAAAACACGTGTTGCAATTTGATGGCCAGGCAATCTGCTCTCCTAACTTCCAGCAGGAAAGCTTTTAGTTACATAACTGTACAGCTCTACCAATTATCGCCCGCCCCCATTTGCTCCAACTGCAAAAACCCGAAGTTGAACAAGACTGAAAGATTTTTAAATGGATTTAACTTTTTTACTTTCACTCAAAGCACAAAGAAACTAGACTTTTTTTTTCTTTTGGTATGCAGACGTGTGAACAGGTAAATACACTGAGCCCATTGCAGAGAAACCAGAAAGGTTACAAAGCTTTCTGGAAGGAGCTGCATGTCCCTGAATTTGTCACAAGTTAGAAAAGCAGTACGCAAATCAGTGAACAGGACAGAAATAAAAAGTGCAAAGCTCTGCAATCCCACAAGTTGCAAAAGTCTGAATTGGTCTCAAAAATGGGTACTCGATGGATATTCTAGGCACTTTGCACAAACCAGCCTACTTCTGTTATACTCAGCAATAGGTACCAAAACGTATCCAGGAAAAACAAAACTAAACAAAACAAAACCCCCCCAAAGATGGAAAGCTGAAAAGCCCAGTGCTCAAAACTAACCTTGTCAATTAAAGTAGTTCCAAAAGAAAAGCTTAAAATCAGCAGGTAAAAGCACAGGGAGGAAGATGCTCAAAATAAAAGAGTTAGCATTGAGGTTTAATTTATTATAGTCAAATCCCACAGTTCCGACTGGAAAACTACAACGTTACATACAATTAATCCAATTAGTATTTTTCCTGGAACAGGACGGAATAACTTACAGACTTTACACTTTCCAGGTTTTCATGTATAGGCTTGAAATGTCCTTGCAATGTAAAATCCATGTACTCATATTCTGATGAACAGCCTGATTTACAAATGAATTAAAGGGGCAATTTTGCATGCATACAGTACTATGCTCCATTTATAGTTTAAAAAGAACTGCAACTGCTTCTAAAGCTATAGTTCTGCTACCTTTCTTTTCCAACTCTAAATTCCTATGAGTCTCAGATCTGGAAGATTTCCCAGGCAGCTGAATCAATTCTTTATCTTTCATTAGGTGGGGGCAAAAGAGATTCAGCATTTTATTTCCATTCACAAAGGCAGAAACATCCACCAGCCAACTCTGCCATAGTCTTCATGCCATGTTGCAGCTTCATATCAGTAACAAAGAACTTCCAGCACCATCCCTCCAAGAGCCCACATGAGAAGTTCCATATCCACTCCACACTGCTAAGTCCACTACCTTCCTCCTTCTGGTTACAGGAAAAAAAATAATTAAAAGCACACTAGTTATTATATATTCAGGTTTACTCTTTTACAAGCATTAGCACTGAATCTGTTGTTCCTGTTAATTTTGCCAGACACATTCTGTTTCCTTACACCTGCACAGGCCCTCTTTTGGTACTGGAGCTCTTGCTATTAAACAACACATGCAAAGATGTATGAACATTTTTTCATCAAATAGTAACAAAAAAATCCACAGCAGAGTAAATCAGGAAATTCAATTTTTAATGAAGATCTCCAGGATCAATGTAGTTATGGATTTAAACTATGAACACAGGGAATATAAAGCATGGTTTCTATGTGCGCAGGATTAACATTAAAGCAGCTGTGTTCATACAAAAAAAAAAAAAAATTAAAAAAAAAAAACCGGAGGAGGAATTCACATGCTTTCCAGTATTACTGATTTCCCGAAAATGCTGTCAAGTCACAGCCTTTGTACACTCATTAATTTATAATAACAAAGTAATCCGACAGCAATTTTTTCTCCCCTAAGAAAGCAGCGTTGCTTAATTTACCCAGTGCTTTTCAACCTCCTTTGTATCCTAAAATTGCCAGCTGGGCAACAACAAAACTTTTTCTACTCGCTTACTATTTCCAGTGAACAGTTCAGGCATGAAATTTGCTGCTTAGGAATTTGTCTCTCTGAGCCTGTCAACATTCCACCTAAACTCTCAGGGCAGCAAGCTCCACAACTGCACAACACACTAGAAATGTTTCAAATGTAAAGAAATTTTTAAGTTATTTGAAACTAACAGCCTGATCTCCAACAAATTAATTGTTGCTACAATCAGAAAGCTTGAGGGACACTAGTTGTTTGTGGGCTCCTTAGAAGACATAGGCCCCTTCACAAGATTCAAGTTCACAGGACTGCCCTTGCGATTCCTAAGAAATCATATTTCTGAGCAGCTTTTTCTACTTGTTATGATGGGTACTTTGATCCACTACACAACCGTAACCTACAGCAGCAGAATTTTCTAATTTAACTGTCTATAAAATACAATTTTATAATAAAAATAGAAATTGGACATGGGGGAGACACAGAAGAAATATTTTTGTCATCCTAATACAAATTAAATTATGTTCACTGTGAGGATTTCTCTTTGATTTATGTCAAAGGAACAAGCAATATTGAAAGAGGAACCACTGATTTTAAGTGGTACTAGCAGTGAAGGAAATTCAAAGCTGAGCAGTGTGTTTGCCAGTTTATTTATAGATGACGAAGTGGTATAACAGTGATTTAGAGTGCAATGTCTATTGGCACAAATAAAAAGTCTGTGAATGCTCTTCATATACCTTCCTTCAGATAACTGAATGCTCTTCACTACATACATACTCAGTCCAAAGATTATTCTGTATGGCTTCCTGCTCCAAATGGATATAAAGGACAAAATTTATATTCATGGTACATTAAACACTGTCAATTCAAAAAATTTCTATCTGCAACAGTTTGGCTATGCTGCACTTATTTTCTCATTTATCAGGTATATACTTAATCAGTGTAGCATTACAGTCTGATAGTAAAATACAATTACTGCTTCAAGTGGATTTTCATTCCATGTATCGCAAGATTATATTCCTGTCTTCAAATGCCATCAGGTATCAGGAGCAGCGATGTAACACTCTATCACCAGCTCCAGAAGCAACCTTTGCAAACTCATACATGTATGACAATTAACAACAATCAAGCAAAGACATCTTTTAAACCACTGTGTAGGGAATAATATCCATCACTTGACAGCTTGTTCTTTACATTCACTGAGCTAGGGATGTTTTTGCACTGAGTTCCAAAAGACTGTGCTTGAGCAAAGCAGCACACAATACTGAAAAACCTAAGGGAGAAAAACACCCTATTGAGTTACACTGCAGAATGCAGACTGCAAATCCCAAGGGAGGCTGCTTTGTACAATGTTTTGGAAGCATTTAGCTGCTTACCATTCCATTAGTGAGCACGTGCTTCCAAGAGCTTACTGCTTTTCAAAGACACCTGGTACTTACAAAGCCTGACTGACAAAAAAATGATTGCACCATGTAAACCTGCACGTGTCTGAGCAGACTTGTGGCTGGTCATTTGTACAGATCTACAAAACAAGATGGTAAAGAGGCTGCATGTCCAATGACAAGTACGTCCTAAACATTTCTCCGAGCGAGTAGTTTGAAGTAATGAAAAGTTACGAAAGGCTAAGTGAAGAAGCCAAGTGAGGAAGGAGTACTTACAATGGACACACAAAGGCAAAGCAAAATCAACTAGACCAACTTTTGTAGCCGAGTCATCAAAGACTGGGCTTCCTCAGAAAACTCATAAATGTGAGGGAAAACAACTACAAGAGCTATATGCATGAAATTCTCAGGTGCTTCAAGAAAAACTACTATATTGTTTTTGAAGGGTTCAACTATTAACCAGAAGGCTCTGATTTTCCTCAAAATTTAATAACAAAGTCACATATAAGGGTCACGTCTTCAATTACACAATCTTACAGCTTGAATGAACTTTGTATGCAAGCATGTATGTGAGGAAGATTATATATTGCCATAGCAATATGAAATGTTCAGAACGCCACAGTTTTATTCCACACACTTTTATTTTTTTTAATCACTAAAGAAAGAGCAATTTTCTTCCTTATTTTCTGAAGGACAAGAAGGAAGAAGTACAAAATAAAAGAAGAAACTCCAGAAATTTTTATTTGCCTCTGCTCACCAAAGGACAGCTCAAGACACAATGTTTGTGGTTAAGTCGAATACATTGTTTCACGGCCATGAAGTCCTGTTCCTGTTTGTGAGATGTTTAAAGAACTTGCAGACTTCATTACTTACTGAAATTAAGGTCAGAATCATGTAGACAGCTCACTAAGTAACTTGTCCTAAGAAAACAACTACAAGACTCCACATAATGGGCTTTAATGTAAATGTTTGTTATACTAAGTCTATTGAACAACACAGCTTTATTTCCAAAAGAAGCATGATCTCATTCATATTCATATCTGGTTATCTAATGTGATTATAATAGGCTTTCATCCATCTTTTCCCTTCAATCACTGCATGCAAATTGATGAGTTTATACTACCAGAGTGAACTGGCATTAACAAAAAACTGCAATTACATATTTTTATAAAGAGGCCTGGCTCACCAAAGATAAAACCAGAAACCATTAACCATACAGGTACAGCAAAGGAAAGCAAAAATTAAGCACCAAGGCAACATTTGCCAATGTTAGTTGACTGACAACTTTCCTTCTTTGCACAGAGGGAAAAAAAAGGCAAAGAGCATCTTGGGAAAATCTGTTTTCTGTGCAACACATGAGGACACTATACTGTGTTCTGCTCTGCCAACACTTGCAACTCTAGTGTCTGTAAAGATCACCCACGTTCACTCCTTCTAATAGGAGACAGTTTTCTCCCACCATCTCCTGAAGGCTAGAACAAATTAATGACACTTGATTTGAAGAGGCAGAGTGAAAAAGAGTAGAGAAGGGAAAACATCAAATCAGAAAAGACCTTCAGGACAACAGTCATTAATATTCTCTGGTGAAGGAGGAAGCAAAAAAACCCCCAAGCCCTACCCCATGCAGCAGAAGCCCTTCAAAATGTCAAGCCTAGAAAAATATCTTCAGCACAAAGACTTTAAAAATAGCTCTACGATATTACTTTTCATGTAACAATATTATTTGCAGTGTCTCAAAACAAAATAAAAACCAGGCACATAAGCCTAGCCAGCAGAGGAGTGCCTTTGTGTATATAGGAAATACCAGAAACAAGTCTCAGGAAAACAGGCTCTGCCTGTACTGTAAAACCTACACTGGCAGAGAAAAATCCCTTCTCTCCATGACCCTACCCCAGCTGAATTTTTCAGAAGAGTAAGTTGGTATTATAGCAGTGCGGTGACAAATTAAAATTTTCAATTCCAGGTCAAAGCCACATAACAGAGAGGTAGTAGAAAGGGGATGGTGATCTATGAATATTTTACAGATCTTTTTTTCCAAGACCAACAGAGGTAGGTGCCTTCATCACATGTACCAGAAGGTGCTGAATTAGGTCACAGAGGGAGAAACAAAACGTGACAGGACTAAAACAGCATTCATTCCCATACCCATCAAAGAAACAACCAGCTCTTCCCCTGCCACCCTCCCAAGGTCAGCACTGCCCCTGAGCATCCTCCTTAGCAAATGTAAAAGCAAGCATACTGTCATTATCTCCTGTTAATGCACCCGTAGCATCAGGAAGCAATGCATATTCCACAAATAACCCCATGAGAAGGATTACTTGTGAGGAAAGTGCTTCATTGGTGTTTGGGTCAGGATTTCCAGCTCATATCCTGAGATCAAGGTTATTTATAGCAATAGGAAAATTCTCTTATTCTCAGTTTTACAGATGTAAAAAACAAAGGCCCAAGGAATTTTAACAGTTTATAAGGTCACAGGTTCAGTCAGTAGGAAGGCAGGGATAGCCTGAGAGGGAACAATGCATCCTTATACTGCTGCATCCAATTCAGCACACCAGAAGCAGACAGCCCTTTCAAGGAGGAAGGAAGATCCTGCAGAAGAAGCAGGCACAGCCTGGCTTTAAACACAATGCTCCAAATGAAATTTAGGGAATGGGAAACAAGGCAAAATGAGAAAAGGGCTTTTGAAGAGGAGAAGCTCAAATAACAGGATAATTGGATAATTTTTTTTGCTGATGATTTAATTCAACTCTTAGGAACAGGTTTCTCTACAATCAGTATTTCTCTCAACAGCATAAATCCCAGCCTGAGCAAAGTTAAAACACAGGCACTAGTATTACATGGATACAGTGATAGTTATATAAAGCCCAAAGAAAGCCTCAGTTATTTACAGGGGCTTGATGGATAGTATCCTTGTTTGCTCTTCTTACTGCAGAATTTTAGAGCAGTATTACCATCACAGACTGCAATCCAATTACCTTCCAAGCACCCAACAATTTACAAGATTTTACACGTAGCAGTATTAGCATGTCAAGCTTCAGTATATGAATGCCTAATATCTAAAAACCCAACCACAAAAACTTCATGTTGGCTGATAATACAAGTTTTCCATTTTCACCTGGGGATAACGTTTTCTGTCACAGTTTCCTCATTTTGTGCCATCACAGCCCTACTTTATGCTTCATCCCACCCCCACTAAGTGTTTTATTAAGAATCAGAAGCAACACTCTATTACGAAGAGCATCCTCTTTCCTTCACAATTATTTGTCTTATCAGTGGAAAACAAACATTTGCTCATCACAAAAAAAATGCATTTGTTTGTTACCTTTGGATCTGTAGCACTCTGTATTTCCCAGAAACAGAAGGGAAAATAAGAATAGTATTTCTCAAATTCCTGTGCTCTTAATTAGCAACCATCAGTCTCAACATGGGGGATACTTGTATGCATCCTGAGCTGGAAGAGCCAGCACAACTAGCTTAAAGCAATTCAGTGAAGTGCAGCATTTGAGCTACATTCAGAGGCATGAATGAAAAGAACCAGCAGTGAAGACCTACTGAGCTTTAATCTCAGTTTTTGCACCCATTTTAGCGGGCTTCAGCCATTACTTTAATCCAGCCTTTCTGTACTATGGGTGTTCATGTGCTAGTATACGGGTATAACCTAAAGGAAAGCAAGCAGTGTGCAAGTTTCCCCATTTCTAGTTTAAGACACAGAAAATGACATTTTGAAATTACAGAATCTAAATTCCATAATGAAAGTCTTACGCAAATCTAATTCTGGTGAAAAATGCTTAACCTTTGAGGAAAGTGCTTTCAAGAGAAAGCTCTCCAAAGTAATTTTTTGTCCTGGTAAAAGCTCAAATGATAATTAGTTAGGAGAGCCAATGCAAGGAGGAGCTGACCACATTGATTTCCTCTTGACGAAAACATAAACCTAAACATGATCTTGCGTAGATGGTTAAATCCATATGCTGATCCTAAATCAACATGAATCATAGAATGGTTGGGATTAAAAGGCACCTTTAAGAATACCTAGGTCCAGAAACAAACTTCTATCACTTAATGATGATTATGAAAACAAACACAAAGAAGCCATGTTGATGAACTGAACAGCCGTATGTTTCTTTCTATAACCTTGTTATGAGACACATAATGAGTGCAAGCAAGTTAGAAAGGACTCAGGGTAGCACTAGGGGTGGCAGCCAGGCAGATTTGGGCTAGCTCTTGCACTATGCTCCTCAAGCAAGCTAACCAGTCCCCCACACTATATTAAGAATTGTTTTCCTAATGTCTGGCTGAAGAGGGAAAAAACCCAAAAAGTCAGAGGAAGGGAGTGACAGGAAAGAAGTATTATTTCAGCAGACAGCCACTAACCACATCACATGCAGTAAGTTGTTCTGGGAAGTAAGAGAGTACTGCTATTCAGAAACAGAGGTAAGAAGAAAAGGCCACCAACTTGCAAAGAGTGTATCAGGTGAAAAAAACTAAAGAAAAATTCTGTTACACTGACTTGGCATTTATGGCACTGTTCTGGTCTGTAGTTTACCAGTAGTCTCAAATACGACATCCTTTCAGGCTTCTAATATAGGGTTAGTAAATACATTTTTAATGATTACAGACCAGACATTCCAAGGGGAGGTAAGTGTTTAATATGCTGCCTATCAATCAAGATTTCTTTAGCATTTGATATGTGAATTAAGTGTATATGAATTCAGCATCTCCATCCAAGGATCTCCACACCTTACACTTTGCACTTGCAGGATAAAGAACTCTGCTGTTTGAATCAGCCCCAGCTGAACAGATAATACAAATTTTACGTAACACAATCCCATCAGAGCACACAGCAAAATAATGCTTGAATGGGGCAATAAGAGATGAGCGTTTCCCTGTTTCCATTCCATGCAAGTTGGGTAATGGTGATTTATTTTTTTAACACAACACTATGTTTATGCAGGGATTGAACAAGTTCTTCCTTATTTAGGAAGAACTTTCCTCTTTAACTCTCTTGCTCCCTAGAATGACTCACTTTTCAGAAAGAACATTGTCTGCTTTTGGCTAAGATCAAATATATTATCAATTTAAGTCATTACAGAAAACGTTCTTTCCATTTATAATATACTACAATACTAAACCCCAAACCAGTCATAGATTAGTTTACTTTTGTTATGGAAAAAGAAAAAAAATCCTTTCCATGATATTAAAAAAATTGCATTTATCTTCCTCATCTCTCTTTAGCATGCAGCTCTTGCAGCTTTAAATTCAGCTCACAACTGTAGGAAACAAGGATAATGAAAACATTCCTGGTGAAAAATGATTTGACAAAAGCCATCAGTTGGAAATGCTCACAGTTACAGAGTATCTTTTTTACTTAAAATTCTTCATCTAACATGTCATTAATCCGTGTGGTGTTTTTAACTCCTCATAACCACTACATTTCAGAGAGAAAGCCACTTTTCACTACCTCTTACAGGCTGTGAGGCTCCATCCCATGCAGGCTGGTGACAACCTGACCTCTGCAGTATGAGCTTCTGTTCAACAAAGCAGAGTCAAGCAAAAACCCAAGGAAGTGCTCAAAACCACAGACCCTTATCAAGGCAACTCCACAAGTCTCTCTGACCAGAGTCCTTCACTAGAACAATGAAATCATCAACCAAAATGGTGAAACATCATGGTAAGCTGAACATTCACTAAAACAAGAAAGAACTTGGTATTACCAAAAAAAACCATCAAAACCCAAATGCCAAATAAAGACTGTCAACGTCCCCACACAGGCAAGGCAAATGCAGTACATCGAGCAATGATACCAATTGTCTTGCAGCAAAATTGCTGTCATTGGTGAGGAAAACAGCCAACACGTAAGACTCCGTTGTGTTTTTAAGCAATCACGTCTGCATCTACCCTGGATTTATAAAGCTGTGTAAGTCCATTGATACTTACAGATGCTTAAATTCTACACTGTTCCTTACTACCATCCACACATTGTCAGAAAGTTTGGACTCAAGCACCCTGAAAGAAATCGTAACTCCAACTTCAGTTCAATAGAACTTTGCTACAAGGAAAGGGTCCACTCAGATTTCCTACTCAGTCATTTCTTTATTAATGTCTAATTCCCTTTGTTTTTTATAATGAGTACCTTGACTAACTGTCTTTTTTACACGAGAAGAATAGTGAACCTGGTATCACCTACACTGATGGCATTTATATTATTTTTATGCATATTTCTAGCTATTCTATTCCTTGCTTGCAAACAGGCAAGAGGCTTTATTCCCAAGAATATGCTGCCTTGATTTAATGAAACAAAATCTTTTGCCCTCTTTATACATTCCTTTATGAGGCACAGATTGCTGCTGCTGCTTCTCCCTTGTAATGTTTAATACAACTGATCGGTCAAATTTGGCTCTCAACAGTCCGGCAATTTCAGGAAAACAGTTCTCTTGTGGATTTGTTACTGTCAAGTGAAAAATGTGTACTAAAAAAAAAAATACTCTATTTGCACTTCAAGGACTTTCCAGGCTGCTTGCTTCTCTTTCGGACTGCAGTAACCTGGTTATTTGAAATGACCTAAAGGCAGAAACCTTTCAGGCACATAAAAACAATAAAATTCTAATGTATTCATATGTTTGTTAGAGCTTGCCTGTGCTTCACTGAAACTGTAGAAATTGCTTGGCTGTCTCTTTTTTAGCCTCTTGTATCTGGCTAAGTAATAAAAAAAAATACCTCTTGGATCATAAACCTGTATTTATTGCATCCAAAAGTTTTCTTGCACTCCAGAAGTTTTACAACCTATATTTTCATTGAAAATTTCATATGATATTCTTGTATATCTATATTTCAAATTGAAATATTTACTACTCAATTTGGTAGAGAAAATTCAGTAAAGACCTTCAACAGTCTGTCTACTATAAATAGACTGCTAGAAAGCTGAAAAGCATGTGACCAAAAGAAAAAAAAAAGCAGCAAAATCAACAGAAGCTCCTTATAAAAAAAGGAAGACATATCATTGTGACAAAAAAAGTCAGTCAGTGCAGACAGGACCTTATCTTCACAAAACATACAAGTAAGGCAATCAGGTTTTAGAAGATGATCACCCACAAAAGAAAATAATTGCGTGTGTCTTTTCGGTGACCAAGCAAAGCAGGGATATCTATGCATCACAGGAAGTAGAGCTGGTGAATGTGCTATGAAATAACACAAGTGGAAAAGAACAGGCTTTCAACCATTTTTCTCCTTTTTCATGCTGTCTCAGACAACAGACAATTCTAAAATAATAAAAAAGAAAATTAATTCCCCCCAAACGAATAATTCTCGACCACAAAAGAATGCACGTACAGCTAGGAAACACTTGAGGTTTTACACCAAAGAACAGACATATAAATGTTAGTCCTTTGTTTAAGAATTATAGAAGTCTAAAAGGCTATTTTAAGAATTAAATACATGAAAAAAGTCATCTTCGTTGATTTCAAATACCTTTTCAGCTTTGATTGAAGGCTCACTGAAACTGGACCACATAGAAAAGACCTAAAACTCTGGGAATGTTTTGACAATTTCTCTTAGGGGATTGAGGATTAGAAACTCACCATGGACAACATTACTGCAATCTCTTCCATCAAGGACTGACCAAGTATGCAGCTACACGGGATCCCAGGATCTGGGCAGCGTCTAGAAGATCCTCCTCCAATTTTGAAAGAGTCTGAGCTGTCCCTTCCAAGCGAGCAAGGAACAATTTCCAGTCCTGATCTTCAGAAGGAAAGGACTCAGGACTTTCTTTGAGCCCCTCTCATTAATATACTCTTAGAAATAAACAGCAGCAACAGGGGAATTGAAAGAACAAAGCCACATCAGACTTCTGCAGTACAGCAAGGCTTCTCCACCAGGCACAATTCTTGGAAGCCCAGAAAGCAGTTTTCTCCTTTTTTCCCCTTTTAAAATTGTTACAAGAAAGTTCTACTACAGGTACTCATATCTCTGCTAAAAAAACCCAAACCAACAAAACTAACAAATAAAAACCCAACAACAAACCCACAAAAAATCTTTAAACTGCACATTCTTAGCAAGCTATCAGTGGTAGCATGGATAACAATAAGGATCAAATGTGATTTGTATTGGAGCAATGATTCTTAATATTCCCTGTACTCCTTGTCGCAGAATTATTCCCGGCAGGCTTATTGTATATAACTGAATACAAATAGCTATCTTATATAAAACTAACTCAACTAACGAAGATAATTTTTGCAATTTAAATAAATTTGTGGGCAGTTTATACCCAAGAAACTTATTAGCATTCTACCAGTCCCTTCACAATAAAATCTATATTCATTTACAAACTGAGTCACATAGATCTCATTTACAGACTATTGTCTCATTTCAGAAAAAAACACCTCCAGAAAAACTTGCAGAAGAGAACAAAACACCTCAATAAACACTTACTGCTTGTTTTCTTTGTGAGTTTGGTACTCAAAAGTTAGTAAATATCATTGTCTTTCTTGCTTTGCTTTAATGATGTGAAATGCAAAAGGGGTCTCACACCCCTGAAAAGGCATTACAAGACAGAGTCATTAAGAACTGGACTAACCCTGTCATCTTTCTGCAGATCATTCATAATAATGATTTGTGGGATTATTTCACACCTGACTAGCCAAAATACTTTTTGATATTGAGGTTCTGTCTTTAACAGAGGTTTTATTTGCCACCTGCAAGAACAGTATTCTGTGAAGTTCCTTTTTAAGCAAAAGGGTAAAGAGCCATCATTTAAGATAATTTTTCAGGGGACTGCAGCACTGCTGTGCTTTTCAAGGCAGCCCTTGAACATGGACGCTCTAATGATCTAAGCTCATTAACTAGAGAGATATAAATCATCATTAGAGCAGGAAACAGACTGCAACATTCAAAACTCAATTAGCAACAATGCAAGCAAGTGGCAGGCTGCAAAACCTGGCTTTTCTGTCAAATCAAAAATTTAGTAGAAGAACCAGCACCTGCCTCTTGCTACTTTAGTGCTGGGCAATCAGGAAACATTTCTCTGTTGTAAATGGCAACAGTAAAAGAGTTTATTGGGTAACTTAAAAGGCCATTTCTATTCCTTGTACCTTCACTTCAGTTTTTATAATTCTTATATACAGTCCTCTAATATTCATAACTGCTGATGCAATTTTTAAGCTACTAACCAGCATGAAGTCATTTTGTTAGCATTTCTAAAAACAGAAAGCTATTTAATATTAAGAGTGTATCTTGGTTTTAAAAATATATTAATTCACTAAACTTCTAGAAACTGAAAATTCGTGTTTTGCAATTGTTGATAGATACATTCCAGAGAAATGGAGTGTCAAGAAAAGAAGAAAGCACAATGTGTAAGAGGAGCAATTTCTAAGCTGCAAGAGGTCATTTTACCCGTTTCTCAAACTCCCTTCACAAACCAAGTGATCATTCTACAAAAAGAATGGTAATTTTCTGCATTCAGGAGGAAACCAAAAAGGCTGTATTTTTCTTCAAAGACCATGTGCATCCTTAGCAAAATACATATTAAATAACAAAAGTAAAAACACTGGTTTCTGCTACCTGGTTAGGTAGTCATTACAGGATGAAAACGGTGCCTAAATCCAAACAGAGGGAAAATATATTGATTTAATCACAGTTTAGCTGTCTTTTGTTTGCCTGACTGTTTAGGAATGGAGACAGTAAGGGCTTCAGTGTGACAAATGAAGACTTTTCAAGAAATTACAGAAAGAGCAACACCAAGGAAAAAAATATGATCATGTGGCAAATATATCTATAAACTTTTGAAATAAAGTATAGGCACAGTGTTAAAATTCTTCTGAATATATGCTTTACAACTGTGATTTCCTACTTTAGTTTTGCTCTTCCCCTTGTGCTTCGTTTCACCCTACTTTTCAGTATGTCAGGACAAAGACAGCAGAGCTACAGCAGGACAGAAGGAAGTTTTCTAGGCCCCTGCTTGTCCTGACACTGGGACTGCATCAAAACTTGGGACACAGAGAATTGATTTCCACTTTCAATGCTGGAACAAGTTCATAAACTGAGAGGCCAAGAATAAATGAAGTACAGATGTGAAAAAAAATAATTCCTGAATAGAATTTTGAGACAACAGCTGTTGTCTAATAATCTACCACTGTATTTTACTTTTTAAATGATGTAAGCCAGAAAAAATCTGCCATTCTGAAAGGAATGAGTAAACAAAACTAGTGTATATTCAAAGTCAGAATCAAGTTTCATGCTTAGTTCAAGGCATTTTTTACAGAAAATGGGTACTCTGTAATCATCAGTCTAACGCTACCCATATACGTGAGTCATATACGGATTTTGCATCCCAGACAAAAACTCTCCCTCATTGCTGCTGTATTATTAGAAAGATTCTTATTTCAACAGAAAACAAAACAAAAAGAGAAGTATGTTGCTATTTTCACGAAAAACCATCAGGAAAAAAAGGTGAAAAATAGCAGCTTCACAACATAGAAAAAACGCCTATCAGGCTGCAAAATAGCATTGAAGTTTAATACTCTCTCCAACCCTTCAAACTCTGCTGAAGTCCTGTAATTTTCATACTTTATCAGGAAAAGCTGCATCCGCTCAGACTCTGATTTGGTATGAATCAAGCATCTGTGTAAGAGCCAGCATCAAGGCCTCCTCATCATGAAGGCAGCTTCCCTTCTTGCACTGGACTTACACTGCAGCACCGCAGGTGACACATTCATGGTGGCACTGCAGTGACTGGTGTGGAGCCTGGTCACCCTGCCTTGTGCTGCTGGGCTGAGCAAGGACCAGAATGGAAGGCCAGTAGACTCAGGGACTGCTGAAAAACATCTGATGGCCTATAGCAGGTGGTATTCCTTTCCAGGACTATCTACATCTCCTTTACTTCTTGTTTAAAAAAATAAAAATACTTCTTCAGAAAGACATTGTGCTGTTAATCAATGTGTAGTACTCACAATGAAAAATACCTGTCAAATGTTAGGTGGCTACTCTACAATAAAGTAAGGCAGCATCTGCTGCCTGCACTTCAAATTCATTTTTAAGGATTGTGAAGGGCAGGGTCAGTATAATGTGGGGGTAGGTACCATGCTACACTGAGGAGCCCCATTTACACTAGCCACTAAACTGAGCAGGTGTACAGCCTACAATACAATACACTCAGCCCTCACTTCATAAACTCATGCTGATTCTTTTTCCTTTCAATTCAGCTTTATTTGATTTTTCCATTCAAACCTAATTCTGCTTCTCTGCACCGCCGGGGGAAGCAGTTCCTGCTGTATTAGGTTTAGAGAGGGCATGCCTGATGTTAATACTACATGGGAATGCATCAGGTAGTCAGACACATTATTTGAAAAGGATTTACAGCATTCCCAGTTGAAAACAAACAATGTAAACCAGAAATTACTAAATCTAAACAAAACCCGTTTGCAAGATGCCCTGGCATGAACAAGAATTAAGGAAAACATCCAGAGTACTACCTGTTTTTACAACTAATCACCAACAAGTGTCATTAGATCATTTTCCTTCACCTTAGCTGTTCATCTCAAGGGTTTATCTTTGGCAGGGTGACAACATAAGGAAGAGAAAAAAATCCACTAACTCCAAGCCTAGAGTCACTTCAATCAACTTTTGCTCAGAAAGCTGAAGTCCACAGCTCAAAATATAATCTACTGTGTAGCACAATAACTTTAGAACAGCATTATTATTTAACTTAGAACAGTAACAATTACACTGGGTATGACTAAAACCCCCAGAAGGACCTGAGACACTGGAAGAAACATCATCTTATAGATTTGAAATAAAGGAAATGAAAGACCCATAAGGTAAACTTTACTTTCATAAAGTAAAGATTTAACATCATCAGTGGCAAAATCCACGCAGGATTAAGTACTAACCAAGATGAGCTGTCACAAACTGAAGACAGACCAAGAGACTCTACAATTAAATGGAAAGTTCACAGGAGGTAACATGCTTCTCCTACCCAAATCTCCTTTGTCCTGTCAGTGCCTCTCAGATGCTCTAATTCATTAATGGATCCAAGCCATATTAGAGATTGACAGCAGCTGGCTTGCAGGAATAGGGAATCTCCCCAAAAAACCAAGGTAAATTAGCCCACCTGAAGCTCCAGACTCTGCAATCAAACCAGTGCAGGTGTCTGTGCTAACCTGTTTAGCAATGATTCCTGGTTTCTCTACGGCAGATCACTGCAACGCAGGTAGGAAGAAAAAGGTTTCCAGGTGGGAGCTTTCACTTGCCGGTGAGAAGTGCACACTGAGGGAGGCACCTACCTCGAGTGTGTGCTGGTGGGCATGTTTTGGTTTTGCCTACCCATACTTTTGCTATTAGAGAACACACACAAGTGTGTACACTTCGTAAGCACAGGGTCCAGAGCAGAGTGCCAGCAAACTGACAAGCCCCAAACAAGCATATAAGCAATGACTGGAAAGGAATCGTTCCCCCAGTCTTATGAAATACTACCAGCTCTACGTAACACCAGCTCTATGGAAATCTGGACAGTGTTACTGAATGGTATGTTGCCCTGTGCAGCTCATGTTGCTCTCCCACAAAAAATCTCTTATCGCACGCTCTAAGATGGAGAAGAATCCCATTAGCATTTCTATTAAAAGGGCTTTGAAACCAAATCCTGCAGTTAACAAGCATGAAACATCAACCACAAAACACATTTAAAAAGCTTTTGGTTTCCCAGGAGGGTTATGGCTTTTTTTCCTTGCTACTTTCCTTAAAGTAGCAAATCAAATAACAATAACAAATGGTTCTGATAATTAAATGCCTCCACATGTTACTGGAGGCATTCATTTCATTGCACTTACATAGAAGTACAATAACTGTATGGTACACTGCAGCAGAGTTTATTCTTCAAGAGTACTCCTCATGTACTTCCTCAGGAAAGAAAATTATTAACTCACCAGATGCAACAGATATTGACATTTCTCCATTATCAGGATCAAGCCAAAACACAGTATTAACACAAATTATTATATGCTAACCTAAACTCCTACATTAAAGAAAAAAAACAAGAGCTATAAATAAAAAAGACCTATTCCTCACCTGCTGATATTTCCTAACTATATATCCCCAGAAGTGTAAAGGAATTTCAGCAATATCTTGTTCACTTTTATGACTTGACTCACATCTTCATGGAATAACTTCTGCTTGGACTCATAAAGAGGACTTGGTAGGTTATGCTGGCTTTCCAAAACAAAAGCTAGAAGATTCAAAAAAAGTCACAAAAGACAGCATGTTGCCTAGTGACTCCTAACAGAGGACTAGGTGGGCTACTGTAAACAACAAAAAAAATGTTAAGTACCAAAGAAAACAGTTCTTCTTCCATACTATTAGTGTAAAGGAAGTGCCTGTGACTTTATGATACTGAGAGTCATAAGAGGAGAAAATAACTTTCAAGACAGAGCCTAGAAATGTGCAATGACTTTGAAAACCTCCTAAAACTAATAAAAATGCCTCAAAAATATCAGTACCCATCTTCTTACTACTCTTAATTACTCATAATCACTGTTAATTAATAGTAAGCAATCTTATATTGGATTTGTCCTCTATTTTCCCCTTACTGAACTGACTTCACAAATTATATACCAAAACTGTAATTTACTTCATGGGGTGTAGAAAGCTGACTACCTTTCCACCTTTGACAACTTTGCATCTTTCTGACTCATGGTGATACAGTAAAACAAGAACATAGTTCACTTGCAGAAATCAATCCGTATCTCCTTCAAATAAGCTCCTTGCAATTCATTCTCCCAACACGTAATAGCAAAGTTTATAACCCCAGCAGGAGACTGTGCTAATAGCACTACTCTTCCCACACGGGAACAGCAGCTGTAAGAACATGTGCACTAGCATACTCAAAACATGCAATTATTAGTTTGAATAAGATACCAAAGTGTTAAAATATCTTAATGGAGAAAAAAAAAAATCACTTGGATGCTGAATGATCCACAGCAAAGACATCTTGTTTTCTTTTTTTTTTTTTTAACTCCCAAACTGATAGCATCCTCTTCTGACACAAACTGTTGTTATTAGTCACAGAAGCTTTTTTAAAATTTATTTATTAAGTCAAGTTTCTCCAGCCAAGAAATCACAGGCATGTAACCTCATCAGCACGAAGAACAGATGGACATTCCCAACAGGGTCTCCTATCCCCCCACAGCCCAGCCTCCTCTTCCCAGCATGCTCAATACTCTTAAGTGATGGGATAGAGGTTTGGCTGCCAGCACTACTACCCATGTGCTCAATTTGCAGAGTGCCCACTTCAGTTATTTGGCCCACTCAGTCATGTTGCAGGAGCCAAGTATCGGTGACTTACACGATGTTCAGGCTCCTCTCATTTTCTGCTGACAAAGCACTACTGTTCCTTCACTGGATATGTATTGCCAACAGACACAAGAGTAAATAAAAATAATGCAACTGACCTAGTCTTCTAATATACTTCCAAAGGCTTCAACTACAGTTTTCTGTACAATAGAAGTTCAACCCCCTAAGCATGCCATCAGTTTTGAAAAGGAAATCCTATTAAAATTAAATTGACAGCTCTTGGACTCTTCTCTTTTTCTTCTTAATTCTGCTCCATCTCCAATGAAACCCTGTAAATCAGGCAGAAGCACCAACTCCCACCAGCACCTACAACTGGAAGACTTCACAAGAACAGACTAGTGCTTCTAAATTTTCAAGATACTGAAACGAATTTACTTTCCTTTCAAGACTTGTTGCTGTTCTTCAAAAGGCCCTTTCCTCACCGTACTCTAAAGCTATTTCAGAGACACGCTAAAGAGGCTTTTGAATTTATTTTTCAGAATCTGCATACAGATCCATTTTTTTACTGCAATATGAAATCTCAAAAGAAACCACCAAGAATTCTGGCTCATGCGTTATTAAAAAAAAATAATAAAATCATGTGACTACTTCTACCCTAACATTGCTTTCTGAAGCCCGCAGAGGGCTAACTAAACACTAAAGACTTTCCAGTGGTATCATACTATGGGAAGATATCATGCATGCAATGAGAACAGTTCAGTCAACTGTGCCTCTCATCATAGAGAACTTTTCTTCTAATTCCAAGCTGACCTTTTATCTTGATTAATAGGTGACCAGCCATTTTTGTACCACCACTGGCTTTTAAATTAAATAAGCCATTGTTTCTCTGGTTTTTTTCCTCAACCTTTTGTTTTCAGTATGCACTTTTCTACTGCTTCCTGCATCATTCATCCTTGGAACACTTTGTCTGTGCTTGCTTTTGTTTAATTTCAACTTGAATACAATCAGAAATACGTTTGTTATTCCAGAGAAGTTTAACCAGGGCTTCTAACCACACATGGATAAAAATCAGCTCAACACTTGCCCGTGTTTATTAGAAATGTCTTCTCAGACAAGACAGAATTTATCTTTCTCATGCTTACAGCCATTCTGCCATTAACTGTGAAAGCCAGGACTTTCTCTTCCACAGACAAGATGATGAGCACGATGCTAACAACAGAAACACTCAGCTTCGTGAACAAAACTAAGGACTTCATCCCATTTTTACTACTGTAACCTTTAATATATTCCAGTTCTTCCCTCATTTCCAGTCCTCTATTTGACAGTGCCTCCCACAGAGTGTCCTCAGTAGAATTTATTAGCACATGCCCACTCTCTTATGCCAAGATAATTAATGAAAATATTATATACAATTTGTCTCCTGATGAACCTCTAAGCCTTCTGGAAAGTGGCATTTCCTCCAAGAGGGCTCAGGGCATCTCATTTTAGCATTGCAAGGCTGGCAGAGTTTTGGTGAGAGTCACAAGCCTGGTGACCTCAGTGATGACTCAAACTTCTAGATGCCCAATCTATTCCGAAGCTCTCATGCAGGCCTAGAACAAACTGACTGCAATATCACAAAGGCAGTATCTTCACCCTCAATTATGGTGTCCTGTGATACTCTCCTGGAATGAATTGTTATGCCCAGTACTAAGTTCCAGCTCATAAGGATGTGACCTAGCAGCTTTTTCTGTTGCTGTTGTGCTTCCTCAGAGCTGTCTCCTGTCTCCAACAGCTACACACAGACCAGCAGCTGCGCTTGCATCTGGAGAGAACGAAATAGTTAACTTTGCAAAACGTAATCAGCCACTATGCCTGCTCACTTTTCTTGCCTGGCTTCCCTCTTCTTTCTCATCAACCTCTTTGTTACCCCTCCCACTACACGTTGCAAGGGCATTCATTTCATATTTAGCAAGAATGCTGCAGCCAGCTTTGTAATAGACCACCCTGATGGCCAAAGTCATACTTCAGCACCTTTTCTCCATAACTCTGCAATCTGTGATCAACATTGTCTTCAGAATTCTGTCGTTACTTAAGATGCCAAATGTGTCCAAACAACAGCAGAAAAATGAGATCACACAAATGCGTTCACTGAAAGCAGACAATATAATCAAGTCATCAGTGCAAAATTGCTGGGTTACCCTCCCCCCAACACATGCCTAAACAAGGACATAACACAAGAAAAAGCCTGTAAAGACATAGCATCACATCAATTCTGAATCTCTAGATAAGAAACCTGTAGTTCACACAGCTATTCACAAGACACAAAGCTGGTTAATCTCCTAATGTTACCATTAAAAATCATCTACATGCAGCAAGCCTAAATGAGCAGGGTGGTTGACCCAGGTAATCTTCGAGGTCCTTTCCAACCTCAGCCAGTCTGTGACAACCTGAGAGCAGGATGCCCTGTATTTCCTAAAAACGCCTAAAATTTTGCCTCCCCTCCTCCCATTTGCTCTAGAAACACAGCACAGCTGTGACATCTCAGATGTGTAACAACTGGCAGCCACAAGCCTTCTAATTACTGACCATCGGTCCCTTTGTCCTTGGAAACAGCATGGTACTGTCAACACAGCTTTAGCTCAGTAAAAAGCTTTACTAGCTGTGGTACTACAGACTGAGTACCATACATACAGGAAAAAGTCATAAAAATAAAAATCAAAGCAAGTCTCTTAATTTCAGTGAACCACAGCAGCTACAATGAAGCAGAATAAAGGAGCTCCTTTGTTTTCTTATCTGCCTGCCAGATACCTGCTCCCAGAAAATATTAACAGCTTGCTTTACCTCAAGTACACGCAAAATTATTAATTGTACCTTGAAGACCAGCAAGGTTCCAAAGATGCACTGACAGCACCCTCTCAACAGTAGGGCAAAGCTCCTACACAAAGGCCTGTATGTGGTTGGTTGCTAATGGTCCATTAGGATGACCAAAGTTCAGCTCGCAAAAGTCCAGATGGACAACAAAAGCCACATCCTTCTTCTAAACACCCTGCAAGGTGGTTTCCTAATGGCACACTGCTGCAATGTCCTGGGGCTCGCTCTTTTAATATCTGCACGGAAAAGTCGCTTGTCATCCCAAATGTTTGTAACCCATATGCTCTAGATTATCTGAGGTTTGACACATACTCTGCTCCTGTCAATCAGCACTTATCACAGGGGAAAGACTTTGCCCAGGAAAATGACTACAACTCTCGACAGCTGGTTGTCCCTTTTGACCTTATTTTCTGTTTGGTGCAACTTCAGACAAGACACATTGCTGCTTACATTACTGCCAAGCTGCTGGTCAAGTTCATATGAAGTTCAACCAGGGAAGGGCTGGACTCTGCACTGGGATGGAGCAACCCTGGATGTACAGACTGGGGAATGAGACGCTGGAAAGCAGCGCTGTGGAAAGGGACCTGAGGGTCCTGCTTAACTGAAAGTTGACTATGAAGCAGCAGTGCCCTGGCAGCCAAGAAGGCCAACCATGTCCTGGGGTGCCATCAGGCACAGCATCTCCAGCCAGGCCTGAAGCTGTGTCAGGAGAGGTTTAAGTTGGATATTAGAAAAAGGTTCTTCACCCAGAGGGTGTTTGGGCACTGGCACAGGCTCCCCAGGGCAGTGGTCACAGCACCCGCCTGGGAGAGTTCAATAAGCGTTTGGACAACACTCTCAGGCACACGGTGTGACTCTTGGGGATGGTCCTGGGCAGGGTCAGGAGCTGGACTTGATGATCCTTGAAGGCCCCTTCCAACTCAGCATATTCCATGATCCTGTAATTCCCTAGCAGCACATCAGCCATCTGGCATGACACGGCCACCACACAGGAACAGCGCAAATCTGGCACAGCATCCAAGTACGGCCCGTGGCAAGGGAGAGTACTGTTCACCAGCAATGATCTGTTACCTGTTTGACAAAAGCAGCAGCTACATATCCTGAACTAGGCACCTCTGTAGGTGACTCAAGAGAGGAATTACAGGCTGTTTTGTTTTAATTGACCTTAACATCCAGGCACAGAATTTCAGACTTTATCTTTACCCCCCACTCTGCATGAAAGCCACCCCACAGCACAGACAATCTCCCTGCAGCAATTAGCAGCATGGGCCACCCACCCACACCACTGAGCTCACAGCTTAGAAGAAGTTTAACCCTTCTCAAAAGAAGCTTGCACTGAAATACAAGACCTTAAAAGAGGCACCGGCTCCATACTATTTAGTACAAAGACATGGCCATATTCTTGTCAAAAACCCAAACACTTTCAATAGCTAACACAACACTATTTTAAATCCCATTGTTTTGTTAGACCTGGCTGGTGGATGTCCAGATGGGTATATTGGCCCTTCCACACAGGTAAAGTCATGGACAAGGGATCCGTCTGCTGGCAGTTGAGTAACATGGTCTAGTGGAAGACCTGTCCATGGCAGGGGCAAGGGAACTAGATGATCTTCAAGGTCCTTTCTGACCTAAACCATTCTATGACTCCATTATTTTCAATTACTGTTTTCAAGCCCATCTCTCAAAACCCCCTCACCTACATCTGTACCAGATAACGGGCATCCTGCCCTAGCAATGCACTACTGATATTCTGGGGCACACCTGCAACCTCAACTAGACACCTAGGATTGAAGTTGTGCTCCTGAAAGAATGTGCTAGCAATGACCAATCAACTATTTGTATGGTTCTTAGATATTTTTCCAAGAACAGCATGTTTAATTGTTTCAGTTTCAAGAGACTAGTCATAAGTATTTGGTGTACATATCCTAACGCAATAACACAGTGTGCACTAGCAATTGGGATGAGAGTGATGTAAAACAATATTCTGAGAACAGCAAATTTATTTTTTTCCATCACATTCAGAAATCCCTCAGGTCACTTTCATATACATGCATTTTGTTCAGACAGATCATTGTTAGGTTCCACACTAGTCCCTTTCTTTAAAATTCCTTGATTCCTCTCAACCTTGTTCGCAGATGCACAATTACCCTGCAGAAATGTAATGTATCTGGATGCAAGTAAAAATCATCATCTTCAGTAATGGCCTCTTGAAAAAAAAAAAGTTTGCTTGAAGATGCATATTAAAACTGTGAGACTCAATTGTGCACTGTCAGTCATTCCAGTAGCTTCCTACTGAGGTAGGTGTCTAGGGATAAAGAGCTGGAACTAATTTCTCCTTTTAATTCCATTTTTAAGATCTCTGTAATCTCCATATACAGTTCTTCAACTTTCTGTGGCTGTTCCAGCTATACCAGCCAACCTTGCAAAAGTTGCCTTACACATCTGTAGAACCAAAATGGTCATAAGGTCCATGTACTATAATCTCGACATCGTTTTCATGGTATCACCTATATTGAAACTCTAAATCTAAAATCTGATTGAGACGGTGGAAATACTTGTAAATCAAAAATTTGCAAAAATCATGGCAAAGGTGCTTAAAATAGATTTTCTAGAAAACATGAAATTGAACCATTACATGTATGCTAGACAGTCTTTTTGCTGGCTTTATACTCCTGCAGGTTTATCCTTCTTTTTCACGTAATGATCTCAAAGCAGAGTTTCCTCTTCTGTGACATGGGCAGCATTACAGATTACTACAGTCTCACAGCTGAACCTGAAAAAATTGCATAACTATTTGTCCTTGATTCAGCAGGGACAGACTTAATTTTCTTCTTCGTAGCTGGTACAGTGTTGTACATGAATTTAGTTATAGAGAATGATGTCGGTAACTGCACCAAAATTTGATGAGTAATGTAGTACAAAAAGTGTTTTGCCCCAAATGCTGTTTAGCTCAAATTCGCATCCTGATTACTTAGCACCAATAAGGACACCTCTGCCCCCAACCTACAACAATAGAGGGGACAGGACTTACTCGGAGAGATTGATTTGTGAAGCAGAAATTGTCTTTTACTAGATGACTGCAGAGAGCTTGGCATAATGCTACTGCAATCTGATTAGCATGGCTCACTATTTCTTTTATTAAATAATAATTTACAAAAACAAACCCTCCAATGACAGAGATTAAAATAATTCAATATTACAGTAAATTCAGGTGGTACTAAATACATGACCAAATTTGATTCTTAGAAGAGATTTTGTGATATGTTAGCTGACCATCAGGAGTCTCCTTCTCTGAATTCATTGCTCCGTGTCAGCCATGTGTACTCCTCACATCAGGGTCAGTAACCCCTACTGCCTCATCCATTTCAGTTATCTCGCTGACATAGTGACACACAAACACCTAGCAACAATCTTCCTCTGCAGCACATATACAGATAAAATGAAGCCCACTCATCATCCCAAGCCCTCCCCTTCTTCACACGCAGCCAGAGGCTGGGCACCACGGAGCCCTGCTCCAGTGCAGAAGTTAAAGGTCCGTTCAAAAGGAGAAACCAATCACCTCACCCCAGTGCACGCACAAAAAGCCCCCAAGGGAGAGGCTTGTATTTCAACACCGCATTTAGCCCAACAACCACCTGGCTTTTTCCAGAGTCACCTAAACCAGATAAATAGGCCACCACCAGCAAAGCTTTGACAAGAGTCCCATGTAACACTGATGGATAGCAGAGAGGGCCCCGCATTCAGTCCTGGAAGAAAAAATACATTGGTACCTGCTCTCTCAAATGTTTCAGAATAGGAAAAAAAAAAAGTCTTATGCTAAACAAGACAATAAAAACTTGGATTTCTTTTTGACAGTTTCACATATACATGAGCAAAAGGATACATAAAAGCAAAATATGAAAAAATGCCTCAAGTAGAAGGCAACACATGCTTATAGATTAATTATATTCTTTCCACCATCAGCTTCTTGAAAAGGACAACTACATAGATCAAAGCACTCTGTTACACACCAGAATTTTATTGCTGCCAAGAGAATTAATTCAAAAGGAAAATCACCCCACTTATCTTAAATTTTAGCATAGAATAACCATTAATCTTAATCTTCATCAAGAAATTCTCTCCAGCCAGGGATGGTGCAAGATACATTCCTTCTTGCTTTCACTCCTAGTTGAGTTTCCAACTGCTGCCAGACTTCCATCAAGCGTAGCTACTTGCTACAGAGATATTAAATTAACGCTTGCCTGCATTTGTAGCCTATTCTCTGAGATGCAAACCCATCCTTCCTCTCAGACAGGACACTGTAAGCTCCCTGAGGGAAAACATGATGCAGATGTGCTGAAGGAGATGAAAGCAGCAGCTTATGCAAGCAAGCCTGAATTTCTTACGCAGAGGCTTTCAAGTTGTACTTGTATGTCTGCTAAAGAGAAAGGGTATTTCCTCAAAGGCTAAAGAACAAGATGCTCACACGTTTAGAAAGAAACAACCACCATTTTGATACAAGGTATAGTTACATTATCTGCAGGAAATTCAGCAGTTTAGATTACAACAGAATGGGCAGGAAAGAAATCCCTCACATAAATGAACAAGTGACTTCAGAAAATGACTGGATTCTGCCTTCAGGGAAGAAAAGAAAGCAAAAACCACAAGATTTACAGGGACTGCTGTAAGGCCAGGAAGGGAGGTCCTCCTTCTACATCTATTTGCTGATGCCCAACAAGCCACACATTTATGGGTTTATCACAGAGTAGGGGGCATGGACTTTAAAAGCAGTTGTCTTTCCCCACTGTAATGTTTAGCAATTCAATAGGTAAAAGCAGCGAATTAGCCTCAAGCACAATTATAAATCCAAAATTTATTCTCATCTGCTGCTATTCAAGTATTGCTTTGTGTTCCCCAAGAAATAATACAGTAGATTATGTTCTGCCCCAGTTTGGCCTGTGACCATTTTTCATCTGTTAATTCTGGGTTATTCCTGTTCTGCTTTTAAGGCAAGATCAGGCAGCAGATTGTCCTGCATGGCCTGGCACCATTAGATTGCATTCTGCAATTCTGCATTTCACTCTCCTGGAGAGAACCATCTGGTCTACAGGTTTTAGATGCTGACCACCTGGGTGGAAGCAACTTCATTAAAAATTTAAGACAAAAAAAAAAAGAAAAAAGTACTTCTGCACAGTACTTCTATTCATTTAGGGTGCACCTGTAGAACAAAAACACACTCTGTGTTTTTAATACATTACTTATACATTTTCTAGTTACTACAGTGTTTAGTAATGAAGGAGTTCTTAGTTTTATTTTGTTTCAATTTACCATATATTTTTCTACAGTGCTTTAAACTTATGCAGAAATTTGATGGATCTTTTCACATCAGCACCACTAACTTCTCATTGAAGCAGATAGAAAATATACATATTAACACTCTAAATTAATTTAGAATTCCTAAGGAATAGTCAATAGTGAAGTCTGAACAAGTAAACAAAATATTTGTATTAAAGAGAAGGAATTAAAAAGGGAACTAATTTTTTTTTGCAGTTGAGAAACATAAACTGCATATAAAAATTATGCTCTGAGCTGGGAAGTGCCTCATTAATCTTGTCAGCATGTATGAATGGGGAGCTGTTCAAAACCTTTTAACATCTGTCTGATTCTGTCCCCCGTAAATCCTTATCCATTTCAGCAGGATGAAACAAAGACCTAGGCAGACTACTTTCTAAAAGCCTTTGGCTACAGACAGCCCACTGCACACATCATTATACACAAATCCTCGGGGTGGAATAAAAAATTAGAGTACAAGGACATTAACTCAGTCTTCAAATCCTACCATTTGCCTGGATGTTGTTTCCTGGGAGTTCATAATCCATTTCAATTTACCTTTTTAACCCCCAAAATCTTCTGTTTTCTGGAATGTTACCATTATAACTTTTATTATTTGTTTGACACTGTGTTCCTCTGAATAGCAAATAAGCAAACTATATATTTCATCCACTGCCTTCACGGAGTACTACATGCAAGCCAGCTCCTCACATAACCTTTCCAACAAGCACCAAATTAACATACCTTTTCAAAGAATAAAGCCTCAAACCTCCACATGCTTCAAGAGAATAAAAATTACCACTTAATTTTCCAGTTTTTTAACAATATGAGGTTTTTAAAGTCTTCAGCACAGAGATTGGAGCAACACATGTAGCCATGCTACAGAGAAAACATGGCCTGCTGTTCCCAGAGGTGCACTTTCCATCACAGCATCTGAACTGGGTCAGTCTTTAGCTCTTACTCATCTCTGCTGGTAAGAAAAAGCAGCCTAAATGAACAGAACTAGTGGGAGAGGGGAGAGATGCACACATACTAGATGAAACTTAATAAAAACTAGAGGTGAAATACCACTGAGGGTTCATCTGTTCTGAACAGTATAAAACAGTATTTGCAACCTCTGACTGTGCTTGAACCCAATGTTAAAGAAGGAGAATAGCAACATGTCAAAGAGCAATATCACCAGGCATGTGCAGACTAAGGAATTAACAGGTTGACCCATGTTCTTCTCAGGTCAACTCACAAATAAAATTATGTTTTGCTTTTTTTAGCTTTCCTTAGAGAACTTCCAATTAGTTTATTAACCAAACATTAATTTTCCCAGTGATTACTATGCAGCCATACTTCTGCCCTTCCCTAGAAACTGCTGCAGAGATGCAGAGATGTCACTGACACAACTATCGTGTTCAGCCACTGTTCCCCCTGCAACCTCTAGAACTCACAGCTACCACAGGCTTAACTCAGCCTATGAGAAATAACTGTTTTCTTCTCCTTTGGGAGACAATCCAGTGATGAAAATATCATTACAGGACAGACGCTCAGTAATACAGCCACCCAGAACTGTGCTAGGCACCAATACAAGTGCTCACTTCCACAGAAGATACTGTGGCAAAGCAAAAAAATTAGTGGCTGCCTATGAGCTGCTCATGCTAAGAACAGCAAACAGCTGCCAAGAGCAATCAGTCTGCCCAGGCAGTATATAATGAGCTAACAAACAAAATAAGGAATGGAAAAGGCACATTACATTCCAGAAAAAGTTGCTACTCATATAGGAACCAAAACAGTGTTAACACCAAGGTCTCTATGATATTTCTTGCTACATACTGCAGCCATCTCATGGAACAAAAGAATGAACAGAACTCAGTGTAACTTGCTCTGAGTTCTAGAAACACCAAGCAGGAAGGCTGTACTGCTGCACTGTACTTTGGGACAGGTAAGTATTAAAGAAAAGTTACTTCAACCTTACTTCTGTGTATGCTATTACAAAATTAGGGAGACACCTAAAAGATGTTTGACAGAAAAATTTTTGCAATAAAATGTTAATAAGGAAATAAAAGCACAGCTGAAAGCTCTGCAAACATCAGCAGTGACACAGAATGATTTGTGCTCCCTCTGTCAGAGTCCACATGGGTACAGAGCCCTTAAGCTGCTCCCAAGACCAGAGCCCACGACATTAAAATTCTCCAGCAAACACTCTGCCTAGTTATAAAATATTAACTACACCAAGACTCATTGCCCAGGACTAACAGTAGCCATCATTAAGCAGGGGGCCAAGCTTTACGTTTCCTTTGAGAACCACAGCAAACAGTGCTTGCTGTCATTCTTATTTGAAAAATCAACCTCAGTAAGTGAATTAGAAACTCATTCTTCCTAAGATGGGAGAAAAGAACACAAAAGCCCAATTTCCAAGAGGGAGAAAAGGTCTTTTAACATCTAATTCCAGAGGAAAAAAGACATTCAATTTCCCTTTAAATGAGATATTACACTAGGTACTTCTGTGGTGTCACATCTGTTACTGAAGTCTATCCTGGCTGTAGTGTCTAAAATCACTGCACAACATTATTCCAGCACTCGCTGCAGTACTACTATAGCATTACCAAATGCAGAAAACCGTATTTCATACTGTGGGACACAAGACACATAAAAAGGCCTAAAAGTTTCAGAAGTCCGACCAGGAGCTAATGTAGTTTACCTGCTTAATCCCAAAACTGCACAAGTCGTAAAAAAAATCTGAGATGAAAACTGTAATACATTTAAGCTCCTTTACGAACAGAAGTATTTTAATTGAACTTAAAAAAAACCAAACCCAAACCCACAAAGACCTCTAATTATCCCCAGTTCAGAGACATCTAAAGCAGGCTCCATTTTCCTGGAGGGAAGAGACAGGCATTCACCTTTACAATATGATTTTGCCAGCTTTTTTTTTTTTTAATGTTGCTCTCTCTACAGAATTTACTAAAATTTTTTAACAAACATACTTAGATTAAGTAATGCATCTTCACATTTCCTCACACCCCAGGAGTCAATTTAAACAGCTTGTTAAACTGAAACTTTGTGTTTCCTTCATGCAGATGAATATTCAACAGGTACTAAGGCCGCTCTGCAAGCTTCACTGGGAGCCTATTGAAGTGACCGGGATTAAAGGCAGAACTAAAAAGAGATTTCTTTTCTTTTTAAAATGCAAGTCCTTTCAACTCTGTTTATAATGAACCTTTGCAAAATCTATTAAAAAAAAAAAGTAAAAACTGACTTTGCATTGCTGCACGTATAACTAGCTGCCTTGCAAAAGGTTCAAGCCATAGGTGGTGGCTGGAACTTTCCTCCAGCAGTTGAGAGGTGTCGTGCCTTGAGGCTTCACAAGGCACCTGCCTACATCCAGGGAAAGGGTGCCTCAGCCATCTGTCTTCCACCTTGCCTCCAAAGACATTCCCCAGACTTCAAAGGGCAGATCTGACTTTCTGGGGCAGGGCATGAGTTACTGCCTTGCTCCTGACTTTAAACTACTGAACTTACCCTGTAGGTGAAAGATCTCCCCCTTCTTTATGGGGACTCTGTTGTTTTAAACCTCACATATGGACAACAGCTGATAAAAGAAGTGGCACACTGGTATCAAAAATCTGTAACTCAGTTTCATCAATCTAAACTACTTCCAGAGGAAGTTCTACATTATCTATATCTCAGTCCATAGACAAAGCATTTAAAGGGCAGCTGAGATAAAGTGAAAGCTCGCATGGATTTCACATGTTTCTGAGGGAAGGAAGTGACCAAGAGAGGAAGGGAGCTCCAGAGAGAGCAAAGAGAAACAGCAGAAGGAGCCAAGTCCAGATGCATTGAGGAAGCAGAGAGATGAGCAAACAGAAGGTTGGTTGATTTTAGCTTTGAAACCTGATGCAGGAGGGAGATGTGGAAGAAGACAACTGGATGAGAATTTGCACAGGACTTTAGACCAGGCAAAGGTGCTATTCTGCTTTCAATATGAAACGACTTAGAACAACACAAATTGCTCCAAAAACATGTTGCATGATGCTTTAAGAAACAGGTATTTGAGTGATTTAGATTTTCCTGTCTGAGAGATACTGTTTTCTAACCTTAGAGAGCACCTGAGAGAATGTGCATCAAGTTCTCCCCAGAAAGAGAAGTTTAACTTTCCTCCCCCTACTATACTGTCAGCAAAAGGTTCTGGTGAAAGAAAATGGGATTTAATTAACAAATTTAAACAGAGTTCAGTAGTTCTCAGTCTAGGTATTTAAACAGTCTTCACCCAGACATGAAATAGAAACAGACATAATGCTGAGTGCCTGTCCCAGGAAGGCTGGGAACACCACAGTAACTGCTTAAGATTTTGCAAAAGAAGAAGACAGAGAGTGGAGGAGACAACATCAAAAAAATCACGACTTCAAGTCTCCACAGCCTAGATCAGAAACACGGCATAAGGCTTCCCACCAGAACTGAATACAAAGTTAAACACGTGGGCATTCCTTAGACGAGGTTAGCTGGCAAGTTAAGGGCATCCTGGCCTATATGAGCAATAGTGCGGCCAGCAGGACCTGGGAAGGGATCATCCCCCCGTACTCAGCACTGGTGAGGCCATCCCTGAAATCCTGTGTTCAGTTTTGGGCCCCTCCCTACAAGAAAGGCATTGAGGTACTGGAGTTAGTCCAGAGAAGGACAATGGAGCTGGTGAAGGGTCTAGAGCGTAAATCTGATGAGAAGCAGCCGAGGGAGCTGGGGTTAGTTTAATCTGAAGAAAAGGAGGCTCAGAGGAGAACTTACTGCTCTCTACAACTGCTTGAAAGAAGGTTGTGCCAGGAGAGGTTTAGATTAGATATTAAGAAAAATTTCTTCAATGAAAGGGTGGTCAAGCATTAGAATAGGTTGCCAGATTTGTGAAATCACCATCCCTGGAAGAGTTCAAAAAATGTGTGGATGTGGCACTTGAGGACATGGTTGAGCATTAGAACACAGTATTGCTGGGTTACCAGATGAACTCAATGATCTCAGAGGTATTTTCTAACCTAAACAATTCTCTAATTCTATGACAAAGAGGATACAACCTAGAGCAAGCACATCCCTTATCACCAGAGACAAAAAGCCTTCATAATCTTTGAGAAGGAGAAAAAGGAGCAAATAGATGCTAAGACACCAAAAATTACTTTTTAAACTGATACTCCTTGGAGTATCACAAAATGAAACTTGCAAGGATGCTATTCAAAACACTGGAAAAACTGCAGCAAAATATGGGCATGCCTCATCAAAAGATGCATCTAATATATAATCAGCTAGTATTTAGGATACAAGTAACAAACACAATTGCAATCCACACCATAATTTTGAGCACTGGCACATGCCATGTTGTTCGTTTTGAAAAAAAATGTTAGCTTATTTTCTGTAAACACCACAAATACAGAATCACAGACTCAGAGAATGGTTAGGGCTGGAAGTGACCTTAAGGACCACCTGGTTCCAATCCCCCTACCACGGGGAGGGACAGCCCCCACTAGATGGGGCATCCACAACTTCTCTGGGCAACCTGTTCCAGAGCCTCACCATCCTCTGAGCAAAGAATTCCTAATACCTCATCTAAACCTGCCCTCTTTCAACTTAAAACCATTGCCCCTTGTCCTGACATGCCAATATAAAAACTCCTTCTCCCTCCTTTTTATAAGCCCCGTTTAGGTACTGGAAGGTGCTGTAAGGTCTCCCCAGAGGCTTTTCTTCTCCAGGCTGAACAGCCCCAGCTCTTCCAGCCTGTCTACAGAGGAGAGGTGCTCCAGCTCTCTGAGCATCTTCATGGCCTCCTCTGAATCCATTCTAACAGATCCATTTAAAATAACTTTCAAATGTCAAATGTATGCACTATCTGACGCTTCGCCACGACAGAGTGCAGTATGTGTGCACATATACAGACAAGTGCATGAAACCCAACTCAAGTAAGTGTAAGCTTTGTATCATTCTGTGTATTCATACACACACACTGATTTGATTTTCTTTAAGCCTAGAAGTGAACAGCTCGTCCCTCACACTGGTTCCACAGAGAACTATTTCCATGAAAGCATATTCAATCTTTTCCTGTTTTGAGCAAAATTCACAAGTACAATTCTGGCATGTTTACCAGATAGAAATCATAGTGAAGAAGCGTCATGCTGTACTGAATTTCTTGATGACAAAAGCGTCACAGTTCATTTAATACAGGACGACTCAAATATTGAATTTAGTATTATTCTGCAAATATTAAAAAAAAAACCAGCAGATTTTCCATTTAGCAGCAATTTAGGGTTACAGCAGATTTCTTTTCAAGAAATGTTGCATTACTCCTGTAATTTCCATATCATAACAGGAAAATTTAAAAAGCATTACACGCACAGCCAAAGCGTATTAAACATGCCCAGACTATACATTTGACTTTACCAGTCTAGTACTGACTACCAGGTATTCTTTGTCAAGCACTGAGAAAAAGCCTTAATTCAAAGAAATTATAGAGTACCTTCACCTTCCCTAACAAGCAAATGTAATCTCAGCCTAGGGGTCTGGGGCAGCATCAGCCAATCATGCTCCTGGCCATTGCAGCTCCCCTTGCTCCCTTTCTCCAGCTCCTGGTCAGTGACATCCTCGAGTGAAATGAGCTGCTTAAGCATACTACACCAGCAAAAAGCCAGGCACTGCATTGAATTACATGACTTCTGCCAATTTAGACTTCAGTGGGCTTAGCAAGATGGAAGAGCTGAACATGAGCGGGTCCAGGGGAGCTCCCCAGCCCAGAGGGACAGGCCAGCCAGCAGGCAGTTCAGGCTGCTGCCACAGAGCAGCCCCAGCCAGCCAAGCTGGCCATAAATGCCACTCAAGAGGTCAACAGCCACGCTGGAGGAAAGGGTCACTTAACACTGGCTCAGCATTTCAAGAGGTGAAAGGAAAATGGAGGATCTACATGCCCAGTTCTGCCCAGCAGAGGAAACATCTTCTGCAGGACTTATTTTGCTCTTTTCAACCGACAATATGTATAATGGCATTATAATAACTCAGTGATTGCATCAGACCAAAAAAGATATTTGCAGTTATGTGGCTGGCAAACTAAAGCAGTGACAGTACAAGAACATGCTCTGAATTCCTTATGTAATGAGCTGAATTTACTACTACAGCCAGTTTTACAGAACTGTCTCAGCATTTTAACTTTAAATCCCAAAAAAGCAACAGCACGTATCACAAAAAAAAAAAAAAGTATGAAGAGCAATCTCTTCATACATCTCAAAAAAGGAAGCAATTAAGACTTGTACTTTTTCCGATATCATCAAGGACACTGGAAAATTGCAGAGAAAATAAGAAAATTGCCAGGAATTAGACTACTCTGGTAGATGAAAGGATGGGGAAGAAGTGGGAGGAGAACGAGCTATTTTCCACATTGTGCCATTAATTTTCCAATCGAATTGTCATTGCAATGCTTTTACTTGGAAGTTTACCACACAATTGCAGAGACTTGAACTGCTATCAAATCTTCCAAATGCAGCTCAGATTTTCAGTCCAAAGCTCATTATCATCTTTATATTAAACATCACAAAATAAGCCATTCTGAAAACTCACAGAAAGGTGAGGTTGCTCCAAACCCCCATGTAACAAGCATGTATTGATCAGCTAGTTTCTCTCTCTGCTTTTTCTATCCAAAAACTGGGTTATTTTTTTTTGCTTTTCTATATCTAAAATCAAGACACAGTCTACCAGCCATAACCTTCAAATTACTGTACTTGTCAGGCTGTAGATCATGTTATGTTTTGGAGGATGGAGTTCTCTCTTCTGCAAAAAGTATCAAAGGCTACTGAATTTGGACTCAAAAATGTGTTGCACAAAGTGCTTCAAAAGTGCATTTATGCAATGGAGAAGAAAGCACGGAGAGATAACCATAAAAGATCATCAAGCATTAGCATTGTCAAAATCCTCCTCCACTAGACACACTTGCACAGCTTGACTGCATCTGCAGAGCAAGAAACTACCAAAAAATACACACCTGCATGGTATTTTAAAAATACCCTCTGCTCCCCTCTGCTTGATCTAAGAATCTTCCCCACACCACATCCCCCTCAGTTTGATTAATATATTGAAGTAACGTACACAGCAGGCATCATAGAGACCAAGATTAAGGAGCCACTGAAATGAAGACTTTCCACATGTGGAAACCAGTGTTATGAATATACTAATTATTTTTTCACAATCATATTTAAACCTTCTTCAGCAGTCAGAATAATAAAGGACAGGAAAAAGCATTTTTTTCCTGTGATTGTATTAAACTTTTCTGCATGATTAAGCTAAAAAGACAGCCATCATTCATCATAATGTCCATCAAAAGATTTAGAAGTCACTGGAATTGTATGATGATAATAGAGAATTAGGAATTCTCATCTCTAGAATAATCTTTCTTGCATGACCTTACCCCTCGTTTAATACTCAGGAAGAGGATAAAAGGCTCCTGTACTGGACAATACTTAGTAAGTAGATTGTTGGTTTCCCTTACATAGTTTATTAAGAATGAAAATATAGTCTTAATTTGAAAACCTTATCATAGCTGAAAAGACTAAGGTTTTCCTTTTTCACGTGATTTTCACTAGGTGGTGTTTCTTCTCATTTCGTACTGATTCTTTTAAAACCCAACAACTGTTTTATTTTGACATAAAACACATGGGATTGCAGAAAAAATAATAATTAAAAAATCCTATCCTTCCACTTAACTGCATCATAATGAAGAGTTTCCTTCTGTTTGTTTTATAAGTTCTGTTGTGACAGCAGTGAGGAATGCACACTGGGAACATCTGATGGCTCAAAATTGGAAGGTGTCGGGCAGAAAGTTACTTCTTCTGTAAGAAGTCTCGTAAGATAAAGGGTTTTTTAAAAATATATATAAAATTATGAAACTTTGCTCTTTAGTCAAAGCACATCATATAGTTTAACTAAAGAAATCTCTAATACCCAGAATCTTGTGACGAGGCTTTCAAGCCCCATCACTCAACCTGTGGTAGATTTCTCAGTGAAAACTGAGCAATTCAAAGAATCAGCTTTTGAACTCCTATTGGTTAGGTTTTCTAAATTATTCTCCTTTGCTTTCTCCTTTCTAATATTTACTTCTACACCAGGCTTTCCATCCCTGTTTATAAATGACATAGATATCATGTGAGTAATCTCTTCTGGTTGAAAATGTAATTTATTTTAATTGGAACTGAAAACTTGTTTGAGGGGTGGCAGGAGGAAACTGTTCCTATTTCCTGCTATAGTTCTCTCAGCATCTAATTACATCCATAAAGAGAAACAATGGGGAGGCTCTGTGTTATTCAGTTTAATGCAGTTAATTACACTATTCCCCCTATGCATGCAAATACACCAGAGCCTCACAAGCGATACAGCCCCCACACAACACATTTATCAGCTGTAACAACTGTGCTCTGAGATCACATATGATACATGCTCTAGATACAAACACTTGTTTACTGGAAAAGGTTTCTAGTTCACAAGAAAAAATGTAAAATGCAGCAGAACAGACACCAAATAAAAAATTCTAACCATTAGCATCTGTATTTTCCATAAAATTCTTGTCAATATGAATTCAATTGTTGCAACTAGAAACATACCCTTCCTACTGAAATACCTTTCTCCATGCCTTTCTGTAAATAAGATACTTTGGGGAGGTCCTTTTTTTATATCCCCAAATTCCAATATAGTAACAGGAGTTGAACCAAATACTTCACTTCCAAAGTTTCAAGGTATTTGTGTCACCTCAAATGGAATTAAGGTACCAATCAGATCTTTTGCAAGTCAGATTCAGTGCCTAGGTATCCCCGGGGACATAGAATTAGTATTTTAAATAATATCTATCCCCAAGATAGATTCAGTTGGGATGGTGACACATCAGCTGAACACATCTTCATTTTTACTCTTCAAAGTCATGCTTGCATCAGCAATGGTCTGTGAGCCCAAAGGCAGACAGAGGGTAAGTACTCAAGGAAGGTGCAGGTGAAACAGCTGCTGGCACCCAGAACAGCCTCTGAACACCAGGCTCTCCTCCATACGTGCTGGTAACAGGGAAGAGTCATTAGTCGCACATTGCAGAGCAACAGCTTTTAATGACAGCTTAGAAGTCAGCACTGCCTTTCCCACAAAGCGTGAAAGGACTCGGTCTTGAGAGAGGAGACATCTCAGTGCTCAGACAACAACTCTTCCAAGGCCAGATTTTTCAAGTATAAAATCACCAAGGGAAAAGAACAAAAAGGTAAAAGGAACTGCATATGGTCCTTCTTCTATGAAGAATCAAAGAAATGTTTCAGAGGCTTAGAATGAAACCATCTGAGCTCAGATGAGTCACTGGGGTTCTTGGAGCAAAACAGACAATATGGATAATTGATAAAACAGGAACAGACAGTAAGAAGCATAGTCATGAGGGAGAGTCATGATGCTTGAAGAATATGATAGCTTTTGTGAGGAGTTACCCTCCCTCCCTCACTACACAGTTGGAATAGTAGGAGGCCTGTTCAGAAACATCATGTTGAAAAGGAAGGACAAATGTGTATAAGTTGGAAAGAAGAAGATGGATTAGTTAAGAAAACAAGTGGCAGAATTTAGCCCAATCTACCTTTGAACCTGGCCCTGTTTTGAACAAGAGGGAGCACAACGTGATTTTCAAAGCTACTGGTCAACCTACATTATTTTAAGAAAAGGGCTTAATGTGAGAAAAACAAAACAAAAATAACATCATCATTACTGAAAGAAACCTATGCTGAAAAAAGCTGCAGCCTGGAGAATAGGTCAGTGGTGCCCATGGAAAGAGTGTGATGAATTAAGAGCCAAAGAACTTGCAAATGTTATGAGAAGAGAGATGTCTTTTGGCAGACTAATGCTTTGATTTTGTTTAAACTAGCGAAAGCGAGTAACTTAGCTTTAACAGCCCAGTGAATAACTGCTACTGCTATAAAGTTTTAACCTTTCCCCATTCAATTAATGTTACACCTGAAAAGCTCTCCTCAAAGAAAAAAATCTTTACCGAAAAACTAGGAAAGGTGATATTCATATTCTAGATATTCTTAACGATAAAAGAATATACAGACCTTGAGATTTTAGAACACAACCCCCTCCCCCCCCACCCCGTTTTGTTTATGCAATTGAAATACATTTCCTTCTACCATAAAAATCAGCAGCAAGCAAAGGCTTCATATCTTCATCGTTTCATCGCCGCCTCAACCCAACAGAAACCCAGTTTATTCTTCATTGCCTCCCCAAGTAAGATAACCTGACATTTTTCCCAAATGCTTATTGAGAAAATGAGACTTCAAAGTAAAAGGTTGACTTGCATTAATTGCTTATGCTTATCTGCTCTCCCACACTTCTGGTCATCTTCCAGCCTGTACCCATAGCAACAGCTGGAGACCTCTGTGTTCTGGCCTTACCACTGTGGTCTTCCTCTCTTGCATATTGAAGAATATATGGCCTTGATGGCAGGTGCATCAGGAAGCAGCCAGACACACCAACCACATGCCACCAGATGGCATCTTCAACCAGTTACATTTTAAGATCATGCCTTCAAGAGGAGATCCTGCATTTGATAAGAGCCTTTGTATTCTGAAGCCTCAAGCTTCTAGACTAGAAAAAGAAGCACTAGTGAAGACCTGGATTGGTGTCAATGATCTGAAAGTCATTTTTCGTTGCTGAAATCATCACTTTACCGATGACACATTTGTTCCCTCAACAGGGATTCTGAGAGCCACAGAAGTATTCTGCACAATGCTTGATGTCATCTCCCCACACATCTCCTAATGATTTGTCTCAAATTTTTCCAATAAAATCTAGGTGCAATGCACCAGATTTTCAAAGAGGGACTACTGATTTACACAGGATTTAATTACATTTGATACCGGTCCCCGTTAAGAGGTGGTTTTGGCCATAACTAACTTCTACGTGTGCTTGGAAATTTCAGTTTTTCCACTATAATGAGGAAGTCTATTTCCCTTACAAGATATGTTAATGAAAACAAAACAAACAAAGAAAATACCCCTAACTCCAATTCTACAAGAAACAGTAGACTACAAACCTACTCCTAACCTGGTATCAATCACTATAATAACATATATAGCACGCAAACGACACCCAAATCTATAACAATATTTGCTTTATTGTACTTAGAGAGCAACCGCGTCTCACCTCACTCTTACCATGCTCATCTCATTTCAAGTAAAATTTTTGGCTATCTCCTGCCATAGGCATTGCTAATTAATTGCCTTTTGGAGACAAATATTTTCTTGTTTGTTTAGAATCTAAACATGATTTTCTCTTCAAAGGAGTTTTACCCTTTCAACTGCAGTTTTTCAGATTGTTTGAAGAAAAAAATATAACCTTGTTTTACGTATGCTGGCTGATCTCACAAACAGCTCTTAGGTCTTCCTCTCTATACTTTCAGCTGCGTACCTAGCACTGAGGCTAGTTTCTTCCCCCCTCTTAAAGTCTGATGAGATCCAAAGGAAATGAAGTGGAACAAAGAAGCTACATTAGCTTTCATAATTTATTGCTCTAGACAACTCCAGCTATCGCCTGTGACAGGAATCAAGCCAAGCAGAAAGAAAATGAAAGTGTTCTGCCACTTCGTCAACAGCTGAAGTCGCAGGATTCATTTCTACGGCCACCAGCAATGTCCCCAACCCCCGCTGCTACACTGCAGCTCTTGACCTGTATGTACAGAGGGCACGAAATACAAAGGAGAACATGCATAAATAATGAGCTGAAATGTGTCATGTGTTGTTTTCTTCAGGTTTTTTAAGACTATAGACTAAAAAGGATACATTTCAATGTTCTTCCTTAATACAGGTTAATAAAGAATAAATCTGACACAGTTCACTGAATTTTATCTCCTTGATTATTCAGAAAATTTTTTTTTTGGTCTAGATGAATAAACTCCTGTAGTGAACTCTCACAAGCAGTTCATTTTGACATCTAAATGCAATCTATTCTGATTGAAGCATTACTTTTGTGGTGTTTTCCACTTCTAAAGGTAAATTTTTTTGCAGAAGTAGATTTGGAGTGAGAAGAGCTGTAAGAATGACTGTCAAAAATTCAACAGGGAAACTTTCAGAAGCACCATCTGAAAGCAGTAATGTTGGTACACCCAAATGAGCAAGAGGGATTCTCCACAGCACCTTCCCTCGTGCTGAGCACCATGGCCGGTTTTGACTCACACAAAGGCTCTGAAACCGAAGCTTAGTCCTTTGCCATTGTGCCCTTGGGTTGCCTGCTTTAAAGATGACATAGCTGGATCTATAAAAATGTCACAGAAAGGAGCAACACTGACTTAAGCCAAGCAATCCACAAGGTTCAAAACAACTGCTAAGCTCAATAGGCAATAAAGAAAGGAAAAGACAAAATGGCATAGGACATAGACTCCTCTTGAAAATTCAGTTCTTGCTGGATCTTCTTTAGTGGATGAGAAGTAAGATCCTCCTAACTTATCAAGAACATTTTATCAGCAATCGATTAGCACCCCACGTGGTATCAATACACGAATTTCAACTAGATTTAGATGCCCAAAGCTAAGAGAAGAGAGAAGCGGGAACAAACACAGTACAGAGATAGCACCAAGGAATAATTTGAGACTCAGCACTTAATGTTTTAATGCCCTAAAAGATGCACATAATGACCCCTGTGTCAAAAGAAAATGTTATAGCTCGACACACTACCAGTACAAATCATGTACATTATTGCTAGAATCCCCTGTGACACTTCCCAAGACTTTCTGAAATCAACTGCTGATTGAAAAGATGTTACTGTTCAGCAAAATTAATCTTCATAATTGGTACATTTATTTGGAGATCATGGATTTTTCAGTGTAGAGAACATTTTAAAATATTATTTAAAAAAAAACTAATTAAAATGTTTTGAACTATAGCAGCTCTCTCTTTTATTTAAAAAGGCAGTATCTTCACAGAGGATATTATATACACTTGGAAATTATTCTGTAAGTGTTTTCTCTAGATAAATGCAGAAAACCAAATAGAGAAAGCATCTGTCTCAGCTCTGGTAGGATTTCTTAGAATAATTAAAATGCTAATGAAAAATCATGTAAAGGCTGGAAGAATTTGAAGAACCACCCACCCCAGGATAACAATCCTTCTATAAGTATCATTTCCAACTTCTGATGTTCTCTGATTTATGCTCTTTCTAAGTGATGACAGGTTATGCTTATAGTATCTCTTTAAGAAGGAACCTATTAGTTACCTCCTTTGCACTTGCCAGTACTTCTCAGCAAGTTTTGGTGAAAGGTTGGACACGCAAAAATAAGGCACAGATGAAGGCAGGAGACAGCTGGTGTTAGCTTCAAATGCACAACCGGACTCTGAACAACAGAGGCACACCTCTGCACAGCAATTCCCAAACCAGATGAACACGGTGGCGCCTCCAATGGCAACGATCAGCTGACACAAAACACTGTTTGTCTCTGGCTTGCTATTAGTCCACCCCGTCACACTCCTCCAACTCCTCTTCTTGATTTCTACACTGCAGCCACTACAGCTGCTGCAGGTGCAGTGTGATTAAGACCAAATCAATCCCCCTTTCAGCCTCACACACATATATATCATGATTCTATAATTATTTCACACTCCAACAAAGTGTGGAACTCTGGTTCATGTGTGACTGGTAGATTTTTTATTTTCCATGGAGGAAGGCAAACATAGGCTGGAACTTCCCTCTGCCTCCTTCTAGTTCTTACTCATCTCAGTAGCTCCTCCATCCAAAATGGATGGAAGGAGGAACATGGGTGGCTGTGATTTCAGCAGTGATCCCACTGCATTCCCACATCCCTTACTAATATAGACTACGACCTAAGAGTGAGTTAAATTAACCGAGGTGAGAATCAAAAGGAGGAGTAACTGGGCAAAGCTAAGAGAACACAAAAGGCAAGAACAAAGGTTCCCTCTTCTTAATGAGGATTACACAGTACGAACATCATGGTTATTTTCAAAAAAGAACCCAAGTGTCAAAGACCCAGTTCTAACTCAAGCTGTGCCACTGACTACAAAATTGCAAAGCAAGTAAAAACCCTGATTTACAGGTTTCAGAAAAATATTTGAGAAGCTATAATAAACAGCACTGCTATGATGTACTCTGTCTGCTTGGAATAGTCCTAGAAGAAATGCTAATGTGCTATACTGTGCTGTCAGTATTTACATGACGGACCACCCACATGCTAAATAAAAGATGGCAAGAACAAAGTCCTAAAGGCTTAGGTATTTGCAAGCAGTTGTTTTTGTATTTTTGCTGGTGGTTATTTTTTTAAATCGATGCAATTTCTGTGCTGACTTGAAGCCCAATATATATTTGATCTTCCATTTCACAGCATCAAATTAAGCTCCATATCTGAAGGGAATCTCAGATTCCACAATCTCAGTTTGGCTTATTTGACAACAATTTTTGCACCAAAGAAAGTGAACCATAGATAGATCATTTATAAGAACAAGTGAGGTAGCTGTAAAGAATATCGTCAGTAGTACCCACTGTCTTGGCAATAATGATGGATTTAAGCAGCTGCTACTAGAAAACATCAGCTCTGCCAGAATGTCAGGTGCTAATGGCTGAGGCAGCTCAATTAAGCTACAAGACACAACTGCTTTGTTCTACCAGGGATGCAGGCAGGCATATTTCAATCTATATCTGGAACCAACAGAAGCACTTAGGGAAGGAACAGATAAAAAAAAAATCTGAATACATACAGCCTTGCATCTTCACCTTCTTACAGAAGTCTCAGATTTTATGCCACAAGTGATTTGATGCATTATGAGTTCTCAATAAAGCATGCAAAATAGCTGGAGTAGTGTCAGTTTTAATCAGCAACCCAAATAAAGGATCCAATCAAGTTCACTTTAGCTGTTCAACAGTGTGTTTATATGGTAAATTATTTATAATGTAAGTTTAAATGCAGGTTTTCTGTAGTTTAATGACATTCAACAGTGATAACGAAATGGGAAATAATTGTTGCAAAAGCAAACTGTGTTTATGCTACATCGAGAAAAGAGTATATCTAACACATTTTAAAAAAATATGGCAAACATTTCTTCATAAAGTCTAATTAATTTGAGAAAGCATATCTGCCTCATACAGTAAAAACATGTAAAAGCATGTAAAAACAACTAGACTATCATTTGTTTTCAAGATGGATACAAGAGTAGATGGTGCTATTAATACTTTTGCTTTCCTCCACTTCCCAGTTCCAATCTGTTCTCCTGAAATCTCACCTACGCAAACAAGATTGTGAATTGATACTAAGAAAGAAACAAGCCAAAGTTTACTTCAAACATTTACCTCACTTCAGGCAAAGTTAACTTTCCTATGATGAAGGAGAATTAACTGCAGGCCATTAAATCTGTGAGTGAGAATAATTTGCAGAAATGTGTCCAGGTCTCAGGTGTTACTGGTCCACACAGGGAGTGTATCACCAGTATAACACAGCAACTCAAACTGATATAGTCATATCAGGAACATTTGCAACTCTCATGCATCTCCAAGATACAGAAAAAAGTGTTGTACTGTAACCAGCATCCTGTTCTGAGGGCAGAGCCCATCACACGCTCACTTTCAGTACCACAAACAAAAATAAAGATACTTTTTAAAGATGACTTTACTGAATGTCTTATGACAAAGAAAGGAAAAGTGTAATATTCTTATCCTCAGAAGTTGCAGGTATCTAGACTTCAAACCAGCAATTAAGTTTTAAGACTTGTACATCTGAAGACACCAGCCATTCAGAAACATTTTGCAATTTGATCATGTATGTGATTTTTTCATGGCACATATGTAAATACTTTAGTTATACATGTCCTGGGAATTCAATTGTTTCTTCAACAGTAATCACAGTACATAGGGTTTAACCCTAAGAGTGAAATAAAGAAATTTTAAGTAAAAGTACTTTTGCTGAACTGTTAATTTCAGATAAACTCTGCTGTGCTAATACAAATAGATCTTCCAATACTTGTAGGTCTCTAATAAGCAACCTTGCTTATTTTCCATGCTGAAATTCTCTCTTAAACTGCTTCAAAGGTAAAAGTCAGAAAGAACTGATTTAGTTTGACTCTCAGATTGGATCAGATCCTTCACATGTATGCTACAATTCAATGTAATTTTTAATACTATTCCCTTTTACTATAAGGCAGGCATAAATACTTTCATTAACTCATCTTAACATTGACCATGTTATCTAGAAGTTCTTGCTGCTTACTCAGTTTTAACTTCAACAGCACTAGCAACCTATTAAAATTATTTCATGCTACCAAATGAGAGAAATTGGGCAAAGGATATGTGGAACATGAGGAAAAATTCAGGCCCAGGACACCCTATCATCCCATGGAATAATGTACCCAGAGAATATATGGAAGCCTCAAAGATCATAAAGGCACATGCTGGCAGGAAAGGGCTTTCCTTCTGTAGTTTTTATGGACCTGTAACGCATAAAAGTTTCCAAAGGTCAACTGAGTTGCCACAGTTGTTCCCAAACTGTCTACAAGTGCCTACAACCCTTCCCTTCCCATCAATTTAGAGTTTGAATTGCAAAAACTCCCTGTGTGTTCATGAAGACATAAACATTACAAGTAATTCAGGTATTTAAGCTGGGTCTCCATAATGCTGTGATATCAACCAAGCCAATGGAATTTTTTACCCAAAGACACTCAGTAATAGTGCAAGTGGGTGTATTTCCCCCCAGCATGCACAAGGTTAGTACTTCCAAACCTACTGCAAACACACACCCTACCTTACATTATGTGATGCAAAGGCAACAGGAAGGAAGGCTCTGCAAACAGCAGTGGTTTCCCTGCATCTGCCACAGCCATAAACATGGGGGCTGAAAAACCAGGACTAGTAGAGGAAAACAATATGGCCAAGGAGTTCTGCAGAGACTGAGACACTTTCTGCACTGCAAGAATAAGCTTTTATTCTGTCTTCCCCGATGCTCTCCCCCTCGTCACTTACCAAGCTGCATGCATCTGGCAGTTTAGAAAGCTTTGAACACAGGCTAGCACAGAGTCAGGACTTCCTTAATGAAGTATGGGAAGGTTTAAAACAAAAGTATACGCTATTTTACCTATTTTCCATTTTTTTCTACATGAAGGAGTAACAGATGCTGGCCCCTGTGCCTGGGCATAGCCTGGCTACAGTCACCAAGTCAGAAACCACTGCCATGGACACTGCTGGGGTGGCAGCCGCACAAACAGAATTGAGAACAGCTGTACACAGAGAGCTGCCTCGGTAATATTCACACATTACATTTCAGTACATATGCCAAAAAGCACAGGTTTATTAAGATGTATATGGGTTAGGTTTTTGTGTTCTTATTTTACTGGAAGACACTCTTGTTAGTACTGATGGGCAGGACTAGCTAAAAGGACTGCACACTGAGCACAAAAACATGGGGTATGTCAAATGTGACAAGAAAAAAGAGCACATGTTAGTTACTTTTAAAATAGATATCAACAGGGAAAAAAGACTTATCTTAAAGCGCTAATATACATCTTAAAAGCTTATTCACTTGTGCAGTCATGTGCAAGAGGTGCACATATTTTCATATCATGCTATTTTCATTCAGTATCTGTAAATCTAACAATATCCTCAAGGAAAATAATCTAAAACATACAAGCAAAGATGTACAATGATAGGCATTAGATAAATATGTCACTTTACAATTCTAGGTCTATCCCTTAGTTAAGTATGTCATTTAAGAAAGTATACATTAAAATCACAGAAATGTTAAGGTGGGAAGCTCATACAGCACAACCTGTTAGCTTCAAAGCTGAAATTGGCTGTTTTCATTAGCTACTTTGCTGTTAAAATCCAATTCTGCAATATAATTTTCTGGTTTTTGCATTTTAATCCCAGCCCTTAGAGATTAATAATGCTATTTAACCTATTGTAGATGGCAATTTTTGCACATGATGGAAAACAACAATTTATCATGTTCTAGAAGTGCAGGTTTGGTTGCTTTGAAAAGGACCAGTCTTCACATTTAGGATGTGACAGAATTTAAGCTTCAAGTACAACCTCTCCTGCATATGCATTATGCTACAAATTGTTTTCCATGCAGTGGATGGAATGAACCATACTCATGCAGTGAGCAATTTCAGTTCTGCTCTCTTCATTTGTGCAAAATGTGCGTTAGTTACAAAACTTCTACAAACCTTACTCTGAAGACAACTTGCTTACATATTTTCAACACTGCTCAGCATAGCAGTATCTCATTAAGATATTTATATCTTTATATAAAGATTTATATATTAAATTATGATTTACTGTCTGTCTTCAAAACACAGGTGAGCTAAAAGTCCATTTTACAGACTGGGAGCCAAGCAAGACAACACTGCCATCAAGTTTTACCTAAACTTGTTTTTCTGACACAATCCATTTAGAAATCTAAAGAAGTTAAAATATGAAATAGCTAATTCTATAATATTCAGAAATATGTACATACATTCACAGAGACAGAAAGCCACCCATGCACTGAAGTCAAAGGGACACATGCTTGGCACGCAGTTAAGAATGGTCAGTACCCAAGCAGCGTATTTTAGATTTGGAAGGGAGAGCCCACAAAACCATGCAGTCAGCCATCATGCAAAGAAAGGGGAGTGTATATCACTTGTCTAAAATCACTCTGTATAGCAACGAACCTCTGTAATAAGGCTACATAAAGCTACCCAGTCAATTATAAATCTGGCATTCCCAAGTATACTTTGGAGTGTGACTTCAGTAAATATTGCCATCAGAGTGATTCAGAGATACATTTCCTTAGCCTTCTAGAAAAAAAAAAAAAACCCAAACATTAAAAATGAGCCAATTTCTCCATGTGTCATTATACTGTTATGAACATAATACAGGACTGGAAATTCTAAATCTGCTATAAAAACATCTTTCCACTGAACAGCTGTAGTCTGTAGATCAACCTCATTAGAAATACAAGCTTAAAATGAAGTTCACAAGTCTCCAACTGAAGAGGTTACAGATGAAGTCAGTCAAGACAACGTTGCCTCAACACTTCCAGATGCAAGAAGAGTCCTGATAGCAGAGCACTTGGAGTCTCTTATTTCAGGCTCTGTTCAGATTCCTACCCAGTGAGCAGCAGCCAGTGTAACAACAACTGCAGGAATAGCTCACTGTGGCTGTAAGCCAGACCTGCAGTGAACTACGTATGCATGGAGCAAAAGATGAGAATTTGAGCTAAGCTCACAAATGGGTTCCTCAGAAATACTTCAAAAGGCTTATAACCTTGCCAAATTTGAAAATAAAATGTATTAATTCAAAGTGACAATCACACTGATGATTCCAGCTAACCACAGACACAGAGTAAAATTTTATACATAAATGCAAAATAATTGACTGTGCATTCCACATTAAGGCTCTTTGCATGACTGGTGCCCAACTACCATTTTCTCACTCAAATTCAGCCTTTGTATGTACCCACTTCATGGCACACGACTCTACTTATAAACAAAACTCTGATACTTTTTCTGAGGACAATTTTATCACCCCTTAAAATAAACAAAAGTGAAATTTCAAATGATTGGATGGCTGCACAAGGCTTTAGGAAAGAACTTTTCATAGTCTTTAATGTTAATCAAGTGCATCACTCTAATAATCCACAGTGCTATTCTACAGTTATGCTCTTCTATTTTTCTTCTTTTTGATGATCACCATCTTATAAACCAGCTACAGGAATATATTTCTAAAAGATGAATGCCCCTCCCACAAAGAATGCCATATTAGGGGGGTTTATCAGTGATTTATGACTGTCATTCTTCAACAAGACTGCTTCTCTTTTATAAAACCTAAAATTTATTTTCTTATCCACTCTATCAGTGGTTTTGTTTGTTCTTCCCAATGTTTGAAAAAAGCTTTCCTCTACTGCATAGCTATTTCCTGACTGCCTGTATACCTGGCACTTCCACCACATCAGCAGTCAATTGATATTCTCTTTATCCAGTCACCTGCTGTCATACTACTCATACAAAGAAAATTGTCAGGCCCTCAACAACATGCCTCACAAGCTTTCTCAACCTCCCCCTCACAATTTAAGTTCTTCCTTCTTTTGATGATCACTTTCATAACTACAGCTTTCATGTTTGTTCATACAGAAGATTAGCACTTCTCAGCTACCCTGCTAACACGCATCAGGAGCCCAGCTTTCCTATGCTGGCTTAAAAGAGAGTAGCTACCAGCCACCCTGAAGAATGCTGCAGTATCACAATCACTGCGTGAGAATAATTTCAAAAGCAGGAACAAAGCAAGGTGTAGGCTTAACTGAAAAAAGAATCAAAGACTTATATTATCCCAGTGTTATACAATGGGGTAAACTTCAGGAGATTAATCCCCAAAATAAAATTCAGAACAATTCCAACACCTTCAAATGCATTTAAGAAAAAAATTTAAAGAGAAAAATTAAAAAGAGAAAGAGAGAACATTAAACACAGGCTTATGGAGATCAGCTGGTACACAATACACCAGAGCTGTCCTCCTACAGTCTACATCTCTGAATGGATTTAAAAAAAAAAAAAAAAAAAGAAAAAAACAAAAAAAAAAAAAAAAAAAAAAGAAAAAAAGAAAAAAAAAGGTAGAATTTTCTGTGTGTCTGCCACTCAGTTATGGACAATGGTACTGCACCTCTACAGCTTCTTCCATTTATCCTGAAGTGTCAAAAAAAATTATCTGTAGAATTTTATTCTCAGTTGACTAAGGAGATCCTTTTATTCATTCTGTTTTCTTTATTCATCCATGAGCTGCAACATGATTGACATCTTTTCCATCAGAACTGTACAGCAGCATGACAAGCTAATTATTATATAAAAAATGATACACATTACCTCTCCTGGTCAAGCTACAATCCTCTAGTTGGATGTCATTTTAAAAATTACAAGCTCTAATAAATTGTGCATCATTCTAGTCCAGATACTACACTCAGTTTCAGAGAAGGTTTCCTGAAAATGAAGGTTTTATTATTTCTATGTAGTTTTTGGTGACTGCTACCAGTATTGCTAATAAAAACTGGTAACCCTTCTTCTGCAGCAAAGGACTATTTCTTGTACTTTTATCAGGGCTCTCGAGAAGCAAAAGTGACAAAAGGACCTGCCTTCTTAAATCAACTTTTATACTTTGGCTTCATAGTTTAAACTGGCTGGAATTAGATATCTTTTTTCCCCCAGCTAACTTTCTATGCCACAGATCAATTAGTTGTCAAAAATGCATTCATATCCAAGAGCAACAACAAAATATGGGAGAAGGCACATTAGAGCAAGCAAATGCATTCATACATTCAGAATGCAGGCGGAGGCAGGAGACAATTAGAGAAGGAAATTCAAATATAAGGCATTTCCTGAGGATTAATGAGTGGGTGGTAGTGTTTGATAGTCAAGGACAGGATGGGCTCTGCAACCAGCACGCTTCATTAATCCCCCAGGCAATACAAACTGGGATTCTGCTAATTTTTTTCTGCACCTCTTATTTTCCTTAACATCTAATTAAAATTTCCACTTAATCTGACACCCTCATTCCCTCACAGAATCACAGAATGGTTTGGGTTGGAAGAGACTTTAAATATCATCTGCTTCTAACCCCTCTACCATGGGCAGGGCAAGTCCCACTGGACCATCTTGCTCAAAGCCCCCTCCAACCTGCCTTGAACACTTCCAGGGATGGGGCACGCACAACTTCTCTGGGCAACCTGTGCCTCACCACCCTCATACTAAAGAATTTCTTCCTAGTATCTAATCTAAACCCACTATCTCTGTTTGAGGACGCTACATTCTCTTGTCTCTACATGCTTTTGTAAGAATTTCCTCTTTCGCTTTCCTTTAGGCCCCCTTCAGGTACCGGAAGGTGCTGTACGGTCTTGCCGAGGCCTTGTCCTCTCCAGGCTGAACAGCCCCAGCTCTCTCAGCCTGTCTGCAGAGGAGAAGTGCTCCAGCATCTTGAGCATCTTTGCGGCCCTCTTCCAGACTTGCTTCAACAGGTTCATGCGCTCCTTATGTCGGGAGCCCCAGACCCAGATGCAGCACTCCAGGTGGGGTCTCACCAGTACAGAGGGGCAGAATCCCTTTCCTTGCCCTGCTGCCCACACTGCTTTTNTGATAGTCAAGGACAGGATGGGCTCTGCAACCAGCACGCTTCATTAATCCCCCAGGCAATACAAACTGGGATTCTGCTAATTTTTTTCTGCACCTCTTATTTTCCTTAACATCTAATTAAAATTTCCACTTAATCTGACACCCTCATTCCCTCACAGAATCACAGAATGGTTTGGGTTGGAAGAGACTTTAAATATCATCTGCTTCTAACCCCTCTACCATGGGCAGGGCAAGTCCCACTGGACCATCTTGCTCAAAGCCCCCTCCAACCTGCCTTGAACACTTCCAGGGATGGGGCACGCACAACTTCTCTGGGCAACCTGTGCCTCACCACCCTCATACTAAAGAATTTCTTCCTAGTATCTAATCTAAACCCACTATCTCTGTTTGAGGACGCTACATTCTCTTGTCTCTACATGCTTTTGTAAGAATTTCCTCTTTCGCTTTCCTTTAGGCCCCCTTCAGGTACCGGAAGGTGCTGTACGGTCTTGCCGAGGCCTTTTCCTCTCCAGGCTGAACAGCCCCAGCTCTCTCAGCCTGTCTGCAGAGGAGAAGTGCTCCAGCATCTTGAGCATCTTTGCGGCCCTCTTCCAGACTTGCTTCAACAGGTTCATGCGCTCCTTATGTCGGGAGCCCCAGACCCAGATGCAGCACTCCAGGTGGGGTCTCACCAGTACAGAGGGGCAGAATCCCTTTCCTTGCCCTGCTGCCCACACTGCTTTTGATGCAGCCCAGGACACAGCTGGCTTTCTGGGCTGCAAGTGCATATTGCCAAGACATGTTGAGCTTCTCATCCACCAACATCCCCAAGTCCTTCTCATCACCTCTGCTCTCAGTCTATTTTCTGCTCAGCCTTTATTTGTGCTTGGGATTGCCCCGAGCCACATACAGGTCTTTACACTTGGCCTTGTTGAACTTCATGACATCCAGAGCCCAATGCTGTCTGTATGTCTGAACAGTCCTACTACGATAAATAACACCTATAAAATTACGGAATTAATACCTGGTGCAAAAGGCCAGGTAACTTTTCATGTTTTAGAAAGCAGTTCTTATTTTCTCCTAAAGACTAAAAATGTTCTCTGCCTTAGAAACAGAAAGGGCTCCGCAGATGTAATCCTCTCCTCTAAATGACAAGCTGCTTGATGGCCTCCATTATCCAGCGGTAGGAGACAGAGAGCGAATCAAGTATTGGAGAGAACGACTGATTTTCAGCTGCCTTTTTGTGCCTTAGGAAGCCACATACAGTAAAGCATTGCTGAACATGTCCCAGCCAGCAACCACACCTCTCCATCACCATAACTCCACACTAACCTGTGACAGGTGCATCTATGTCCAGCAAATTTTTTTCCTGGCGGAGAATCGAAGCTCCCTCTGTTATTATTCTCAAAGCGACACTCTCTTCCAGTCTCCCTTCTTTCATAAGGTGTGCCTTTAAGATATCCACACGAGGTTTTCCATCGTTATCAAACACTTCCTTGGCTGTGAGACGGTGACTTGGAGGAAATGGGACAGCTAGGTGGAAAAAAAAAAAGTACATGGTCACTCTTCACAGCAAAGCTTCTATTACTGACACATTTCAAAACATATTTCTACTGCAAAACAACATTAACAAAGATTTTCTACTCCCTCTTACAATTTGTGGTTTAAATTGTACACAGATTCCCAAAGATACCATTAAAGCGCATGTATTCTGCAAGATATATTACTCACACATGCAAGAAGCAATTTATGCTTATAAAAAAATTGAGAGGAGTATTTAAGCCGTAATTACAGGTAGATACATTCAAACAAGTCCCCCAAAAGGCACGGGAGTATCGGGGAAAGGAGGGGACAGAGTTTAAACTGCTCTGGTGGAAGACTCCCTTCCATTAACAGCATAAAATGCACAAACAAGTGCAGTATTTAATACACTCCAACTGAAATTCTAAAACCCAAGACAGAGCTCTCTCTAACGACTTTGGGTAGGGGGATGTAAGATGTTTTCCCTGTATAAGTAATAGTTTGCTACACAAGATACATCTGAAGCCCACCAAAGTGCACCTCAGTGCCAAACAGACCACTCCAGCAAGGACAGGGCAGAAGATGTATCAGACTGAAGTTGGAAGTAAATGAATAAATATGAAGATTGTCCTGGCAACATGGCAGCAACCAGTGAGCTGCCTAGTGTCCTCATGTAAGGTCAGAGGCATAAACTTGTATGTTCCTGCTCTCCTGGACCCAGCTGGCGCGAGGAGGCTCAGAGGTGATGCTGTCAGTTGCCAGGATGAGGCTGGAACATTATCCCAGCTTAACCCCCTTTCCCTCACAGTTCAGTCAGAGCGGCATTAGGCAGCACCTGCCTCACCAGCCACAGGGTAATTATCCTGATCCCTGCCACAGCTGCAAGAGGGTCAGGTTGTTCCAGAGCTCCAAGCAGGGAGAGGAGGTGGCCGCAGGGCCGGTCTCAGCTGGCCACATCTGCAGTGCAGCCCTGTCCCTGCCGAAGGGCCTTGTTCCCTGTGGAACGTCTCACTGGCAGCTTTGCCCTATCACAAGACATGAAACCCTAACACAGCAGATCAATATATCTGTTAGCTTCAATTTTCTTCTCATTTCACAATCAGCAGACTTCAAAACCCCATAACTCACACTCATCATTTAAAATTCAGACCAAGAACTCTTCTCTTACACTACCAGAAGTAACAGAGCAGAAAACAAAAAAATTCACTTTATGCAGTTATTTCCCACTGATATTTTTAACATAAAGAGCTTCAGAAAATGCCTTTCCCCCCACCCCCAATCTTTGTTTTTTTCCTTTTTGCTACTCCAGCAGTCCATTTACTGAAATAATCTGGTGGGGACTAACGAATGTGGGTGTCTACAATACACTGAAGCCTGAGTGCTCTCAGACTTCAACATAGGGCAAAAAGAGGAGAAGGTGAAAATTTATGAAAAAAACAACTTATTATGCAACACAGAAAAAGAATAATCTTTTCTAAAAAAAGGAAGGTGAATGATAGCTCAGCAGTTCTCCAGTCCTCTTTTTACAAAAACAAAACCGTGGAAGGCTACCTAGTCCTAATGATCCTGCATTTCCAGTGTGGAGGAAGGAGGAAAAGGAAAAGTTGGTAGATATCTGCAATCACTTTGGCTGGAAGAAGCACATACCATTAGCTTGCATTCCTTAGCAAGACAACAGCCACTGTTTCTCCCCAAAGGAGGAACAATGCACAATAATGCACAAACCTATGCAGTGCACCATTACTTTGAGGTAACTACCATTTATGCTTGTATGCCGAGATTTTTACATTTATAAAGACAGACCAAAACACAGATGCAATGATAATGGCAAACAAAAGCTATGACATATAACCTGCTGATACAGAAAAAAATATGACATATGCTGCAGCACTCTAAGAGTTCTGCAGGCAGAGCTCTAACAAAGATGTACCAGTACCTAATTAAAGAAAAAAAAATACTGTTCCAACAGCAGATGATTCATGATTAATTAGCAAAAACATGAGTGACTGAATAGACCACATATTGCATCTTCCATTATGAGAATATTAACTTTGAATGTACACATACACAGAGCTTCCACAGAAGAACAACGTAAGAAACGGTCATGTTCGTGCAGAAGTCAGTTAAACATTACTTTTACTGGTAACATCCACAAATGCCTCTACCAACCAAAATCCTTTTATAAATACAACAAACATTTAACTTCCATTGCTTCGTAGAGAGCAATGTTACCATCTGAATACACTGGTATCCATCTGTTTCTCCATTCCTTTTTTCTTTTTCTGCTTTTTTAAACCTATGGTATTAGCAGATATAAATAAATAACAATAAATGCAATAAACTTGACTGTTATCAGAAAGAAACCCTAGAATCTCATCAGACACCAACTGTGCACACAGAATACACAAAGAGAAAGAGCACGGAGCTGCAGAGGAAGCCACCAGGGAGAGGCAGGAAGAGGGAGTGGGGACTGAACTGCCAGCACCGAGCTCCTTGCCACGGCACAGGCCCAGAGGGTGTTTTTGTAGAAACAGGTAGGAATCCGTATTAGGCAAAGGCCATAAAAAGGGGGGGGAGGCAATAAAATGTGCATCTACATATAAGATGTATTTTTAGAAGTTTAGTGACAAATCTCACTACAGGACCACCTCACAAGACTCATGCATGCCTAATCATACTTTGTAAATCTTAAAACGTGAAACTGGTGTCCACCTCACCTAATTTCCTTATATTGGCATAAAAAACAACCAACCAACTATTCACCATGTGAAATACTACCCTGCTGGTTTGGTAATAAAACATGGACCACAACCAAATGCGAAGAAACGAGGTTTTACACCCTTGACCTCAGCCTGTCAGTAACACCCTCCTGAGATCTGAAAACACAAGAAAATACTCTTTAACCACTTATTAGTGGGGGGTTTTTCCACTTGTGCTTTCAGGTCTCTTGAGCATGTTCCAGCAAATGGAGGAAAAGATCAACGTGTTCTTTTACCATTCTTGCAGGCTCCTGCAAAACCCATCTCATCATTAACACAGCCACTGCAAAGGTCAGACATCGTTACTGTTTCTCTCAAATATTAAGCAGCCTCTCTGGAACAAATAAATAAACCATAAAGAGCTCTGCTTAATTAGAGTGGACCATGTGTGCACACATAAATAAAATACAAGCATGTGGCAAAGCAAGCATTATTTTGTTTATATATTATTCATTTTAAAATGAAGCTGTACACTAAATTAATGCTCTCAGAGGAGTATGCCCATAAGAAAAACTCTCTTTCATCAATATTCAAGTTCCCTGCAAATTATCTCCCTCTGTAATGCTTGTCCTATAATTTTATATAACTTATGCTGTATGGCTGTACATAACTATGTTTATAGCACACCATACTTCTGTGACAAATAAATGTTTTCCTTTTTATTTGTAAGGAAAAGACACCAATAACTGCCAACATCTCAATAACCCAATGCACTGCATTTGTCTGACGGCAATTTGCAATTCTCCATTTTGAGAAACACTTGCACTATAGCAGTGCCTAGAGCACAAGTTATTAAACACATTGACACTTATGCCACAGGTGCAAAAAAAATTAAAAGGTCACTCTGCAGCTTTGGGGTTTTTACATCTACTTCTTCATAACCTTCAGATTCAGTATGCATAAAAATTTCCTAAAACTATGATAAAAATAATCTCAAACTCCAACAAAACTCTATTTTTCAAAGACAGGAACATTTTTAATAGTTAACAGGTTTTGCAGTCTGACTTTGAAAATCTACACCCATTTTATAATGTGTTTGAACACATAGCATAATCTTGAGCATTCCTGCTGAACAGTAACATCCATACTGGAGTTTTTACTATTTAATTGGAGTTCTGTATTTCTGCACCACACTGGGTCTGACAAAATCTATGCTGCAACACAAAGAAGCAGCCAAAGATCAACTTTTCGACCTAAAGACATTAGTTTAACATTACTAATTCCTGTACAGCTGCCTATGAACTTCTGTCTTACAGGGTTTCTATGAACCTTAGGGGAAGGAACAATGAATTTTTTTTTTTTTTCAAGAACTCTACGGAATTCAGGTGACAAGACAGAAACAAGAGGATGAGTCACCATCATCCACAGCTGCTAAGGGGAACAGAGTGAAATCCCCCAGGCAGTGCAGGGCTCACCAAAGTGATGGAAAAAGGAAAGGGCACTGCCAAAGATGCTCAGCCATGCAGGACATGGAGTTCTCATGTGAAAAACATCCCCTCTCCACAGATTTCCTCAGGCACCACATGGACAATGCTTTCATCTCCATACACAAGTTTTCTGGAGACAGAGTCAACCATTCAAACACACTGAATCACTGGGATCTCTTTTTTAACCTGCACATTATTTCCTTAGCAGGTACTTTTTAGGAGTACCATACAGAAGGGTGAGTTATTCAGAAGACAAAATGTATTCTCAATATAAAATTTTGTACTACAGCATTTGTAACATGTGCAAGTTCTTATTAGCTTCTTGTGTACTTGGCAGGAAAATAAGTCTACACCTGATTAAAAAAAAATCCAACTATTTATATGACAGCAAAAGAGCCAAACCAAAATCATCTCAGTGGAGATAAAAGTGGAACATATGTTCTGATGTTTTCTAACAAAAACTATCAGGTTTCATTTTACATTAGCTACTGTCATTAGAGTAGGCACTGGAATTGGCAATCTCTCTCTAAAAGATCAAGCTTTCACCTGCTATTTTAAGACATGACGTATTTGAGGACTGTTTTTACTAAATCTGCTCACCAGATGGTGAAAGTGTTGGAAATTAGAATCTGGAAAATAATTCTACAGTATAAAATAAGAAGCAGATATGAGGATTCCTATAGAAATTTAGCATGAATTTTTCTTCAATGCCAACAAGTTCTTGCAGTGTAATCAGAAGTGCTCACAACCGTATTTGCTAAAAGATGTAATTAAATTAACATCACTCACGAGCAAGGCACTTTGCTTCACAGAAAGCTGAGGTTTTCAGTGGGCAAGCCAGTCAATACTGCATAATGAGTCCATCAAAAAGAATGCTGCATGAAGACACCTGTGAGCAACAGCACCTGCATGTGAACTGAACTGGGAGCAGAGGAGAGTCACTCCTCAACAAAGCCCACATATACCAAATGTAGAGAGAAAAGAGAAAGGAGTTCCTTTCACAGACATCTCATCTAACAACACAGAAAACAGGCCACTTGACAAGAGGCAGTAACACCTGTGGCCTAGAAAAAACAGAAGGTACTACAGGTTGGCAAGGAAACTGCTTCTCACAAGACCGAGATGAGCCTTGCTAGCACTACTTTTTGATGTACAAAAGCTCAATCTAAAAAAATTTTAAAAAGTAACAAAAGACACTTCATCAAATATCCCAGTTCTGATGACTATTTTTAATATATTCTGACACTTCAATCATAACTGGGGAACATAACAGCAAAGACAGAATTGCCTCAGAGAAGCTCACCTAACTTTGGACAGAAGCTATGCTAGGAAGGTGTTTGTAAAAGGACTGTGTCAACCATGTACTGATCCCAACAGATTGCCAAGTTGTTTCCAGATGCTAAGGCTATGGCCTTCTAATCAGTAGGCTTCACCCCCCCTTCACTCCTCCAGTGAAATGTCCTGCTCTAAGACAACCCATCCAAGCACACTACAAGCAGTCCTCATGCAGCATAACTCTGTGACACCTCAGGAAGCAAAATACCTTTGCAGGATTTGAGCCTCAAACTTAACAAGGGAAGGATGAAGTCTCACCCCTGGGCACCTTGTTACTTCACAGGAGGCTGCCGCCTCCGGCCAGCTGCGAAGCTGGGACTTGCACATTGTGCCAGGAGCTGTGTCAGTACCTCTCAACCACATGGGTAAGTTTTTGACAGGATGATCTCCTCTCAACTGCCTCTGCCATTTTAATGAACATACAGGGATCTTTTTGCAAACACACAAGTGGCACAACAGAGAGGAAGGACAATAAAAGTCACCATTAACTTGGAACTACAGAATGGGGATGAAATCCTGTCATTTCTGTCTAATTACCAAGCTCAAGTGTGATGGGTTGCCCCTGGCTGGATGTCAGGTGCCTGTTCTTACAGGATGAAAGGCTACAGTACTACAACTTCCCACCACTTCAGGAACTGCTATGGTCTTTTCATGGCATTACTTGCCTCCTCCACAATACAGTACACCTAACAATAAGAAAAGTACCTAGCAACACTTTTCTTCAACTCCTTGAAAGAGCATAACCAATCTCCTTGTAAACTCATGTCAAATTACACTTGGAAAGAACAACTGTAAGTAGCTATGTCAACTTCAGTCACCTCAAAAAAAAAAATTCCATTGAAAAAAACACCCACTACTACAGGATTTGATTTTCTTTATATTCACAACAGGAAGCTTTAAAAGCCCTAAAGAAGAATTTACAAAGAGGTTCTTCAAAGGGGTTAGAGCAGTGGCCCATTATTCTTACTCTGGGTTCAAATGAAGAATAGTAATAAAAACCACCAAGGCCTGGATAAACACACAAGATTCCCTTGGTGGTTTGACTCTTGACTGGTGAATTGATTGACATGTACCCATCTCAAGCACTTTGAACATTTTTATAATAAATTGTAGCATTGATATCAGCATTGTATTTCTGTAACAAGCCAAAACTAACTCTACTTTTCAATCATTATCAAACGACTAGCAATAAAAATATTTTCAGTTTCTCAGAAAAAGTCTGGGGAAAAAAAAAGACATCAGAACTTTTCCAGAACAACATTTACAGGCAACAGACACATCAGAGAGCATAGAAACCCAGAGAACCTAGGAAGAGGTACAGGTTGGAAAGGGGAAGGGAAGGAGGTACACTTTAAAAGAACTACATGAAAGAAAAGACTCCTAATTCAAAGAAATGGGCCTGTATGAAATATCAAATTGTACTGTATGTGGTTATATACTGGCAGCATTCCTGGAGTATCTTCTGGCCAACTACTGGAATAAACAAACAAATCCTATCAGTCTTAAAGAGCACAAAACAACACACATCCCCATAAAATACTACAAAAGAGTATTCTTTCCTTGTGTTTGAGATCATATGCAAGTATCTTTGACATTTACGTTCCACTCCTGTCCACAGTTCATGGATAAAAAACCAACTACAAAATAAAATAGAGAGGAAAAATTCAGTTCAACAGGAAACATTCCCAGTTAGGACCAACACATACAGTAAAAACTGGAAAATGTGATCGTAGCTTCCTGGCCTCATCAGAAAAGTTTGTTTTTCTACTTTGTTACACCCAAGTTTTTCCATAGGCCTCAAACTGAATACTGTTGAGCTTTGTTTTTATTAGCTTTTGGAACACAGAACAATAATTACCCAGAGCTTAAATTCCTTTATAGGAACAATTCATTTGGAGAAAACAGTCAGGGGAAAAAGAACCCTGTAACAATGGAAAATACCAAAGGTCTTCCAAGACTTAGATAAGGAATTACGCGCAGTCCTCCATTCCCCAAAATACTCGAGTGATGGATAATTTCTTTTCTATGGTAAAGCTGCACTATTGTTCCTAATTGGAGGCAATGAGGAAGTGATTGCTTGTGAAATTATTTCAATCTACTGGGAAAAAAACCCAAACAATCGATTCTAGGACCTGGAAAACATTCAGGTATCAATCCACATTTATGGCACCATTTTCTTGATTTGCTGGTTCAACTTTAGTCAGTTGATACTACCAAATTTTAGTCTCTTATATGGCACAGGTAGCTAAAAGGGGGACTGCAAATAATTCTTCACCTACAAACTGAATTCCCTCTCCAACCTTCTGAGCATAATGAGGTACCTTTACCACGTTTGGTCAGAAATCAGCTTAGCTTTGAGGACTAACTCAGTTTCCAACAACATGCAAAAGGGCAGGGAAGCAAACACCATTTCCCTTCCAAAGCTGTTACATCATGGCAAGGTTTAAATACAATCAATATTTAGCTTCCAAAAATTGACCACTGGGCACAGTCTGGTACTTGTCACACCAATTTTTTAAAACAAGTCATAGACTCATAGAATGGTTTGGGTTGGAAAGGACCTTAAACAGCATCCGGTTCCAAGGCCTCCACCACGGGCAGGGACACCTTCCACTAGACCAGGTTGCTCAGAGCCCCATCCAGTCTGGCTTTGAACTCCTAAAAGGAGATGAGCAAGTGCAGGTAAAGCAGCCTTTATTTGGAGATACTCTGTTTCCTAACACTCCTTAAATGCCACATTACAGAAATTGCTCTGCTTAAATGTCAGCCTGCAGAACTTGATTCCTGGAACAAGAAACACCGGCACACCTCTTGCTGCTACAAGAAAGTTCACTGGGCAGAGGAATGAAAATTCCTGCTAGCATTACTAAGTAATTGTTTAAAAAATACATTTTACATTTCAAATGTAGGGCTATTTGGCACCTAGCAATTGATAACTTTCCCAAAGAACGTGCAGCCTATGGGACAAAGACAAGGGGGTAGGGATGCTAACAGACCAAGGTACTTTACTGCCTGTCTCTTCCAGGTTCTAAGCTATTGAATGCTGACCAAAGGACTTGCAAGTAGCGAGCTTGAATCATGTAAGTTTTATTTTAATTTTTTTTAAAAGCAAACTTGTGGGAAAACAAACAAATAAAAAACTCAAACACCTTACCTAAGTCAATAAATATCAGGATGTGAAAAACATTTAAAGCATTAATGTCTGAACTATGCCCTGTGAACTAAATCAAAAATTCATGCTGACCTGTAAATGTTAACCTGGTTTATTATTTTGCTGATCATGAGGCATGCAGTTAAGTAGCAGATATATACCAGCACCTCATAAATCAGTCAGACAAGTCTAAGGAACAAGCCTTACAAAAATAAGTATGTGTAAGGACCACGTGTAGTTGGAGCCAAATTAACCTTAAGAAGAAGCTGGAAACAGCAGTTGATATGTGGGTGTTTTGTTTGTTTCAGGTTTTGTTTGAATTTTTGGATTTTTTTTTTTAATCCCAAAGAGCTTTGCTTGTTTTAGTAACATCCTTGCCTTTGACAGAAGTTTTAAATCAGCATACTTCTGGATGAGTGAATCTCTACTGACTCACGCTGGTTTATGGTATACAAGGAACTGGCCAAGCTCTGCACACACTAGTATGAAAAACATCATTTCAGAATTCCACTAAAACTGAATTCTGCTTGTTCAGTCATAATCAGTAGACACAGGCATTAAAAAAAAAAACTGCACCTGATTATATAATATAACTAATCTGTGCTAGGCTACACCTATTATTGATCCAATAACAGCCCTTTCTTATTTAGGGGTCAGGTCATATATCCAGAAAAGCAGCAACATAAAAGGGCACTAATCATTTTTTTTCCCCTATGCAGTTAATCGTCTAGATGCCAACAGTCCTCACAGCATGGTTTGGTTTTGTCTGCACTAGGATTTAGGGACATACACTTCATGTTATGCAGAGTCATATTTTAAACAAACAAACAAAACCCCTACCTCAGTCTTCACTATACTCAGAGAGTTGAAATGGCTGGTTTCTCCTGGAGCTGTACTCAGCACATGCTCAGTACAATTTGCTTCTTCTTGCCTGGTATCAGAGATAACAGCTTGCCAGTCCAAACTAATACCCCAGTTCAAACCAGAACATTTAATAGGGGAATTCAGCCTTTCGTTTACAGAAGGGGCATGAGCAGAAGGCAAAGTCAGCTCTCCACAGGCCCTGTAAGCAATGGTGCCTTTCCCTCTTGATGAAAAGAACTGAAAGTCTTCCATGAGACTGTTATGAATAGTTTCATATACAACTTGTTCTTCTTCCAACATGCTCAAAGGACTAATTTTCCTGTGATGTTATTAGAGTTCACATAGATCAATACTAAAGATTATGGACCACATTCACCACTGTGCTACGCTGCTGAAATGCCATTAAACAAATGTCCTTTCTAATCCAGCATTAACGGATCACACTGAGCTTTGAAACTGGGTTCAGCCTGCTCACAATGTCGAAATAAAACTTACCAAACCAAACCACTGACACTGGCATTAATATCAAGTAATGTGGCCATGAATCAGCCCTGATATCTTTGTTTGGTTTTCATGGCTTGCCTCTACCAGCACTTGTATAATGGAACGTCTACACAGAACGTCTGCCTTTGACTCATCACCAAAGTACATTTATTTCCATCAATTAACCTGGACTTCTGTAAAAATTTGTTTTTATTTTAAAAGGAACACACACAGAATTTGTAAGAAAAGAAAATTAATGTTTTTAAAGGCAAGTTTTTCTTGAGTGGAACATTATGTAGTTTGATAGGCATTCTTTATTTAATTTTTTTAACTGTTTTTCTTTTTTTTTTTTCTGTGTATACGTGGCAGCAATAGTTTCAAAGCCCCCAGGTAAAAGCTTCTAGTCCTGTATTTAAAAGGATATTTAACCCAAATCCTCCTTTTATTTATTATAGATGCTTTTACATCTTTTGTAAACCCTATCTTCCCTCAAATCTCAATTGCTGCTTAATAAATGTTAGATAAAAATAAATCTGTCTAAATTTACCATTTGCTCATACTCTCTGAAACAGCCTGTTCTTAAGCAGAGCATTGGGAGTTCAAAAAAAACCAGCTTAATGAGGCAGTGAGAGAATCAGGCACCTGTGCTTTATTCCCAGATCTGTTGTGTAAAAGCAATTCAATTTTCACTTGCCAGTGACTTAACATACAGAACACACAGGAAGACCTCAGCACTGGGGTGCTCAGTTCTGTCATGCACCATCGTGTGTTGGTCCTGGTGACTCTGTGTGATGCCTCTATGGAGACCAGCACAGCACAACAGGACTCCCAGCACACTTCCCAAAAAAACCAAAGCCATTGATGGAGCACAGTTAACCAGAAAGAGACACCAGGAAAATGGGACTCTCTCATTTGCTAATGGCGAGGTAGCATCAGGCACTTTCGGTCACATCTTGCGTCTCAAATCCCTTAATGCAGAACAGGTCACTATTATTTCAAACCAAGATCAAAAGAGGTTCCAGTCAGCCACAGCTCACCTTACCCAGTGAAGTGCTGTGGCTGAGAGACAGCACAATGCCATTTTCCCCTGCCTTGACCAAGACAAAAATATTTTTCCACAGATGACTCAAAAGCCCTGGATCAGACAGAAGGAAAGGAAATATGATGCTGCAGCCTACGCAGATGCAGGTATCCGGGAAACTAAATTCATGCCTTCAGCTATGAAGGCCACTTCCATATTTGACAGTCAGTGGTTCCCCAGACATAAAAATGGCCTCATCTGTCGTAGGGTCAGGAATTTTGATGGCAACATTCCACTACTGCATGAATAACTTTTCTCTGGTCCTAAGGAGTCTGAATTCTTTTTTTCACACTGAACAGTTAACTTTTCAAGATAAGCTGAGGAAACTTTTTTCCTCCAGGAAGAAGTAATAGAGTATTAGTGCACCTTCCCAGAGGTAAGAACTTTTACTCCTCCTTGAAATCAAGTTTCATCTAGCCTGAGAGGAAGGTATGGCTACAAGATTAAGGGGGAAGAAGAACAGAGGGACAACTGTGCAAGTTATTGCTGCAGCATGGCAGTATTAATACCAATAGACGTTAGTACTAATAATGAATGCTTGGACAAATAAAATTAAGATATTTTTCACATAAGGAGCCATAAAAAGCCAAATGCGGCAAACAGGATTCAAGTGCTCTAGAAGATAATTCAAGTTTCTTAGATTTCTGCTTATACATGAAAGTAAGCACCATTAGCCAGAGGAGAGGCCTTGGATGCTATGTATCAGGGAAATATAAAAACAGATTCATTCACTAATGGATTGCAAATGAAAAGACACAGCCTACAGGTTTCACTGGTTCTTAATCTCTCAAGACCACTCACTCACTGTATTATCAAGACACAAGCTTACCTGTAAGGTTCATCAGAATTTTTTATTAAATTACCTTAGCAGGAAACAGGACTTTACCTGTGTGATATTTCACTATACCGACATTACTGATCTAACTAATATAGCTGACCTGCTACACTATTATATATTATTACAATGAAGGAGAGCCAGGCCTGGAGAAGCATGCCATAATCACAACCTAGCACCAAAAAGCTGTCCAGCATCTACAATCCGTGACATGCCACTTGGCTTTTCTCTCTCAGAGAGTGCTGCATTGTTCGTTTTTGTTAGATGCATTACTTCATTTCAGTGTATCATCCTGACCCAAGGAAAAGAATTCTGACTTAAGTGGAACATGGGGTTGTTTCATTTAGATAGATTCAAGGGTCTATTTCCTGCTACTTGCAAATCAAAGCAGCATCTTTCCAAGAGCACGGTTACTTCTCATGCTGAGCAATGGCCTTGCACTAAGTATCTAATAGAGACCTGCAGATAAAAGGCACATTTCATGAACCAAATGATGGGGTACAAGGACAGAGAATTCACTAGTTCTTGCTTCATGTAGATCTCCCGCTACTGCAAGAGAGGCTGCAGGAAGGTCAGAGATACTCCAGGAAAAGAATGCTTTACAGCCTAAACAAGCAGTGGGAAACAACAAAAAAAAAAGGTTTTGGGCGCACAACACTACCATCTTCAAGACCTCTTGTCTACTGCTGGCCTCTCAAATCAAATGGAGTAACAATACCAATGTAAAAACTGGTAATTCCCAAGGCGTTCAAAATTTATGAATATTTAGGGTTTGGAACTGTCTCCCCTTCCATTCTGTTTTAAAGGCAAATTTCTGATGCAGCACACATTCAAAACCCCTGGCACAGCCTCAGTGGATTGTAAGCTCAACCCGTGGGAGGCAGAGTCAAAATCTACGCCTTAGTGACCTGAAAGGTACGCAGAGATTCGCACAGCCAGTACCACTTCTCTGCATATGCTGTGACCAAGGCAACAGTTACTCTGGGGACCAGCATAACAACAGGAAGAGCCTTTACAATCTGCAGAGGTATCCCAAACTGAGCAATGTGCCTTACAAATTTCCTGCATCAAGAGGTTTTGTGGGTTTGTGGAGGTTTTTTTAAAATGCATTCAGCTCTGCACCATTAAAAATAATTGCAAAAATTACAGAGATTACACTTCCTGAAGTGATTTCTAACTTGTTACCCTGCACCATTTGCAGAGAAAGCATTAGTATGTGTAAGGAGGACAGAGACTGCACACAGGCATGAAGTATTTATAACACCTATCTACGCACAATTATGCTAAACTAAACTCTCTGATATGTTTTGTATTTAACAGACAATCTATCAAGGAAATAATACACACCATGGTGGTATCAAGACAGACTGCTGACACTCTTGTTACACACTCTAACCTGTTTAATAATAAAGGAGTGAATTACAATTACAGAAATTGAAATGAACTTAAATACTCACTGGCCTGTGTTTGTGTGCACACAAGTGAAAACTTTACAGACTTTATCTATTGAAATGATACAGAACTAGAAAGAAAGAAGTACCAAAGGATATACTGACTTGTACTTCCTTTTCACACAAAAAAATCCACATTACACACAGCTGAAAAAGTAGAAATGCTTCTCCAGGTTTGCTGACAGATAACATTACACTGCACTGATGTGAACAATTGGTCCCTTCTCACAGTGCTGCCCTACGAAATTAAACTAGTTTTGTAAAATTTGGGGGGAGTATGTCTTAAAAGTCTCTCCACTTCACACAAAATCCCACTGAATTCGAAAGGTAATGGACACTCATCCACATGCTCCCAAAAGCCTCAAGGATCCTATCTGGCAAACACACTGAATGTCTGCAAGGCTTCTAAACGACACTAACTCTTGATCAATACAAACACAAGCACAAACCCCCAAAAGCATACAACCACCAGAAACATCTGTTCCATGTGAAAATTTTTTGAGGGAATAGGTAAAAAGAAATGCATCTCAGGACTGTGAGTACCCCAGGCAATTTGGATCCTCAGAACCTTCCAAAAAATGCATTATACCCGAAGTGTATGCCAGAAGAAACTCCTCAGTACACGCTACATTCATTCATTTGGACCCCGATCACTAGAGCCACCTTGCCTCTGTTCACAGTGTTATCTTCAGCAAAGCCATTATCTCCTGAAGCAATATTACTCTGAGAGGAGAATGCAGGAGTCTCTCATGCTTTATGGGCAGCCAGTAGGCAGCTCCAAGTTAGAAGTACTGAAATACTATCTTTTATCACCAGAGAACTTGAGGGAGAAGATGAGTCTTGCAAAAGCCCTTCCTGTTCCACAAAAAAAGCACGTACAAACAAACTAAACCCAGGCACACATTGCAGGTAAGGACCCACTGAGGGACAGATGCTTGTCTCCTCCCTACCCTAAGGACTAATTGTTTATCAGTTTATCACTATTGTTTATTGTTTATCACTATTGTTATAAAACATTTGCCCTGTTATGAAGGTCTTCAAAACACAATCAAAAATGTACACAATGCCTTTGTTTCCAACTTAATAATCTCATTTTTTAATAAGCTTTCCAGCACAGAAAAAATTAGTGAGATGGTAGCAGTTCCCAGCCCTCCCATTCTGGTAACTGCTCCTTAGGAACACCACTGGAGAGCTGAAACAATATTTAAACTCGCTTCCACACTTTTTTAATAGCTTTTTTAATATTTGTGACAAAACAGATATTAAGCAGAGTGAAATCTCTGCTTTTCCTGCAGCTTTCCAAAATATCATAAATGCAGTTAGAGTTGCTTTATTAATATATTGTATGAACATTACAAAAAAGATAAAATATTCCAGTATATAAAGAAAATAGCTTAAGGAGAAATAAATTTATAATTAGTCAACAGATCAACAATCACCTCTGCACTGAAAGTAAGTTTGTTTTTTTCCCTAAAGTGTGTCATGACCAGATACACAAAACCATTTTTCTGGACTTGTTAAAACCAGCTCCTTGTAGACTATGCAGTAACTGTCAGAACAAAAAAAAGACTATTTGGGACCAAAATGCCCCCAGTCAATTAATCAGGTTCCAGTTCTAATACAGAGCAAAGCCTATCTTTTGCCATTTACTTCACACTTTTCTAGTAATATGCATCTAAAAAGACTGCAAAATCTGCCTCTCTTACTCTGCTTCCTGCCTTCCCCCTATACTAAAACATCAAAATTACTATAAGAGAAAGCTGTATTTTTCACAATACTTACTCTGTATTGCATCAGACTTATTTAACAGGACTGATTCCTGTCACCTAACACAGAAAATCGCAATGGGACCTGAAAAGGCCCAAGTGATTTTCATCTAATTTGGTTTTGAAAATGTGTCACTGTGTATCTTCTGAACACTGAAGTCAAATTTACATTTTTTTATTACAACGCAATAAACTACTGTGGCCGGGGTGCACGTGTGGAGGTGTGTGTAGCTATTACTCTCCAAAATCCAGCTAGCACTCCAAATGTAACTAGCTCCATGCATTCCGCCCATCACCCCACTGGTGGCCACCTAATCTGTTGGGAGTCTGTGAAAATAAAACGTTGTTGGTGGGGTGGTTTTGCTGTTGTTCTTGTTGTTTTGTGGTTTTTTTCCTATTTGGAGAAGAATATGTTTTGCCTCAATTGGCAAAAAAAATTAGATTTCATTTAAACTACAAAACAGTATATTTAATTACACTCATTATTTGCTTAAAAGTTTTTTCTTTCCCCCATCCATCTCCTTCAAACGCTGTTAATCTTTGACTGTTCTGCTCAAACCCTATCTAATCTTTCTTTTTTTGAAAAACATTTTGTCTTCCTGAATAGCTTTAAAGAACAGTCTTTAGAGAAATTATCACCACTTCGTTAGAAAAGAGTGAGACAACTTTACTTCCTAACAAAAATGGTGGTAAACAAAAGGGAAGAAATTTGCTCTGTTGAAGGCTAGTATTTCTAGTGCTGTCTTCTAGGGGAAAAACACAGAACAGCCTACACTGAATTAGTCAGTAAAGAAGCACGGAGAAAAAACAAAGCAAAACCAACCAAACAAAAAAACCTGTGGACATTTAAGTAAGACAAGAGTTGCCTTTTTCACTCTTTTTACTGCCAAGATGATGATAATGACTGGGATGATAACTGTTAAGTCAGAACCAGCAGCAGTTTGCCTTCCAGCCAACTACTGTCTATTGAATTCGCAGCAAAACCAATCCCAACCTTTCATGTGTTCCTCCCAACCTTTCTGAGTTACTTTTACAAATGAATTAAAAGACAGTCGTTAGGAAAATCTAGAATTCATCGGATATTGCATCAACTATTAGCCACCTGGCTGCCAGCAATACCTTCCTCGTGTTACCAATACAGTGTTCCACTGTAAGACAGAGATTAATGCAACAACTACATTTTAGATGCACATTTAACTGAGTGCTCCATCAGTTCTGAACTGAGTCCATAAATGGCTTACTTTCCAGCATAATTCACATGACAAATAAGATCCACTGACCTTTAAGAGGGTGCAGGAATAAAAGAGCAAACCAAAGTCTGATTTAACGACAACTTTCTGAGTACAAGAAGAAGCATCTTCAATTATCTTTTATCAAATACTCAGTGAAACAGAGGAGATTAAATTAAGTGCACTTCAACTGAATCATTTTCTGCAGAATCAAGCAGTCTCAAATTGCTCTGGAACTTGATAAAGAGTAGAAAATCCTGCATGTAAGTGAAAAGCAAGTACAAATGTATTACATATTATATTCATATGACACAAAGGCTTTTCTAAGATTAATATTATCTTAGCATTAAGAACATAAAGATACTAATGTTTACTAAGTAGGATTTAGCACACAAGAAACAAAATCCTTTGTGCTTAGTTTCTTGAATGTGTATTAACAAAGTCCAAGACTGCCGCTGGGAATTTCCCAAAGCACCAAAGAATCCATGCCTTATCCAGATGTAAGCAAGTCAGAAAGTTCAAATTCCAGTTTCTCAAGTTTTATCACTGTCAATCATGTTGTCACAGAATAACTTTCACATTTTTCTTGGTTTAAAGATTAGACTAACAATAACCTCAAAGATTGCTGGGTTAATTGCAACACTATCCATAAAGGAGGTATGTGGGTCTAAAAGATCTAACGCCCTGCTCCCCTAGATGCAAATAATGTTATAGTTTCTAACCTTCCTCATGCTAGTTCAGTATAGCATGTCCTAATTAAATCTTAAAAGTTAAATAAACACATTAATTTTTAGTAATATTGATTTTTGGATCTTGTATTCTTACTATTTTCTACCTGAGGTACCATCAGACGTGTGCTTTGGCAAAACCTGCATCATCTCAAGACCCCTGCCCGTATGTTATCTGGTACAAGCCTAATCTTATTGAAAGCCTGTGGAGAAAATCTGAAAACCAAGAGACTCAGCTGCCTGAAGGCAGTTACCACACTTTTAAGGCCACTGAACTCAAACTCAAACCTGTTTAATGGTTGTGTTCTGTGGGACATATTAAAGAAACACAGTACATGGAGAGCCAGTCTTTTTTCATTATCTGAAGATCTTAAAACTCGTGTTCCTGCCCTAATAATTTACAGATATTTAAATATTAAAATGAATATGTAATGGCAAACTCAGAAGGATAATTTCTACATTTAAAGCTTTACCATCAAACTTAATTGCTTCTGATTTAACTCCTTTTGGGGAGAAAAACCCCCACCTACTTACTAAAATCTCAAGTCTTACAAAAAAAGCGTTTTCTAAATTACTTTAGTCCTATGTTCACACTTCATATATTGGCGATATCACTGTCAGAATCTACCCTGCTTATAGTCGGGGCAGAAACAGGAATCAATTAATCCAAAATCACAAACTCTTAACCAGCAACCATCAGTTGAATCAGCAACCCTGGCTGACAGGACAAACAAAACACTACTGAATTTATTATCTTAGTATTTCCCTCTTCTGCAGACAGCCAAAATAATCTTGACACATTTATGTACATCAACTTTAGCAGCAGATGTCAAGCAAGTTAACTTGTTTGTCTTTTCCCTATCCACCCCAAGCTTAAAATCTTCCAAATGGAATCCCAGAATGTTTCCTGGCTAGAAGCGATGTATGAAGATATGTTTTCAAGAGGGAAGAAGAAAAAAAGTAGAAATTGCTTGGGCTAATCCAGCAAGCAAGAAGAAAATGTTGTTCCTCACAGCAAATGCAAGGCAGGGGATGATGAATGGGTTTTCTGAGGTTCACAAAGTCCCAGAGAATGGAAAGAAAACATTGCATATCCACCTTTTCCATAGGAGGGACTGCGATTTTTTTTTTATATTGAGACAACATAGATAAACCATATTATGCCTTCCTCTACAAATGAAGGGCCTTGGCAGAGATACTGCAAAAAAAGAACTGATCTAGTTTCCACAGCAGTCCCTCTTACCTCAAACCTCACCCTGAAATTTTTGGGATGCATGATGGACTGCTTCCAAATTTTTTCTTCTCTTTGGAATTTCAGACTCAATAATGAGATGAGCATCGTGAAATCACAGCTCCAGCAATGCTCAAATCCAGCAACTTCAGAATGAGTCAGATGTAATTGACAGACATTTTAGCACAGAAGGGCTGCTTCTCCGAGCAAGGAACCAGGTCTATAAGTAAGGAATAAAGCACCACTTTTCATAGGTTGTGGAAGAGCTGCATTGAATGAAACACTTAACAATTCACTTAGCTGAAGAAACTTCTTACATTTTCCAGCAAAATACAACACAGAAGCACACTGAAGATGTATTTATTGCAAGAATCTTGGCACAGGGAAAATAATGACTATCAAAAAGCAAAATATATACTCATATATACATATGTTAATGGAAACAGCTTAAAACCCTCTCCTCTGGAATTCAAAATGAAGCTGCAATCACGCTGCATTCCGTTTTCTTTTTCCATCACTATGAACTGAAGTCTGCCATTCGCATCATTTAACTCAACCTGGTTACCTGAGAAATGATATTTCAAATTCAGTATTTGAAAGACAGTCTTGGCCTTACCTTTCAGTGTTCAGAAGCACATATTTGAAAAACCGTAATGGCAAAACACAAGCACAGAATAAACACGTCTGTGAGGCAAGGACAGAACAGGGACGCGCATGTTTCTCTGAATAATAGGCTGGTACAATTAATTAAAAATAGAAAAGGGCAAAATAAAACCACATCCAGAAACAACAAATAACCTCTCCTGCAGCAGTAACAGACAACACACTAATTCCAAACAAATACTGAGGAGCTCTATAAAGATACGTTTATCCATAATGCATGGCCAAGGCTATCATTCATAAAGGAGGCTGTATTGCCTGCTTTTGCCTTTTTACTATTGATGTTTTTTCCTTCCCTTAATTTCTTTTCATGAAGGCTTGGGCCCGAGGAGAGGCTTACTCATTTACAGAATTGAAAATAACCCCAACATCTGGTAGATTGCATTAGCTCAGCTCTTCCAAGATTTGCCACAGAGCCAGGCAACATTCACCCTCACAGGCTCCACCAAGAAAATTCTTAACAATTTCTTCTCCCTTAATATAAGGATTTCAATTAGAATATTTTTCTTCTTCTTAGGAAGAAGTATTTGTAATATTGCATGTCAGCCTGCAGGACTTTATAGCTCTTATGGAATGAGAATAGCTGGGGTTTGGATGAGGTTTGTTTGGGGTTGGTTTTTTTTTGAGGAGGGGTGGTTTTTGGGTTCTGTCATTTCAAAACAAACATCTAATATCTCACTACATTTATATAAACAGGAATCATCATCATAATACAGCCCAGATTTTTTGGTAGATTAGGATTAATTCCTACTTTTAAAAACAGAGGAACAGAAAAACCTGGAGTTGAGGAACTTTCTAAGCCAAATATATTTTTTGTACTTGCTATCAATGGATTTCTCCCAGATTCACTTTTTGAATTCTTGCAAACTTTCCTCATGGTTTACCACAGCATTCAGAACAGCCTTATAGTTTAACTACACTATTTGGTAATCCAGAGCTGCTCCAAACACGCGAGATGCAGGCACACACTGCACAGTGATGTCTTGTGACTTGTCCATTGTCTTTCCCCGAGTGACACCTGCCACTCCATTTGCTGTGCACTACTTAGGCCTACTGAGCATCAGGCTCCTGCCTTCCCAGAGTGACCCATGGGAAGATGATCCTGGAAATACAAGTAAGGGACAAGAGCCAGGTCAGAACCTAGCATGGCAGAACTGTAATTTTCTCATGTTTTCCATTCCCATGGGTGCACTCACATTTATCTACATCAAACTTCATTTACAATTTTGTGGCTTAGTTAAGCAGGATTGTAAGAGTGTTGTGCAATTCTTTAGAGCTGGCCTTTAACTACCCTAAATAAATTAGTACTTCATTACCTCACTGTTCACCTGCTCTTCCAAATCATCCATACAGCCAACACAACAGGGAGTAGAAATCTCATTTTTTCCAGTATGTTATTACAACGTTTCCAGCTTTCCTCAGTTGATACTGCCTATTTCAAAATTTATTTATACTTGAAAGTTACTGTTTAATTTGACATTTAGGGCTACAGAACACAGTGCTTTTCTGCAGGGGAAAAACACCCCACTGTCTTACTCATACTCTTCATTTTTGGCAGTCACTCTCAGAAACACTTTGTCTCATCGCAGAGATCATTATCCTGAGATGATGCAGCCTGCGTGCAGGAATGAGCTATGTGCCATTATGACTTTTGCAGTAACAGACCTGATTCCAGTTTCACACTGTTACAACACATCACACTTTGTCCTTATTTTATTGCTCTTGAGTCCATTAAGAATGACAGTTTGATCTATTATCAGGGACTTGGCTCAAAGGGAATGTAAAATAAGGAACTCCAACTTCAGGATAAGTACTCCAGCAGGCTGCTTAGGAAACTAGAGTAAGCTTGTTTAAATGTCATTTCAGTACAAAAGAAGCTTTTTCAATGTTTACAATATACATTTTGGCTTTTGCTAACATCCCATTTTATAAAATTTCAGGCCAACCTGCTACAGCAGCCTCACTGCAAGATGAACTAACTATATGGTGGGCCTCCTGTCCTGATGACCGCTGAAGCACAGACGTTTATTCTGAAGAGCTAACAAGAGTTAACAAAACACAGAAAATGCAGACCTGGTGAGACTTCACACATTTAAGTAACACAGTAGGTAAGAGGAGAGAGGAAAAGCAGTGAAACAGCTGAGTGCTTACACTTGTAAAGAAATCTAACTTAGCAGCTTATGCCTAGTAAGGAGACAGAGCGAGGCCTGCAATTCAGTTACTGAAGATTAAAAAAAGAAAAAACTTCTCAAAAACTTGGAAGTACATGGCTGAAGCTTAGATTAATGCCTAAGACCTAAGAGATGGAAATGAAATTAACAGCCACAGAAATCAGGAATAAAACTTCCAGTCAGCATATCTTGGTTTCATGCAATACCCTAGTTACAGTAAAAGATAATAATGGATTTACCTCTGTGCCCATCGGCTTCAGCAACTGATACTTTCTAACATGGCAAAGAGCAGGTAGAAACTAAAATCTGAGTCTAATTATAAAAACAATATGGGAAGTGACAATCTGCAGAGCAGTAAGAGGTTTGCCTGAAGCACAATGGCAAAAGGTGTGTATTACATGCTATAGCAACTAAGCCAGGAGGAAAACAGGTCTGAGATGAACTGAGAAAAGGAAAATTTTGAGCACATAAGTAAACACCTTGTCAAGTATCTGCATAAGTCAGGGGTTGTGAGGGCGAAATCAAGAGAGTGCCTATTCTCCTATGCAATGAAGTATCCCAACTGTCCTTGCTGTCTCTTCACACTACACAAACATTTCAGAAGAAAAATATGAGAGCCCAACACTGGAGGGCTAGGGTCCAACTCACTACTGCTTATCATGTCTCATAGCTAGAAACTGGTTTGAAGACTGAAACATGAAATGAATCATGTTTCATAATACCATCTCCCAGAATTGTAGCCATAGCGCATCATTCATTAGCAGAGATTTCCTGAAATACTTAAAGAGGAAGAAAATGGTAATGTGGGACAGAAGGTACAGGCAAGTATGAGCAGCCAGTGTGAGTTATAATTTAGTTAATTTAATATTTCCTAAAGAGTTTCTTCCTTCTGTGATTTTCTTAGTGGTTTTTCAGTTTCATCTGCCTTTTCAGATTTTAACAGACATTACTGCTAGTAACAGAATGCAAGAGAGACAGTGCAAGACCTCAATTAGAAATTCAAAAATGGTTTTGATGAAGACTGTTTTTCCATTTCTAACTCTGAATTGTACATTGGTTTTGGTCTAACTTCTTCACACAGGTAACTTATTTTTCCCTTTTTTCCCCCTCCTTAATTACAAGACAGGAGTGGTCCTACACCTCTGTGTGCCCTTTTTTCATCTGACTAATTGCATTTCAGACTCGTACTCGGAAGCATTTCAGAGGCCTGCATAGAACATTTGGTTGCCAAAATACTTATTTTAATGACTTTTCAACTCATTGAAACGTGCTTATCATGATATCATTAAAAATCTCTTCACTCATCACACTTGTATAAGCTTTCACTGGCAGTGTATCTTCATAAGCAGAATATTTTCAGCACTTCAGTACTGAGAGGAAGGGAGTAGAAATCTGAGAACTGCAAGCACACAACACGAAGGACACAAGCAGCACGGGGTATCCAGACCTTGGCTTGCCAGAGGTGCAGTGTCTGCACAGTTCTCTCCCTGCTCACTCCAGGTGTAAGGCTTCTGACAGACACCCAGTGATGCCTGTTTGCTCGCACGTGGATTGAGACAGCCCTAGCGACACCAATCTGTCACTTCAGTCCAATAGCAAGGGGAACAACAGCTAAGGGAGACTGCAGTGGAAGACACAAGGAAGTCAAGCAGGAGGAAAGAAAACCAGAAGAGGCGGCAGCCTGTGCTCCAGTCTCCGGTCACTCCAAGTAAAGGGACTGCAAAAAGCCTGCACAACAGCATGACCTGATAAATGTGACTAAACAACTTTAACTAAGGCAGAAACCTGCACTACTGTAATTTTGAACCTTAGCCTCTAATATTTTCAATAATCTTGCATTATTTCTTATTTATATTGTTAGATTCTCACAGGCGGGAAAAGTTCTGAAGCTGAGTGGACAGTTGGGTGTTGAGCATCTCCAAGGATGGAGACTCTACAACCTCTCTTTACCATGCTCTCATTCCAAAGGGACCAAAAGCCCTAGATTAGTATCAACAGCCAAACTACACAGGGCACACTCAGCATGACTGAGGGAGGAATCAATTCAAAGAGAGAGACACTTTGATTTAAATATACCTACAGAAGAATGAAGTGAGGGGAGTATTATTTCTGAAATAAGAAACCAACAAGCATGTTCTTCGAAATTAAAATTAGGTAATGACAGGTTTCAGGTGTAATACTGCTACTTCCAGAATAAGGCCAGTCAGTATTTCTCATTCTCTGTTTTAACATATCCTTGCAGTCAGTTACAGCAAGAACTAAAAGACGTATCAGACCATTTCACAGAGCTGTATTCCCTACTGTCTAGGAATTATCAAGAGAATAAGATGTGGTCTTCCAAAACCTCTCTCTTCAATACTATTGACTTGTATTCACAAAACTGGATGAGATGCACAGAGAAGACGGTAAAGCATTACTACTTGAATATTTAGCCTTTACTCAGTCAGTCCCTCCAAAATCCTTGTTCTTCAATGACTACCATCACTGGCCCTTCTAATCATATTTAATATTGCTACCCATATACCATAAACATCTCTTTAAATGAAATAGACAGCTGCAAGAAGCCATGAGAAACTTCATTCCTTTGAGCACTGGCATTACTGTCCCTCATTAACAATCAATAAACTAAATCCCTGCACATGCCCTTCACTTGGCCACCATCAGAAATCAATATTGAGAGGAATGAGGAATGGCGTGCTCACCTGCCTCTCTCAATGCTGCAGCCAGGGAAGGGGAGAACAAGCTGTCTGGGGGGCCCCTGGCAGCTGCTTCACATCTACTTAAAAATCTCCTGCAAGTCCCAACCACAGAGATTACACAGCTTTTTATCTGCTTTACAGCAAACAAAGCAGTTGCCAAGATAAAGCCACTGTGTGCAACCCAGCAGGTTTACAAATGCACAATGGCAAACTTAAAAGGTAACAGGAAAAGCAATAACCTACTACTACCCATCCTCTCCTGCCACTTTAAGACTACGCTGGAGTCAGAGTCATTTGTTTTAAGCCAAGGGATAAAGAGAAAAAGAAGCTGATAATCTTCAAGTCTTTATGTGATTCTGCTGTTCAGGCAGAGCTTCTTGCTACCTCCTGTACCCTGACACGAGGGTTTGATTTTGCCAGGGGTTCTCTTCCCCTCCCACGTACTTCTAGGACATTCCCACATACAAGGGATTAGGACAACCCACTTCCATCAGCAACTCTTGCCAAACATTAGCATTTAAAGTTAGGTCTAGATCATGTAACAAATCACGAAGACACAAACAAAAATATTTCATCTAACATAGTGCTCATTCGAGTCATTTTTTCGACACTTTTCTTTTTCCTTGTCAGATTTTTTGGGACTGGGATGAAAGGCAAGCTAACAGAAAATGAGGTTTTAGCCCAAACCCCAAATACGCCTGATTCTACAAGCAAGATGTCTTCCTATCTCTTAAATCTCTTGTTATCCCCCATTAAGGACAGGGATTTACAAAGCAGAAATTAAATGTCAGGTTTTAAAAATTACAGTTGTACACTGGTTTCAACATGCTTTTGTCACCGTAAATCCGTTTAGCTTGTTGCTGTCCCCATGACTTACTTGTAAATGCAGATTTTCAGTTTGGGTTTATGTCTAACAGTAGCAAAAGCTGTCTGTTTTCTGTCTCCTGTATTTTGGAGACAAAATATAGGACACTATGCATCTAATCTATAGATTAGCATAAGCAGCATAACCATCTTTTCACAGCACTCAGGATACAGCAGCAGAAACTAGAATGAACATACCATGTATGTTCAGTCCCAAGTAAAATGTGGAGGAAGTAAGGGTTTGGTCTGAGTTCTTTTACTTAGAAAAGAGGAGTAGGGGGATGCACTCAGGCTTTTTTCTCAAAATGCTGGACCTCCTTTATTTTACTAAAGACCTCTTTACATTCAGTATACTAAAACTAGGATGAAAAAAGAACTCCTCTAGCTCTGCCTGACCCAGTTATGAAATTACAGTTAGGTCATATTTAGACTTTCAGAGATGACCTAATATACTGAACATCGTAGTTAGACCAACCTGTTTCTTTATGCTTTGTTAGATGAACTTAGAAGTTTGTTCAGTCAGAGGACTGGCTGTCATATGTTCTAAACATTTCTGTTTAGATGAAGACAAGATGAAGCTGCTCCATGACAGCAAGCAAATTTCACCACTTTGCCATACACTCTTTCTTTGCCTACTGTGCATTTTGTGTGAGAACCCAAGAAAACCATAATTCAGATCACAAAACCATCTGGGTGACCATGACAGACGGAACTCTGTTAAATATCTTTTCAAGTCTCTTTGAATTTTCCATTGACGCAATAAATGCTGAGACACTGTCCTAAAGTGAAGCATGTTCCGGAGCAGAGGCTTCAACTGCAAGACCATCCAGGCAAATCTCATTCCTAACATACAACTGCCAACAAATGTGCATGACTAACCCAGTATCTTTAGACTCCCTCTACCAGAATTTTGACAGCACAATTGAGCTCTTTCTATGGTGGAAATCTTAAATAGGTTCAATTTGTTCCCCCCGAGTGTGTTGCTCTCCACAGCCTAGAAAAGGAGATGAAGGCAATTGACTAAGGTGGAGATAAAAGGCAAAATGAATCCAGACCCAGGTCTCTACACATCCCCCACAAAATGGCCTCTCCTCTCCGCTAAGGAGCTGCCATCACACATTCTCCAGTCGAGTCAGTTAAAAGATTTGAGTCAGCAGAGCAAACCAAAGAACAAAACCCCATCAGCAGCAGTCCATCCTCTGGCCATATACAATGTGACAGGAGCACACATAAACCTCTAAATGTAAAAGCTGGGCTGTCCACCCATTTGGTTTGAATACTTACATGACAGTAAGGAGAAACGAGAAGCCTTTTTTCCTCCTATCTATGGATCCTTCTGTGAATTTCTTTTGAAGATGGCAACCACACTACCCACATGCATAATGCCTACAAGCAGAAGAAAGTGTCAACTTCTACCAGCCTCCCACCAGCACAACTGACACCATCTGAGCTCTGAGGTTTAATGTGATTCAAGTTAACCAACCTCCTGAACCACACTCAGCAAAATGTATTTTACTTTTTCCCTTTCAGGAATCCCTTCTCCCCTCCCAAGGCTTTAGAACACTGCTCAGAGCGACTACTCTTTTGAAAACAGACTTTTTCAAGTGACATGACAAAGTGATCTGTGAGGAAGGCAAAATTAATGCCCTCATTTTCAACCCATATACTCAGGATGTAGTTTTACACTTCTTCTACTAAACAGCAAAAGTAAGTATAAAACCCTGACAGTATGACAAATATCATTTAGAGGTAATGGGTACACTCTAAATGCAAACTCAATTAGATAGAATTGAAAAGTTAAGAAGCCATAAAAAAACATGAATAAAATATTGTCGAAAAGTACAGATAAGGGATAAAAAAACCCTACCCTTTTTCTCCCTACCCCTTTGCTCAAGCCTTTCCCTAAAGTCAGTTGCTTTTTTTACAGACATATTTTGTTCAATCGTGCATTTGCTGAATTCTGAGTGCTGTAAGGCTCTGCTCCTAGGATAAAAATCTGAGCTGATTTCTTCTTCTACTATAAAAAGCTTCAACAACAAAATAAATTCTAAGAGGACAGAAGCAGCTTTCTGCCCCACCTCACGGATTTTGACACACACACCTCCCAGCTGGGGGACTCTAAATGAGCCCTCAGAAAGAGGATGGTGAAGAACTGTAGAAGCAGTACAGTCAAGCCAACACTGTTAACCTTCAAATCACTGCTTTAAAAAGACCTGCTGATGTAACCCCACATTTGAATTACAGCAAGCGTAATGTTCAAGTTGAGGATTGTACCATTTACAGGCTAATACCCTGAAAACAAAACAAAACTAGCCTTGCATATGAAATATTTTTACATCAGGAGATGTATGACTAGCCAAGCAGCAAGTTTTCTCAGTATTTCAGCTTTACTTTCAAATCTGTGTTGGTATTTTTTTCTTTTAAAGGTAATAACAGATCTTCAGCAACAACGGCAAGTTTTTATAGATGCTGTCAAGACAACAGTCTACATTTTCTACATTTCCAGCTTTCCTCACAGCGGACAGGAGAAATTTTGTGTACTTCTACTCGGTAAGATTAGAGTCAACCTAGCCTCCCGTAAGAATTCTTGCATTTAATGAGCCCTTCTTCCCCCTTTTGTGTTCAATTACTACAGCCTAGTCAGAGTTCAGAAGTACCAGTGCAAGTAACAAAAGGCATCATTTCTTAGCACCTGAAACAAGCAAAATACTTCATATGTAGGCAATTCTCCATTTCATTTGAACATCACAAAGTTAAAGATCATTTATTCATTTGGTTTAGTACAATGCAAAGTTTTGGAGTAGCTGCCCCATTTGCTTGTTTCTCAAAAATCAATTATGAAAATTTTCTTTTCTGCAAATGCTTTATTTAATCTCTTGCTCACTGTTAAACTTAAATGTCAGAAGAAAAACAAATGCAACTTCCTGCTATTGGGGAACACTGTACTGAGGACTTTTCATATATTTTCTTTATACTTACATTCTTACAAATTATGTATGTGAGAAGCAGATGATAAGCAGCAATTTGGCAACACTTCACCATCTGCTATTTGCAGATCTAGTCAAATTCAGAGTTAATTAAAGATTAAAAACAAGTATTGATACTGTTGAAGCAAAGAGCCATCTTCTTTCCTGGTATGACTGTAAATAAATAACTTGGGTAGGTTGTTCCCACTCACTCCAACACAATCATAAATCTGCAACATCATAAGGGCAACACAACTTGCACTCATAAAATACCTGTATATCTTCTATTTGAATTGAACAAAAATATTAAAATCATGTCAGCTTTTTTAGAATGCCACAATCACAGCAGGCTGTGCAAAGCCCTATCCAGGAAAAAGTCTATCTACCACTGTAAGAAACAGAAATTATAACTGAAAGACTTGTAGAAAGGGCTACAGAAAACATTAGACAGAGAAAAAAAATTTAGTCAGCTTGTAACATCTTTTACCTTTTATTACATACATATTTAAGCAAGTAATATTTAATTAAGGGTGAATGAGGAATAAGATGACCCTGACTGGTCCCCTGTGTTACTACAATGGTAGCAGGCTACCGTCCTGTCATCCAGTCTACATCTCCTGTGCTGCTCCTGCAAGAACCAGCTCATGTCAGAATACCACCCTTCCTCCTCAGGGCTCCCAGACCCTCTTCTCTACGGCCTTACTTCAGCTGCCTCCCTCATTTACTGAACTTTTCTGACAGAGCTGGGAAAGAACAACAAAAAGATACAAAACTGGAAAGGAAGTCCTCCCAAGATGCTGACTCAGGTGTATGAAGCGAAAGCTCCTGCTCAACTCTTGAAAGCAGTAACCTGAGCTTGGTGTTTCAGAATGGGTCAGAAAGCTCTGCTCTGTTTCCTCTGCTACCTGAGCCTGCAGCTGAGCTGTGCCAAGTCCAAAAACTCAGCAGGCTGCTACACAGCAGCTCACTGTGGCTGGCTGCCAGGGAGAGCAGTGCTGGTGGAGCTGAGCTCCCTGGGATGCCGGCTGCCAGCTGCCCCTGCCTGCTGCTCAGCGCTCCTCAGCCAGCTGGAGAGCGATCCATGGAAACATCACAACTGCCAGGGTGCAGGACACAGGGGTACAAAAGAGCCTCAAGGATGGGGAGCCAGCTTGGAGAATGTTGGGGGAGAGAGCAGGAGAGGGCTATGAGCTGAAAAAATGGCAAACTCTGTCCTCTCCCCAAAAACCAGAAGCTCGTGAGGGATTGAGACATAATTACTGAAGAGTAATTATGCTAGAAAGAGATTACTTCTGTAGATTGCAAACCATTTTTTTTTTAATTAAATGTCAAACATCAGTCTTCTTGCTTTCTCCTCCTCATTTTTGCAGCAGTAAAAAATTTCAGAACTGGTTGTGTGAGCATCATGGCAGCAATCAAGCTTTGGTTCACCAGTACTCCACTGAAGCTTACCTCCTGTGAGAGTGTTACACACGAAACAGGGCAAACAGGACTTTAGGGAGCCTGGTTTGGGTTGAGTACTGTTTTGTTTCAACTAAGAGAAGTTAAACCAATGGAAATTTTATGTCAAAATATTTAATTTCTAAATGCCAACATTAAATTCTCCCCAGCTTTTAAAATATCTCTCTGTAAGAAGTAAACTACTACATAAAATCAAAACGAATACAGAAATGCTTTAGTATTTCTAAAATTGCACTTTCTGCCACAAATACGAACTGAAGATTCAGCTCAGTTGGTATTAGGTGTTGAGCTTAGTCCTGAGTGAACACTGTCATGGTCTAACCCCAGCTGTCAGCTAAGCCCCACACAATCAGGGCTTACTCAGTCCCCCCACGTCAGGATGGGGGAGAGAACTGGAAAAGTGAGAAACCTCAGATTGAGACAAAAATAGTTTTGCTAAAGCAAAAACCATGCGCACAAGCAAAGCAAAACAGGGAATTCATTCATCACTTCCCATAGGCAGGCAGTTGTTCAGCCTTTCCCAGGAAAGCACAGCTCCATTACACGTAATGCTGACTTGGGAATGCAAATACCATCATTATGAACATCTCCCCCTTCCTCCTTCTTCCCCTCCACTGCGTATACCAAGCAAGATGCCATTTGGTGTGGGATATCGCTTGGGTCAGTTTGGGTCACTTGCGCTCAGCTGTCCCAGCTGCGTCCCCCTCCCAGCTATTTGTGCACCCCCAGCCTCCTCACTGGTGGGGTGGGATGAGGCATAAGAAAAGGCCTTTAAACTCTATGCAAGTGCTGCTCAGCAATAACAAAAACATCCCAGTGTTATCAACGCTGTTTCCAGCACAAATCCCAAAACCAGCTTCTTACCAGTTACTCTGAAGAAAATTAACTCTGTCCCAGTAAAAATCAGTTGATCATTCCCCTCAAGCTCGTTACTGAACTTACAGACTTGGTGTGTCACATCGAAGACCGTTTTTTTAAGCTGTGTTTCCACTGCAGTCTATTTAGCTCATGCTGTCTCTGTAGAAGATTTCCTGAAGTGAATATCAATGATATATTAGAGAAATACTGAGGTTAAAAAAGGAAATGCTGATTGCATCACTCAAAGCATTCTCCTGACAGGGCAGGATTTCAGCTGTTTTGCACAGTCCAATTTAAAAATATCGAGCAGTAACTTTTAAAATTATTCTTTTCACTGATACCAATTTATCAGGAGAGGTTTGAGGGTCTTCTGCTTTCTTCTTGACAGACTTCACTAAAATTTTTCATTTCATTAGTCAAAGTTTTATATTTCTATTTCTCAAACTTTCTAATTTCAAAACATTCCTTGGTTGCAGACCCCCAGCGTCAGGTTATTCCTCACTTAAGTTAGCTACATCCATTCAGCCTTTCAGTTTCTAAATACATTTAAGAGAGAGGAAAGAAAGGGAGTAAACAGCACAAATCATTTAATGTGTACAACCCTGGAAGATAATAGCATCATTAAGGTCAGACAGACCTCCGAGATCATCAAGTCCAAACTTCATGAGGCAGGTCTGAGATACTGTAATTGGGAAGGCTGTGGTGAGCAAACGGTGGGAACGCCATACACAGCCTTGGTGACCTGCAATCAAGAAATAAACTCATACGCTAACAGGTGCAGAGCAGGGCTGTGATGATGATTACAGCAACCCTGGGTCTGTTTTATGAAAAGCTAAAAGAGTTTGCCTCCTTCTGCTAGGCAAAAATGAAGGTGGGGGGAAGAGGGGGAGAAGATGGCTCTGTTGTCCCTACAGCAGGCAACAAAAGGGGAAATACGGGCTGGAGAGAAACAAGGGAAACCTGGCTGGACAGTGCTGACCAGAGAACAAGTAGGTATTAATTGGGTCATCAATAAGAAGCTTGTCAGACAGGAGCACTAAAGAGGTCTCAGTCTTTGAATCCAGGTAGACTGAGAAATAAATCTCAACAGTTTTAAAGTGGAGCTTGAACCATTTCTGGAGAGGGCTGCAAGAATGCTAGAAGTGACAGATGAGTGGATTCAGTGCTCCAGGAGAGGTCCTTCCCAGTTCTGTAGTTCCTCCTTTTTGCAATTTTAAAATAATCCCTCCAGACTCCCCATCAGCTGCCATTAACCACTCTGCTACTTTCATCAGTGGTGTCATGTGCATGATGCTCTGATTTTGCAAACAAGCCCCAGAATTCACATGAGGAGCTTCCCAGAGGACGAGCACCTGCTTGTTCATCAACCAAGGATTTACATATGCAGAAACACAGGGAAGAGCCCTAACAGCCATAAGGCTGGTGAGGCACTGGAACAGGCTGCTCAGGGAAGCTGTGGATGTCCCATCCCTGGAGGTGTTCAAGGCCAGGTCGGATGGGGCTCTGAACAACCTGGTGTAGTTGAAGGTGCCCAGAGCAAGGGAGTTGGAACCACATCATCTTCAACGTCCCTTCCAACCCAAACCATTTAAATTCTTTTAAAATAAATTTAAAGGCAGCACTGCTACAACAGAAAGGAGAGGACAGAGGCTCCAGATTTAGAGGCAGGAATTTCTTTGGAAATCAACATTTACAGGTATGGTTTGGCTGCAGCAACAATGCCCAGTACAGGCAGGTCTTGGGCAGCTGTCACTGTAGCAGATTTACTTTATAGTCACTATCTTTATATTTAATTTTATAAGTGTTTCCTATATGCAATTTTAATAATTTCATAGTGTGGATACACATGCAATGACTTTATGTATTTATACATATAAAAAACATTCTTATCCAAAAGTTAATAAATATTTAGGAAAGTACTAGTGTTTCGTGACCTCTCTACTTAAATATAAGGCTGAAGGCTGCTCACATACTGTTTTACTGAAAGAAGAATTCTTATATTAGATATAAAAGTATGAATAAATCATAGGTAGTTTTACAACATGGTTTAAATAATATTGTGCCCCTTCCTTAGAGCACTTTCTAAAAAGGAATTTATTTTGTTGAGTAAGACGCTTTTTGAGCCAGCAAGTCTCTTCTAGCTCAAGAAGCCAGAATAATTTTTCTAACCACTTTCTTTTTTTTCTATTTATAATATATTAATTACCCTCAGAGATACTCTTTCTACTATTTCCCTTATGAAATCCTCCTATGTGTTAGGTAGTGCCACTTCAAAAAACTCATCTGATGTAAGAGAACAATTATTCCTGCTTTCATTTTATCACATGGGTTATTTCTGCAATTTAACACATAGATGCAGTGAGAGTTAATGATCTTAAGACCAGAATTTTCATACAGGTATTTGTTTATAAAACTAACTGCTTCCAACTTGTATTTAAGTCTAACATTTTGGAACTTCTTCCACCACTATACATTTTGTCACACTTAACTATGAAAATAAAGAACATTTCAACGGATGTGAGCTTAAAAATCTTAATGAACAAAACCAAAGTCCAGTGTTCTACTATTTATCTTGGGAGCATAAAAAGCTTTGAATTGGATAGAAAAGCATACTGCCATGTTTCTCAGAGAGTAGTTAGTTTAGGGTTGGGGGGGTTGGGGTTTTTTTGCTTTGTTTTGTAGCAATCATACTTTTTTATCACTAAGATGCATTCAACGGTTTGAGGCACACTGAAGACCTTGGGTTTAGGGAACACCAGTATTAGGTATTAAAAGACTATTCACACCAATAGTTTTCTCCCCATGTTTAAGCATTTCAAGTTCCCAAATACATCCTATTTGAAAACGCAGGCATCTTAAGACTAATTTCTTTTGCTAGACTTTTCTATTGTTTTTTTTTTCTTAGCAATGTATCATATATAATATGGTAACTATATTATAATATGATAATAATATAACTATAAATACCTGAATTAATTCTAACTAAATTTTTAATAGTGGCATATATTTGAAACTGAATCACAGTGGTTTGAGAGTTCACTTTCTGAACTGAAACTTTGATGAACCTTTTAATAACACTGAGGTGAGTCCCTCAATAAGACGGCAAGAGAGAAAACAGAAATTGCTCAGAATTGAGCATTTCTGTGTTTACAATTCACGTATTTCCTTTAGCTCCTTTTTCTCCTTCCCTTTTCACTAGAAAGACTACACACAGATTTATAATAAAAGATATTCCATGTTTTGGGCTAAGGGTTAAAAGAATAATGGTTTACCGGTTTAAGAAAGGAAAACAAACCATACTTCTGCAGAACGAACTGAACAAGTTTCATGTATATTCTCATATTTTGCACAGTTCTATGAACTAAAATAAATGGTAGACCAAAATGATGGCCTGCATGCAGCAGCAAACAATAAGTAGATATCATTTTGAAGCCTATACACTGACCAAGTATCTTGTGTGGGAAAAGCCTTCACAAAACATACAATAACAACAAAACCCCACAAAATAATAAGATCATCCAGATTTGTTTCTAAATGGGTATGGAGAAGAAGGGGCCTCCCTTGTGAAATACTTTCCAGCAAGGGCAGCTCTGTGCTACCTCTGACAAGCATTACAAAGGTCAAACTACACAGAAGTCTGGAACTAACAGATGGCATCAGTCTCCTTTTTTAAAACTCAACAGGAACAAGCAAATCTAAGCTAGGAAAGCAAATACTTAAACAGTGCTAACAATTATCTGAGTAAAGAACGAACACAGATCAAAACACCCACACATTCATGTCCTGGTACATGCACAGCATGTTACTGCAAACGTGACATTAAGAAACCAAGGGGGAAAAACTTGGTTAACTTTAGTTATAGAACATATTAGAACAAATGCCCAAAGAAAGCCAAGCACCAGCATTCAGACAGTGAGACCAAGTAAATTCTAAGTATTTGATCCTGTAAAAGACTATTCTGAAAAAATACATTAGCAGGAGATCACTTGTATCTTTTTCAATCCAGCAGAAAGGACTATCATTTTTGTGAGCTGGGAAAATATTTTTACATTTATTTTTACCATCCTGCATACTTCATATTAAAAAAAATGAGGTGGCAGCTTCACTAATGCCTTCAGGAACAAGGTAAACACCTACTTTATCCCTCCTTTCCTCAAATTATTTCTAGGAAGCATGATGCATGAACATTCAACCCCTACTTGTGATTTCAAAATGCATTTAAGCCTTCTGTATTTTGAAGCAGTAACACATTAATTTCATATTTTAAAGAATACAAAATAGATAACCAGTATCATCATCAGTAGTCAGAATGCTTCAGTTTTTTTCCAAAATGTTTCGAAGCCAGCTACAATTAAAAAGTGTAAACCATAAAAGGCAGCAGCTCATCTTCTGCGGCCTTGAAGTAGCTTTTATTGACTCCATCTTGCTTGAAATTAAAGAAGTGCTAAATAATAATAAAACCCATTCTTTTTAGTTTCAGACCCCTACCACACTATTAAGTGGGTTTTTTCTTTTAAATACACAGGGAGGGTTTATGTAATATCTCCCCTTACAGTTTTGAATACAAATGGCTCGATTGTGAGAAGTCTGATTTGTTTGTATTACCTTCCTAAAAATATGTTAGCTGCTGTTACAGTCTTAAAATGCTAAGCCTGCCTGTGCAGAGCTCAATCACTTTTCCAGCTCTCCCCGTGCCTTCCAGAGGCTGAAAATCACAGTTCTGCCTAATTCCAGCCCTGGATTCCGCACCTGGAAGTTGAATTGCAACTTTCTGTATTTTGCTGCTCTCCCACAGTGTTCTTAGTACACATGGCCTAAAACCAGACCTAAGAGCTACACTGAGCTCCTGCCGCACTTAGAGCAACAGAACTGTGCTGTGAGTTTAACACCACCGTGCGTGAACAAGGAGTGCTAAACTAAATGCATTTTGTACACCCCACGATCATCTCTCCCCAGGCCCAGCACTCCATCCCATATGTTTGCACTTAAGCAAGGTGCCCCTCTCAAGCTGGAAGTAGATGTATCTTGTCCCTCATTCCAAACACGCAGCTCAGCAGGTTGCTTAAACACGAGCAGAGCTGATCCTGCATGTGGCTGAGTGCTTCGTGTCCGTGGGGCTTGGACTCCCGGCCGCCCCCGCCACGGGCACATGGAGCGCCTCCTCTGCCGTGCTGTTATGGCAGACATCACTGGGTGGCACTGTTAGACAGTGTTTATGTCCCTGTCAAGGTAAGGAATATCCTCTCTCCCCACCTTGCCAATTTTTAGCAGCTGGTAGCGCAGCTGTGCAGGTTTTCCAAGGATGCTGTTGCAAACGGCAGCAGCAGCAGCGCTGCTCTCTGACATCCCTTTTCCCATTACACACTTGGGAAAAAACAGCACTTGCTCATCGAGGAAATGAAACCTGGTGATTTGAAAAAATTCTAGAAAACAGTTTTGCTTTTTTCCAGCTTCAATAATGTAGGTGTACAGTGTTATATTTACAAGTCCTCAAATAGAAAATAATTGTACTGAAGCTCCAACATTATTCCCTACAATTGTTTTAATTGTCCACAAAGTCAAGTGTCTCAACAATCTCAAAAGCTGATGTCTGAAGGGCTATGTGCATCAGTACTGTTAGAGATGCTCCCAGTCTTACTGTCTTCACTCAAAAGTTCCATTTTGCCCAACCAAAGAAAACACTTAACAAGTATTTTTTTATTGCTCTGCTCTTCAAGATGCTGTCACAGGCTGCCCAGAAAAGCTGTGAATGCCCCATCCCTGGCAGTGTTCAGGTTGGATGGGGCTTTGACCAACCTGGTCTAGTGGAAGGTGTCCCTGCCCATGGCACAAGGGTTGGAACTAGATGATCTTTAAGGTCCCTGCCAACTTAAACCATATAATGATTCTATGATAATTCTTAAATGGAGAACTTAGTTGCAATTAGAATACTTTTTAGAATTATTTATTAGAATAATATTCTTTACAAGTTAGCTTATTTTCAGCAATATGCTCAGAACTGCAGCAACATGCTTACTGAAAGGTGCTAAGTCTACTCCTGATGGTCCAAAATGTGTGGGCTAACAAATATCAGAAATTCTATGCAGGCTTTTCAACTGCCAGCACAAATTGAAAGGTTGATGTAATACTACAGGATGTGGAAAACTAGAAGCCAGTGCCTTGATAATGACTACAGGGTTTCAAATACAGCTGTTTGGCTAAAAGTAGGCTTGACTCACATACACACACAAAAAAAATTTCAACTCTACAAATGTGTCTGAAGGTCAGAAGTTAACTACTGTATTTCAGATTGCAGATGATACGTTAATAATAGCTAAAAGCTTACTTAGTACTATTAACTGCGTTCACATTATACAATTTCATAATCAAAACCAACAGAACAAACACCTCTTACTTTTCAAAGAAATATATAGGATGGGAAGGAGGTTGAAAAAATTATGTCAGGATATAACAATTTGACAGCTTACAGGTTTTCAATGCTGCACCATGTACAAGGAATTCAGAGAAGGCAAACACTAAATTCAGCGCCGCAGAAGCCTCATTACGTAATGTCACTGTGAAGTGGGATATTAGAGATGTGAATGATAAGAGCGTCATCCGAGGATTCCACCACAGCTCCCACAAATATATACACTGGATATTACATGTGGTATTCAGCTTCCATGGATAAAAACGGCAGCTTCTGGGTGCCTTCCACACAATCAGAACCTGATGTCCTGATACAACATACAGAGGTTTGTTTTAAATTAAAAGAAAACTATGAACTTTCACACCAAAACTGCTATGGCAATGAAAAAGCAACCTTAATTCTAAAGGTAAACTTAAAAACCTTAAAAATCAGAATAAAACAGATTTTAACTTCACTCAAAGAAACCAAAACCAAACAACCAAAAAACAAACCAAAAAACAAAACACACCAAAAAACCCAAACCAAAACAAAAAACCTCAGTCACCCATACCATTACTTCAGTAAGCGGAAACTTTAGGTCCTCCTACGTATCATCTCCAAACTACTTGGCATCTACCCTTTGAACAGTCACAAATTAGTATGTCGTACCAGGACCAAATTTGGGAATCCAGACCAGCAGCTTGCACCTTAACACCAACATAAGCTGCTTTACATGACACAATGCCTTCATTAACCAAAGCAGCTACAATGAAGAGCTGCCTTTAAAGCATGTTGAAAATATTCAGCCCTCTTGCTTTTGCTTTCCCAATTGACAAATGTCTGTCTTCTGCCTTACATTGTTTTCAAGTTGGTCAAACCCAAAAAATTTTGACTCCATGAAATTGTCATCAAGGACAAAAGGGCCACTAGCAGAAGTTTTTTAAAGAAACAAGTATTTCAGATCTATTAGAATATATACATTACGGTTTATTTTTAAACTAGACAGATGCATAAGGAGACACCTGTGTTTTGTAAGAAAGCATTATTACCTGGTTTCCACACATACTCAGGTCCCAGCAAGGGAATGCTGGCCCTCGCACCAATAAAAGCTGTGCTTTGGGCAGTTACATTTGTCTCCTCTCTTTTTGATTCTTTACCTCTTCTTGAAGACACAGGATAAAAGCCTAAACAAAAAAAATTCTAAGAAGCTGCACTATACGTGGCCCATTATTCCCTTTATTTTAAGGTTCATAAAAACATCAGTTTCCTCACAGAGCAAATGACTGGGCTGCACAGTATGACTAATGGCCCTGGCTGAAGCAAGCACTCAGCTCCAAGCACACACTCATGGCCCAGTGAGATGAAGAGGAATTAATTGTTTTCCCTCCTCGGGATGGCTGCCAGAGAGAGTGCAAGGCATGCATTACATTTACAACTTCACTTTAAAAGACCGGCATACAAGTAGCAATAAATGAAACTCCTACTGATGTGCTTACTTGGTCCTTCTCCCTCCCTCCCACTGCAATTCTGAAAACAAGTAAATTAGAATCCCAGAGTGATAGAGCTCTGCTAACATTTATGGGAATTAATACATTCATTGAAATAATTAGCAAGTTAAGAGACAAGAGTTAATCATGACTGGAAGTAAAAGAGCCTCAACACAGACTTCACCTTACACAAGTAAATCTTACTTTGAAGAGTTTAAAAAGGGATGAAGCAAAGTGAGGCTTTTTTATTCTGACATTTAAAAATACTTCTTTTTTTTTAAAGGATATGCAAATCGCTGTGTTAAGCGGTATAATCTACACAGCAGATTCTACCAACTCTCAGTCAGCAGACACCTTCCTTTTGCACAAGCTTAAACCACACAGGCCTTTTGCGAACTGTGCCCCTTTTATCTCTCCTCTCTTGGGTACGGGCTTTTATTAAAAGCACCGAACTGTTGCCAGCGTGCTGGTTTAAACACCACCACTAATTACACTGGAGACAGATGATTCCTTGTAGGGCAGCTGGCCAGGGCAGGGTCCCCGTGGGGTGGCTGCACGTCCCTGTCCCTGTCGGGCATCAGGGCTGGCCACTGCTTCTGCACACGGCTGGACTAAGTAGGTCAGCTGTCACCTGCGACCGGGTTCAAGCTTCTCACACAAGAGTACTTTATCAGTTTTATCACAGGATCAGTTTTCGACAGCTGAGACTGAAATCGTTTTGCCTGCAGAAAACCCCTGCGTATTTTTCAGCCAAGAAATCCGCTTTCTTTCCCCCTTGGTTTTGTAAGGGAAAGACAGGAGCTGGAGGGGCCCTCCAGCTGCAGCACTGACCACCTCTCCTCCTACCCACCTTTAGCCATCTGCTTTGCACAAGAATCAAGATACAAGAATCTATCATTTCAAAGCAAACAAAAACTAACATACCCAGTATTTTCAAGTCTGAAAACATATCCTAAAAACAAACTTCTTTTTTCCTCTAGATCACTTTGTGCCTCAAAACGGAACCAAACTGAGGAGGGAAGTCATACTTGCTATTTCAAGTAACTGCCTAAATACTTCTCCATTTGATACATATCTATACTCTTCTGATCCTGCCTGCAACAACAAATATTATTACATCAATCATAACAATGAATAGTTTGTTTTTTAAAAAGCACCTCTCCCAAACTACTTTTTCCTCACCTGCATTTCTGAAATGCACAGGTCACTCTTAGGTATATTATTTTAAAAAAACCTTGTTTTCTCTGTGTTTTAGCTACAGCTTTATCCCTAACCTGATTTATCATAACCAGTATCTCTAGAGCAAGCACTACCCTAAACTTGATACTGTTGGACCACTGTGGGACAACAAAGAGGAAGGTGAGTTGGAATTCAAATGTTCTGGCACTCAGGCAAGTGAATTGAGGATACAGTTGGTCAAGTTCAGTAACTCACCAGCTGCTGCTCCAGCCCTGCCATGCTGCAAATCAGAAATCATTCTGGGATGCTGAGTGCTGCTTTTGCTGAGTGGTCACTGTCTTACCGCTCAGCTCTGCTACCTGGGCTCAGGGTTGCAACAACGGCAAAGGCAAACATCAAATGCAGAAATCTGTATCCTATGCCATTTAGGGGGATAGAATCATTCTTTGAAAAAATTAAATGTCCACGGATTTGTCCACTCCAAATCCTTATCTGCAAAACAGGACATGGTGGCTCATCATTCCGCCTCAGGTACTTGTACTTTCCCTGAAAATGAGGTCCATACACACCTTTTGTCAAAAAAATATTTTATTACATACCATGAATAGGAAAAAAAGTGTTGATTTCCCTTCCCCCCCAGAAAGCCTTTTCCTTCCTCATATAAAAGAAATGTAGGTGGCAAACAGCTACATATGGGCTTCATATACACTCACTTCCCCTAATGATACTATCTAATTATTGGATATGCAAAAGGAGAGATGCTGAGTATCCAAGAGCACCAAGACACAATAAAATACATATCCCCTACTTGCCACTGAAGGCCCATTTATTGTCAGAATGAAACTTCCCAAGTGCCATCCACTTGGAAAACAAGGAAATTAAAATATCTTCTCTCTTCTGTTTGCTTCAAAAAGCTTTTAAGTTCCACTTGAAAAGAAATACAAAAGAGTCTTCGGAACAGAAAAGAGTGGGTGGACAGTTTAAAAATTCAAGACCAAGCCTGCAACAAGAGTTTTGAGACACTATTTCTTCAGGCAGTAAGAAGTAGGTAAGATACTACACCTTTGCACATATTCTCTATAAAAGGCATTTTACAAGCTCTCTCATCTCATCTGCAGTAAAGGAGTTTTCCCTTCTTGCCATGCCAGCAGGAGACTGCTGTGCAGATGAGATGATGTCACCTCCTGGAATCCCCCTCAAGCCCTGCCAGCTCAGTCCTCCCAGTAACAGAGATACTGGCTATAAATAGTTATCTGGGGAAAACAAGGTTAGCTACGGAATTGTGAGGAAAACAAGAAATGAGGAAGACCTACCAAAAAAAAAAAAGAACAAAAAAATCCACATTTTAAAAGATACTGTTCTTCACCTCTGAACATCTATAGTTAAAATTCTTATGAAAATAAGAGAACCTTTGGAGTAACACCCTTGCCATGCGATAACTACAAAACCCATTATCTACATTTGCCACTGTTCCTAAAATGATCCCAGAAATAGAAGGAATAGAAGGAATATGAATGTACACAAGGTTATAGTCCCATAAATGTACTTCTGTCACACAAATCTGCTATTCAGAACAATCTCTGACAAACAGGGATATTGCATACTGAGAAACCTCACTCCACGCTCCACAACCTCAAAACACAAAGCTGTAGACTGAAGAGCCTCATTTAGGTGAGTGTTGTACTCTTTCCCAGCATGGCATACATTTCAAACACTAGCTCTGCATGTCTTAAAGAGTATTTTGAAAGTTCTACAGAACTGTAAACATGGGAAAATTTCTCTAAAAATATGAAAAGTTTTAGTACTTCATAAAACCTAGAAGACATGCTGCAGAGAACTACATAGAATTACAGGTTTAAAAGCCCTCCTATGCAACTGCTTTGGTGACTACAAATTGTTGTTAAGTACATGATATTCAAAGAGGGACTGAAAGTAAATGCCAGTCACAAAGAATTTCAGCAAACTTCTACCAGGCACTGCCTCAGATTTTTTAAGACTCTAAGACATACAAAGATATACCTTGGAAACTGTCTCAAGTATTAAGTTTAAATCAGTGTATTAAGGCATATGACATTTAACTAGTACGTTTACATCCTGTGAAAGTAGAAGGCACTGCTGGTACATACAGGCCTATCAGATGATAAGTAACACATGCCTTTCACCTAAGGCGAGAAGTGTTCAGAGTGGTTTAGGGGGATTTTCACAAGTGCTGGTGTGCAGAAACCCATGCAGAGCTCTGCCTAGGCTGACAAGAGAAAAGTAGTCTCATTTTAGTGCAACAAGCCTGTGTCAGATGCATATAAAATATTTTTGAAGCCTGAATTTACAACACTGAAAATTATTACTTCAGGTTTTCAGAAAAGTCGAGTCCATCTCTGACACCATTTGATATTACACATGCCAAATCCCTTGATGAAATACCTGCTGCACCTTGTGAGAGCAGAAAGTGTCATAAAGAAGTAAGAGAACAGACTCCATAAACCAATTGTCTTAGCACAGAAATGGCAAAACAAACCAAATGAATTAATGAGCTGGCTTAAGAGCATCGTGTCAGGGTAGTAAAAATATCCTCTTCAGTGCTGTCCTGACTAAAGGAAACAGCTGTCTAAATATTTGAGTTTTTCTGAAAAAACATTACTGTACTGTGGCTAACAGTGAAGCTAATACTTTCACACAGTGAAGAAAAAAGAAGTGACCAGAAGCAAAGGGAACCCTCACAGTGATGTTAGCTAATTAACAAAGCTATTTTCACTGGAGAAAAACTGCATGAGAAACTTCTGTAAGTATTCTGTCAGGGAAGGAAATGAAATTAAAACAGACTAGGCTAATGCAAGCTGCTAAATGAAGGCGTCAGTTCAAGTGAAACCAGCCTCACTGCTGACAAAGTGCACTGAAAAAGCTCATTAGAAGAGGACTGCCATTTTATCATTTAATCTGCATCTCAAGACTGTCACAAAACAGATCTAAGCCTACCTGGGAAAATCTTTACATTATTAATTTTACTCTGAGCAATAAAATGAATTTCAGTGAAATCCTGGAGCACACTGAAGAGGCAACTGCATCAAGTGTTGTATCTCAGATCTGGAGCCCCCAATAAAGAGAAAGTGTAGGGATTAAGACTAGTCTTCATTTCATGCCAGAAGCCATGCAGTCTGAACAGCCCCAGGTGGAGCTGCCGAAAGAACAGGGTTTTCCAAATGAAATGCTCCCTTCTCCACAAGAAGCACCTGAGTAAGGAATTACAGCAGCAGAGAGGGAATTACACTGTGCTAAAATAAAACAGTCATCTCCTGTAAATTATCCAGAACATGTCCCTTCCATACCTGACATTTTAATTTTACTTCCCCAAGAATGAAATGGCAAATGGTCTCAACGTTGAAAGTCAATGTTTTGGGTTTGTACGCTTTCATTTGACCAAAATAGAATAATAGAGGTAGGATTTTCATATTTGTAGTACTTGGACAATCACTTACGAAGTGACAAACTTACACAAATATTAGAGTTTTAAAATTTTAGCCCCCGCAAATTACATAATCAGAGTATAATGACTGAGTATAAACATCATTTCACTTTTATGCGCTTCCCTCCCCCTCAAGAAGAAATTAATTTCACAGGAGGGTCAGATTAATCTTCCCCTCTCAATTTACCAAAATAAGCATTCTTCTCATTTGCAATAGCACCTAAATTGAAAGCAACTTGACTGAGCTCAAAAGCCAATCTCCAGCACGCCTCAAATTAGAAGCTCCATACCTTCTATAAGAACTATTAATTTCCTTTTCCCCCAAAAAAGTCTCATTCCTCCATTTGTGTGCAAGTGTCAAGATATCCATTTCAAAATACCGTATTTAAAAAGCAAAAGAGTCATGAGGATCTGTAGGATCTCTTACTCAGCAGCGCAAGCAGCCCCTACTACAAGTCACATTAAGCAATAATTTCTCCGAGTCCAGTGCTCTGTGCAGCTGGATACATGAGGATAGGAAAAGAAAAAACATTTTGACTCTAGCTACAATCTAATAATTCTCCAAACACAGTAGTTAACATAGTCAGGCTGGCTAAAAATGAGTAGTCCTGCTAAATCCAGGGCAGAGGAAAGACTGCTTTTCCCTGTACCACAGGGCTGGGGAACATGCCCAAGTCTCAGGTAGGTCACTGCTGCAGAGACTCCCAGGCCACTTCTCAGTGCATTAGCTCAGGTACAAGAACCAATTTAGCTCTTGTAGCACAGAGCCTCCTGTAGGCAAACGTACCCAGCTGAGCAGCTCACCCTATGTTGACTCAGAGGCGTACACTACAGCCTGCTTTGTTATTTTACCTGCTTCTGAGCTGGCTAGTGACAGCCCCTGGCAATCATCCGAGCCTGTTCTTCCCAACTTGAGAGGTGTAACTCACCCTTGAAACACTGCAGAGAACAAGTGAGGCACGAAGAACCTTCCCACTCCAAAACCACATTCTATAATAAGACAAGAATTTTCAATAGTAAAAATTAGATATGGACTAGAAAAAGCTGAGAAACCCTGACTAATACCAGCCCCTGCACACTCTGCCATCTTTAGACCATCTCTACCACACACGGCGTAATTTCTCTGCAGAAGCATTGCAGGCAGCTACACGAACAGAAGCAGATATCCCTGGCTACATCAGTGCAGCTCTAAGGCTGACAGGCTCTCAAAAGGGTTAACTTGCTGCTCTGTTGCTTTCAGAGTCCAACTATGACCTCCATTTCCATGCTGTACACCATGGCTAGGGGACCGAGGGGGTTCCCTACTTAGGCCAGCTTTTATTTGTGCATCTTTGCAATGGTGTCAATGTTTCATCTATCTCTTCTAAGTCTCTGGAGTATTTTTTTCAGACTGTGAAACATACTTGTAACTGGAAAATTTCAATCTTCTGTAAGCTAAAGCTCCACCAAAGCAAATTAAAATAATTTATTTTAGCTTCAGTAGAAATGAATACAGAATAGTTGATCTGTATCTTTCTTACACCATCTTTTTGTATCATTGAAGATTTAGACATTCTCAAACCTTTTTCATTTCTAGGCTAAAAAACCTCAAAGCGTTCACATATTCCCTAAAGACTGAGTTTTTCAAACCTCGTGTCCAAGCCCTGTTGGTGCCGTTGAGACCCTGCCTCTTTATCTACCACATCCTCCTTTAATAATAAGTCTAAACCAGAGACTAAAAGCACACTGCTAAGCACAGAAGAATAATTATCTCCTCTGCCATTTATCGGACATGTTTCATCACTTATACAGCCCTAATGAAATCTCAGTGTCATGCACACCACCTCTGACAAGTTCCGTTTGCAAAGCCACTGTGATTCCTGAGTCTTCCTGGCCAGCATGCTGCCTAGCCCATTTATATCTGTGCATTTGATTTCTCCTAAGCATAACACTTTACAGCTGTCTTTATTAAATTTCATCTCATTGATTTCAAACCATTTTTCCAATTCATCATATGAAATTCTAAATCTGTCCTCCTAACTGTTTATAATCCCTTCCTGCTTCATCTTCCAAAAATACTCAAATTATCCTCTTTGACAGCAATAAAAGGATGATGAATACTGAGAATATCGACTAGTAAACAACTTAAGCCACCCTCCTCCAGGAATTAACTTAATAGTCTGAGAGCAAACAACCGAGCCTAGCTCAACATTTCAGACTAATTTCTTAGTGGACTGAAGCACTGCCTGTCATCATCCAGGCATTCAAAAGAAATCATTTCTCTGGCATCTACTTTAACCAAACTAATGTCATCTCATTTCTGTGAATGCTTCTTTCCTTTCAGTCTGTTGATAGAGTTTTAAATGCTAACATTTAGTTTGGTGGTCAGAGTTTGAACACGGCCTATTTTTACAAACATACCTATTTACTGTCCTAAAGAACATTATCATTGCTAAAAGAATGTAATTAAGCAGGAACCAAAAAATAACTCGAAAAAGAAGTCCCTATTTAAGGAACAAATCTAGCTACATGAGCTGGAGACCCCTTGCCAAGTTTTCAGATGTAAGGCAATGCTCCCGAAACCATGTGCCCCTTTAAGTGGGGAAAAAACAAAACAAGAACCACCCACCCTCCCTAAGCACATAAAGGACACAGGTAATAAAAGTATACGAAATGATCCATGTGCTTCAAATAAAGCAGAAACACCTATGTAGATTAGAAGACTATTCACTTGGCCGAGGATATATTTCATGTTTGCAAAGGTATACAAAAAAACCCCCCTACTGTTTCAGTCCCAGAAGAGCAACTACTCTTCAGCCAGAAAACTATGCAAGCTTCAGCTTTGTCAACAGAGATGAAAATAATTTTATTTAATTAAAGACACCTACATCTTCAATTTAAATCACAGAACCTTGGAGAAAAATCCATATAAACAAACTACAGTTTAATCTATCAAAATTCTGTAGCATCAGCAGTCTACTGTAACATTATACAGATTGCTTCAGCAGGAGAAGTGCCAGGCTTTTCAGGAGCTATGCTTATCTTCCTGTTGCTCTGTTTGGCACACAAATGCTCAGTTCTTCCTTCCAATGCCCATTACTGGCACCATTTCTTAACTCTACAACCCCTTAGATTTGCTTCTGGGTTTAAAACAAGAAGATGATGAATAATATCCCTTCCCATGGCTCAAAACCCGCTCTCTGAATTCCCTCACATCCTGAATTTTATACATGGAACACACGTGAGCACCTCTTCTTGAATCACGAGAGCTTGTAAGGAGCCCAGCTGCAGGTTCCTTCTGCAGCCCACCCAGCATCCAGCAGCTCCAGTCAGGGCAAGGCTGCACGGCACCCAGGCACCCTGCCAGCCACCACGCACAAGCCTCCTCTTGTTGGAAAATATAACAGAAGAGAGCCTGGCAGAGGGAAAAATACACTAGCCATAATTTCTCATCCCGAGATGGAGTCATGGTGTAACTCAAACACGTATGTGGACCTGGGAAGTCACCTTGATCCCTTTGCACCGCTTTGGAGGCGTCCCAGCACAATTCATCTCCTCATTCTTCCACCTCACCACTGAACCTTCTCCGTAGTTTTGGAGACTGCCCAAACAGTATTCTGATATTTCCAAAATTGAAAACCTCAACTTACAAGTCACATCAGTGTTTTTAACAGTTTTTATACAGTACAGTAATTTTGTAGTTTGAAGAAAAGCAAAGGCTTTGCATTTCTTTTTCCTGTTTCATGGAAGAATGACCAAGGGAGAACAGTAATGTATCTGTCACATTCTAAAAGGAGGCATATATGTATAAACTAAATCCTGTTCCTTAGGGGAGCAATTAAACCCTTAGTTATTCATACAAAAAGAGAAATGCACATTTCCCACACTTCAGTCATACATGTTTTATCTATAAATTAAATACCAAGAAGTAAAAGGATCCCATACTACTAACTAACTGAATTAAGGTCATCCATACTTCATTTCCTGTAAGTTAGGTAAAATAAAGCAGTATTTGATAAATCACAATATAATGTATCATAATGCAAGTAAGCCTTTTCATGAACACACTCGGGAGTTCTTCAAAATGCAGAACAAATAAGCACAGTCATACAAGCTGGCAAATTTGCTTCAAAAGGATGTTTTAGGTCATGTGAATCTTGCCGCTGACAAGTTAAACACAAAATAATGATAAAACAGGAAACACATGAACACTGGTCTTCCTTTTCAATGGTTTCTATTTCATATCACTATGCTTCTGTTTAACAAGGTCTGGAAGTCCATTTGCAAAAAAAAAGAAAAAAACAACAAACAAAAGCATGCTTAGAGTTTAAGTAAATTTCCTATTCTCAGTTTCTAGAAACTTCATTTTAATTGTTCACAAGTAGCCATCTCAGCAATCACAAAAATTCCAAGAGCAGTGCTTCTTCTTGTCAACCACTAATTGCATTAATTATTCAGATTTTATTTATTTTACTTTTAAGGTGAGAGATTTATATAGACTGACCAGCAAGAGAGCCATCCAAAAAGAAATGAAACCCCACTTTTTGGATCAAGACAAGTTTTTCATCTGTAACATGCTTCATGCCAAGGCTCCCTCAGGCTTAAGGGAGAGCCTGGGCTTTACACCCCAGTTGTGAAACACACATAGTAAAAATTTATCAAGCAGAAGGCTTTCACAAATGCGCAACTAATAATATCCAAAACTGCTCTGAGAGCACGTTAGCATCTACATTAATCTGAAAGGCTGACAGACAACAACAGGTCAGGTAATTGAAAACACCCTTGAGAGCAGCAAGAGGCTCCTGCTGTGCTGCCAGCAGAACCATACACCACTGTCACTGTCCTGCTCACCCCCTTGGGGCACAGAACCTTCAGCTTGACACCTCCTCGCATAAATACCCAAGGCAAAAGGCACCGACATCACTGCCACCACTGGTGAGCCATATGCTACACTACACTGCATGGGAGCAACTCTCCTCAACTTTTACTTCCATACCATAATAAAAGCCACACAGCCACAGCTTGAGAAGACACGAAGCTGTGTACCAAGAAACACTTGGTACTTTCAAATCTGCAAAAATCTCCACATTTAAAAGAAAAACGAGTAAGGAAATCTACTGAGGCATCATCCACACAACCCAGGTGTGGGATATATTTCTGTCTTCTGACTTCATGAGTACAAATACCTGGCCAGGCACCAGAGCACACCCTCGTGTCCAGAGAAGGGTGGGAGATGCCTGGGAGCAGTTCGACAGTACTCGACAGCCACTGCACAATCCCTGGAGGAGGTTTCCACCCCACTGCCAGAGAGGCAGGGAGCACAGGGATGCAGAGGAAGGTGGTCACTATCCCATACCTGCCATGCATCCTCCAGCCTTTCAAAAGTTCTGCACTTTTCATGCTACTTAGGAAGGCTACAACATGTTGTACATATAGCTGATGCTACATTAGCCTGGGATAAACATATTAATTTCTGTTTTGCTGTGAGCGCACCCCAATGGATCTTTAAACAGTTCAATACAGAAATAAGGAATAAAGCTTTTTATCCACCAGATTGTTGTCTTCCAAGCTTATATACAATGTCAGAAAAAACCAGCTAATACACTAACCACAGGAAACCTGGCAGACTTTAGAATATTATGTGAAATATATTCATACTGCACCTGTAGACATTCAAGCACTGTCATTTTTTCTGAACTTTAAAGGACAGAGTCAGTGACTAAAATTATATCATATGCTAAGTTGGAAGGAACCCATCAGGATCATCAAGTCCAACTCCCAGGCCTGTACAAAACACCCCAAGAATCACACCATGTGCTTTTTTAAAAGCATTGTCCAAACATTCCTTGAACTCAGACAGGCTGGTGCTGTGACCAGTTCCCTGGGGAGTCTGTTTCAGTACCCAACCACCCTGTGGAAAAAACCTTTTCCTGATATCCAACCTAAACATTGACTTGGGTCTTGTCACTGGTCACAAGAGTGAAAAGATTGGTACCTGCCCCTCTGCTTCCCCTTCTGAGAATGTTGAAGACTGCAGTGAGGTCTCCCCTCAGTCTCCTCCAGGCTGAAGAGACTAAGTGACCTCAGGTGCCNATTATATCATATGCTAAGTTGGAAGGAACCCATCAGGATCATCAAGTCCAACTCCCAGGCCTGTACAAAACACCCCAAGAATCACACCATGTGCTTTTTTAAAAGCATTGTCCAAACATTCCTTGAACTCAGACAGGCTGGTGCTGTGACCAGTTCCCTGGGGAGTCTGTTTCAGTACCCAACCACCCTGTGGAAAAAACCTTTTCCTGATATCCAACCTAAACATTGACTTGGGTCTTGTCACTGGTCACAAGAGTGAAAAGATTGGTACCTGCCCCTCTGCTTCCCCTTCTGAGAATGTTGAAGACTGCAGTGAGGTCTCCCCTCAGTCTCCTCCAGGCTGAAGAGACTAAGTGACCTCAGGTGCCCCTCATAAGGTTTCCCCTCCAGACCTTCACCAGCCTCGTTACCCTTCTTTGGATGGTCTCTAATAGCTTAGTGTCTTTCCTATACTGTGGTGCCCAAAACTGCCCCCAGCACCCGAGGTGAGGCCACCCCAGCGCAGAGCAGAGTGAGACAATCCCCTCCCTTGCCCGGCTGGCAATGCTGTGCCTGAAGCCCCCCAGGACATGGGTAGCCCTCCTGGCTGGCAGAACACTGCTGACTCATATACAGAGACTATGAGAAGTCTTCCCAGCATTATAATTCCAGGAGAAAACAGTGTTGGTCTTTCGTGATTAGCTAAATAGTTTAATTTTTGGTTCTTCTGCCTTGGAGTTCCCTCGCTATATTTCCAACATGAATTTCATGTAGACTGTATTTTTACAAAAATGACAATCCTAATGAGTCACAAATCATCATGCCAAATGTAACTTCTGTTCAGCCTGGATTATTTGATCCCAAAAAAGAGAGATGAATGCAAAAAAAGCTCAACCTGGAGCCCAGGTCTATGATCTTCCATTCTCTAACCCATAACTCAGGATGTCCAGGATTATGGAAGATTCCTACAAACACGGGGCCCAAATAATTCACCCCTCAGCAAGCAGGAAAGCCTTCCCCAGGGAAGGCAGAAACCACTGCCGAAGGCCAACAGGCAAAGGTCTGGCCAGTGGCTTAGCTTTCTCCACTATGAACAGAGAAGAGCACTGGGATTTCCAGCTGGGTGAAATTCACCTGACCATGGACAGTGACAGGGTTGCTATTAGTTTCTAAATATCAGTCAAAGAAGCATGTCTGATTAATTCAATTTTGCAGCCCTTTGAGCAATGTTAGAGGCACTGCAGCTGCTTGCCTCAAGATATCGGATTAAAAAAACACCATAAAACCTCACATGTTCCCACCCACAAATATGGATTTGGATCTATTTACAGAGGCCTCATTCTCAGTGTTGCACTCATAAACAGCAAGGATTATATTTTAAAGTCACAAGAGCCTATGCTCTGCACACAGCTAGAGAAAAGTTCTGCTACAACAACACTGGCAATGAGATTTGCAAGGAAATGTACGTACACAAGGACAAATGTTCCAGTGCAAGGGCAGCTCTGCATCAGTTCAGGAGTTTCCAGTACAGGAAAAAAATCTCTGTATGAATCCAAACTGAACAGAATATTCTATTTAAAAGCCAATATAGCAAGTCCACTTCCTCCTTTGTTGATTTTAATAAATGCATGTGAGTTCTTTCTTACACTTCACCTTTGGAGAATATTATAGTTCATATACTGCATTTGGTCATTTAAAAAACTGAAATGCTCAACCCAATGAAAGCTTTTTAAAGAAGCTACTGCAGTTTTTCAAATATACAAAAGTCAATAAAATGGGACAAGCACATCCATAGCTGTACTTTACAATTTTCAGATGTGCTATCAGATGTTCTACAAAATGGTCTAATGATTCTTCATTTTAGAATAGATATTTAACAGTGACTTTAGTTAGTTATTCTAGTTTGTTATTTAATTTGTTAAATAGTTAGACTTGTACCTTGCATCACAAATGAAATCTAAGTTTTAGCAATCAGCTAATGAGCTTCACGTCGGGAAGCAAAAAGCAGAAGACCCTCAGTTTCTCTCTTTCCTCCTTCTACAGACAGAAAAACATTTTAAACTGGCACAGAGGCTTTTAAGAATCCTACACCAAGTGATCCACATGCAGAGGATCACAGGTGCTTCCTAGCATGAGGTGAGAGTCTCCTGACCTGTATTATGTTACAGGAATCATGGCAACAGCACCAGAAATGCTGGAGCTGCTCTGTCGAGATGGTGGGAGACTACAGAAGGACCCAGGCCACGAGCAGCAAGTCCTGCTCTCACATGGAGGGGAACAACAACCAAGACGCCCTTGGCAAGCAGAGGTTACTGGTATTCAATAGCTCAGAATCCCTGGGCAGTCAACCCTCCATCCCCTCCAGAAGGACAGGTGGCAGCAGAATTCATTTAAAACATGCTTTTTAAATAAATTATAAAATTGAAAGCATTTCACAGATCAAGAGAAAATGGATGTCAGAGATGTTCCTAGTACTTTATATTACAAAGTTAAAGCAAGAGGATGACAAAATTTAAAAGGAACTACAACTTTTGTATTAATCAGCAAGACATCATGAGATGAGTAAGACCTGGTACCAGTACCAAAAATACATCATTAAGTTACTAAACCAGCATTTCGCACTTGCTTTAGGCAAGACACTGCAAAAACAGGTCACCTTGTTGACCTGTTTTCTTGGCTTTGCAAGAAAATTTTGAGGGGCGTACCTCCCTCACAGACAGGATACCGTGTCTCGTAATTATCCATTCAGCTGACCATGGAACAGAAAATGAGACATCAGCAGGAAAAAGTGTTTTTATCCAACTCCACTTCTACAAAACAACAAAGTATCAAAATCCACCCTCCTGCAGATGTTTGCAAAAGCACTACATTGAAACTGTTCTTCTAATTATTCTGAGTGCATACTGAAATTTTTTAGGTTTTGGCAATAACTTCCATAAAACACCAGATTACATATTTCTGGAAAAAATAACTAACCTTTAAGAACAAAAAAACTAAAAGAGAAAACTTGGTCTTTGAGTTTAAGATTCCTACTACATTTAATTAGCCTGTCTCAAGACCACCCATATATGATTTTGTGATTTATTTGAGAACTTACCATCACAGACAAGTAAACTGCTGTTGGCCTCTTGAACTAATCTAAAATTAAATGCTTTCTTTTCATAGAACCTAGTGAGGATCATTTACCACCAGCCATTTACAGAAACTGTTTAGGTTAACAGAGATAAGGCAAACAGTATTTACTAGTCTTTAAGTGAATTTACTCAGCTCTCCATAAACTGTTTTGCTTATCTGATACATTTAGACAGGACTGACTGCTGGCACAGGGAGCACCACAGCCAATGTGTGGAGTCACTGGTTCTTCAGCCGTACTGCAAATCTGCATCAGCAAGCAACAAAAAGAAATTTTTTTTAAAGGGGGCAAAAAGAGAGAAATGGCTGCACTTGTCACTTCAGTTAGCTGGCTCAAGCACACACTCAACCATAAGCTTGTCGCCTTTCCCCACAGAGGTTTTCTTGCACAAAGTCCAGGTGACCCACAGTGGCTGTGCTAAGCCACCTGTCCTTGCAACTGCTCTGCATGCTCAGCAGCCCAACCACTGCTCCTTGCAGATATCCAACCACTTGCCAGCCTTCACTGGCTCTTACATTAGTTGAATTAAAGCAAAACAGTCTCCATGCAGCAGAAGCAAGTACTTTATTAGACAAGACTGAAGAGAGTGGTCTATTTCCACTCATGTCTAGTCCAGTATGCAGAGGCTTAGGAATACTCCACTATAAAATATTGAACAAGTTCTATAAACATCCACAAATATCTCCTTCAGCTTATTTTCAGCTAATTGAGTTTAGATGAAAGTTGGTTTATGTAAAAAAGCAACAATAATTTAAAAGTGACATATATATAAGGAATTCCAACTTAGAACTACCTGTCCTTTTTACTTCTGTATGCAAATATCCCCATAAGGATGATTCTCCTGACAGCCCACCTCAGCTAGAAAACTGTTGTAAGAATATAATTTTCTCCTCTTTTGTAGTGACCAAAATGGAAGTAGTCTGTCACATATTTGATCTGATTTTCTGTATATGCTAGAATTAGGTATTTTTCCAAAAGCTTTCTGGCACCAGATCTCAAAGAACACCAACCTTTCAACACACTTTGTTTTCATTGTCTTTGGAATCATGTCACAAATTGACACAGTTTAGTAAAAAAAAGGTGGGGGGAGGAGGGCAAGAGGCAAGGGATAGAAATGGAAAGAAAGATAAAGTGGGACAGGATCTCTTCCCCGGACACTCCCTCTGCAAGCCATCATCTCTAACCCACAGAACGAGCTGTTCTGCAAACAGGGCAAATCTTCTTCGTCCTTCTTTTCATTAAAGGCACAATTCATAAGCCTTTATGAATAGCAATGGCAACTTCTACTTGAAATGCAAAACCACTTTTTTAATTGTTGCCACCTGATCAAGGTAAAAATAGGAACATTTATTTCTTAGTAGCCCTCCCTAATGCTGTAAATGCATGATGCTTTCAATTTTTAACAACACTTTCTCTGAGAAGTTGTAAGCAATTTATTCTCTATACACAGCTCTTCTATTAATTCCACACAGATTTTCTTGGGGGAGAAAAATCACCACAGGAGATTCAGATCTTAAAGAATAATCACTTTGCCTTAGGAAGGTATGTATTAGAGAAAATAAAACCTCTTCTTTCTAAAATCTTAAGAGGATTTTCAGAGAGTATTTGTCTTAATTAATCACTGCTATATAAAAACAAATTACTGCAAACTATACTGGGATCCAAGCAGTTTTCAAGGGTTTGGATAATCTGTATTTGGCTGAGTGCCCATGAACATCCTGCAGGTCTGAGGATATACCAGAGCAGTGTACACTCTGTTTTAAGATACAACAGAGCCTTTGGAGAGTTAAGTGACTGCACACCTGAGTCATTGTCTGAAAGAGACATTTTGGCCTTTCACACACTTCCCAGTGCCAGACAGACTCTGGATTTCAGTGAAGTTATATCAGAAAGAAGACGAATCAAAACCAAAAGGTGCCACAAAAAAACCAGACTCCTAAACTTCTCTCACTGTAAACTTCTAAATATTATTCTGCAGGCAGCTCCACTACTTTCCATCCATAACAATCCAAGTAAAGTTAATAAAAGGTAAGAAATATTCAATTTTAAAAAGAAAGACAAAAAGGAGAAGCTGTGACTGCTCTAGAGAAGACGAAGAAGAGATTTGCTACTGAAAACACAACGACAACTGACTGTATTTGGAGTCTAGGCTTCACAGTAAAAATTCATACTCTCATTTAAAGATTAAACCTTGCTTTTGTTCTGAAATCCTAGTTGTGAAGATCATGTTGCCCACACCTGAGGGGAGGTGGCAAGGAATATATATGCTCTAAGTCAAGAAAAAGATAAAACCGTACAAGGAGAACACACATATACGCATGCCAAATCCATGCTTTCACCATATAGGCAATACCAAGTGGCACTATTTTGAGAGCAATACTGATGTTACAGATTGGGGCACTAGATTCTAACTGAGAAGAATAAAATGCCATTCGTGACTCTACACTGGGATTTTGGTAGACTTATTGTAAGGAAAATAAAAGTCCACATTGGATTATATCCTGCACAAGAAGAAATTAAACATGATTCGTGACAAATCTTCCTGGCTGTTTTACAAGGCATAGGAGTGAACAAAACCAAAAGGGAAGTAAAAGGAATACCATTGACCTCACTGCACTTTTCTCCTGGGAGAACTAGTGGGCTTGCTTCCACTATTCTTTAAGAAAACCTTGAGGTAGTTTATGTACATCAGCATACAAAAGGCAACCTTTAGGGGAGGGGACTGTACACCTAAAAAGGAAAAAAAAAAAGCCAGCACAATTGGAAATTCTCAAAAAGAGATTAAAAAAACCTGTTACAGCCTGTTAGGGAAGACAGACTGCACAGCGCAACAGGGCAGGGCACATCAGTCAGCCAGGCATGAAAGAGAAACACTCAGTTCTGAAGGAAGACAAAAGCTACATGGCCCCACATCCACACATGAGGGCATGATTTTCTAACAGTATTTGTTTTTTCTTCGCTTCTTGTTCTTACATCATCCTCTTTTCCCAAAGAACATAAATCGAATTAAACAACAACAATCAGCATCTGCGATGTGAGGCCTGAACTCTTTCCTTTTCCATAGGGAGAGGGGCAAGCAACAAAAGAAAAAAAAAAAAAAAGCACTTCACTTTTGGTACAAGTTACATGAAACCACCCAGGTTTAAACAGACTATAGACTGCATGAGAAAAGGAAAGGTCAAACATAAATGTTTTACACAGGTGCACAGAGCAAAGATCTAGGATCACCCTTCATCCCAGCAGGAAAAAGGAGGACTTTATTCCACAATTTCAGTCTAGCAATAAAGCAAAAATCTGTATCCTCTTGCTGTGGCTATTGCCCTCATGCCAGGGAAGCAAAACCACTTACAACAGCCTCATTTTGGAGCTCCAGGCACCAGCATAAAAAATCCTACAAGATCCCCAGCACTGAGTAATCCAAGTTTCTTTGACTGCCACTGGGTGGGCACATTCTCTCATGCCCCCTGCACAGGCAACAGATGCCTGGCAATCCAGTTACAGGAGAACACCATCTATTAGTGCCACCAAATCCTCTCCAGTTTCAAGCCCTGGACTCAGTCCAGGTATGCCCAGTTCAGAATATGAGTTTCAATTAAATGAGTCTGTAGTCACGCTTTAGAAGGTTTTCTGTGAACTTCGCCCATCCGACAAGAAATACTACAGCTGTAATTATTCTGGGATACCTTAGTATTTCCTATTGGACAATCAAGATCTGAAACAAGAAGTAGGAGTTGTGTCTACAAAGCACTGGCTTTTTTAGCCAAGCGTGGCACCAACTGGTCACAGCTCTTGCACACAACAGAAACAAAACATATCAGACCAACAGGTCTTGCCCTGAAACTGCTCCACATCTCATACCTACTGAAAGTAACATGGATGAATAGTTTTTTGTAGGTTGGTCCTGGCCATTTGAGGTGTCCTTCCAAACAGAGGCCTTTCCAGCAAATCTGTTCCAGGATTTATTCCCCTGCTGCTCAATTCCATTAGCTGGACCCATGAAAAGGTTTCAGACTCTTGACGGACAACCCCCTAAAACAGAATTTGGCAGCTTCAGTAGACATTGGAGTGTTTGGTTTTGGCCTGTGAAAAGCTTCAAACTTTGCTCTTTTCTCCTATTTAATTTCACTAGGATATTTTGTAAGTGTCCACATAGCAAACCTCACATGGCAGATAAAGAAGTTTGTATTTTATTCATTTTTGCCAAGCACATGGGAGATAAAGAAGTTTGTATTTTATTAATTTTTGCCAAGCACATGGCAGATAAAGAAGTTCGTATTTTATTCATTTTTGCCAAGCACATGGCAGATAAAGAAGTTCGTATTTTATTCATTTTTGCCAAGCACCTTAGGTAAAAAACAATCAAACCAACCCCCACCCAAGAATAGGAGACAAATGAGGATGTAAACTTGAAAGGCCAAAATACATAAGGCAGCTACAGTGTGTGTGTGTGTGTATGTGTACATAAGAAGCTTTACTGTAATCACGGTATTGTAAATATTTCAAGTACCCTGATTACAGAAGTTGACAACATGCATTCCAGTCATCACCATTCTCTTGGTACAGGAGAAAGGCATGACATGAAACAGTCCATATTAACACAGGTTTTATAGCAGTTAGGTCACCAAAGCAAGAAAACACCCTTTTTTTTCATTAAGACTCCAAATTTGCTTATAAAGAGAAAGAAGAAAAAAGTCACATACAGATGCATAAATTTTTCTAAGGTGTTTGCTGATTTGGGGGGAGGGGGTTGTTTTTCTTAGGTTTTTCCTTTTTTTTTTTTCTAATAATCAAGAGGCATTTATTTTGGTTAACTCAAGAACTGGAGTTAGTAACCTGTGACCTAATATTCTTACAGGATTGAAAACAGGCAAAAAGTCTTCTAAAGCTTCAGAATCTTTTCAGTACACAGCACGAAGTGTTAAATGCTATTGCCTCTGCAAGACCTACCTGGCAACACAACTACCCACAGCTATTTCCCTATCTGAATGGGAAGTAAAACGCTACAGAGGAAATTGGTGGGGTTTCAAAAAGAAAGCTTTTAACACTCACCTTTCCCTTATAGAGTGGTTCTGGTTCACATACTCCTCTTCTGCTGCAGTGCCAGTGAACCAGAAACAGGTACAATTACACAAACATGTTCTGTCAGAAACTAAGTAGCAGCATGCCTTGTATTCACCACTCAACAGAAAACATCCAGGATTTTTCTATTTCCCGTTCTACAGTAAAGTTTAGAAGCACCGGCTGATCTCAAGAAGATGTTTGTAGCATATCACAGTCCTTCTGTGTACAAACACATTGCCTATATGGACCTTTTTTGTTCTGGTGCCTTCTTCGAAGAGAAACTAGACCTGTGACAGAGACTTCTACAGTGCTGCAGATACACAAACATGAATAAATAACTAACTATCCTCTCTGGTCCATTTATCACACTCAGCAGTTCTCACTACTGAAGGTTAATACTCCTTTGTCCTTTGAATTACTTTAATGTATAGATGCTGAAGCAGAAAACAAAAGGAATTCAAACTCTTCCTGTGACTTTTCCCTAGCTTCAAGCAGCATCCTTTCTGCCTGTTGTTGTATACTGAACCGGTAATAAATTCAGCCTGTTGCTTTCCCAGCCTCCTACAACACAGACTATTTCAGAGCTAACCCAGCCTGCTCCTCCCTAGGTCCCTACTATGCTGAAACTTCCAGAAGACTCACTTATAATGTATCTGATAAAGCTTAGCAGGTACTCATAAAGAGATACGATTTTTGCATGTCCAGAAGGTGAAGGGGGGGATCAACAAAAAGGACAAAAAAACCCCAACACACTGCTTTCAACAAGGACTCCAGCAGTTAAATAGTTGTCACGTATTGTTCCTGTGTTTATAGATTATTATTTATAAATGTTCTTTTCGACTTTTTTAAAAAGATAGTTTTTCTAGAAGACTGATGCACAGGAGGGAAAAAAACCACTTTGAAAGAAACTGTTTTCACCACAATAATCCATGGTACTGGATTAACATAAAAGCAAGCAAAAATAATTCACTTTGTAGTTAAAATACAGTTCTAAAAGGAATTTGTAGCATTCCCTGGCTAGACAAATAATCCAATCTCACCATTGATTCAGATGCTCTGCATGTTAGGAAAAGTATTATTACTGCCACCAGTTATCCTGAATAAAGATAAAACCTGCATTTTTTAAGCCAAAAAATGTTTCTGCTGAACCTTTAGGGAGGCAGTTGAAATCCTGGCCCTGCATCAAGGCTCAGAAAGAACCCACTGCCCTCCCACAGCACTTTATTTTTTGAGAATCATGATAGAACCAGGGTTTAGTTTTGTCAGTTTTGTTGTATTAAAGCTTCTTTTTTGCCTGAAGTCTTATGAAACCATAGTAATTTGTTAGTATTCACTGATAAAATTACTTGTTAGAAGCAGTTTGCATCATCTGCTCAGATAAAGTAAGGCGCAAACTGAAGTCACTTTTAATCCTGTTCAACTTAACAGAGCATCAGGATACAGTAGATGCCCAACAACAAATTCCAGCACCACATATCTCCCATCAGAAATAAAGACACGTTTTAAAATCTATACATTAACCTTTCCTTCATAGTCAAGTATCTTCTCATTAATATAATCCATAGAAACAACTTCTTCTGGTGATTTACAACTACGAGAGGTGCCCACTGTGCTAAAAACGTCTCTTTGCATGGCTGTAGCTGAGCAGGAGATGATGACATAACCACTTCAAGAGAAATGTCCTGCAGCACAACTAGACAGATATCCCTGCAACAGCCATTCATGCTTCAGGTAGGTGAACACATGCTACTAACAGCACCTGCAACTTATTGGGTTTTTCCATCTGCTCTTCATTCCCATGTATTCAAAGCACCTCTTCAGCTCCTTTGCTGAGTTTAGTTGCCAGGAGCATCTTTCCAGGTTGTGGTATCTATGTTAAACGGNTTTTTTTTTTTTTTAGTATATTTGAGGTAAATCTTTAACACTCTACTCACTTTTGGTAACCAGGAGGTTCTCCAGAACTACACTTTTCTAATTAGAGATAATTAAGTCAAAGACTACTAAATCAAGTCAAAGGCACTAGGCAAGCCCTCTCCCCAGTTATTGTTCAGTGTGTTGCAAAGATGGTAAATGCGTTTAAACGTCCTTCATATGTTGCCCTAGATTTTAATTTATATTATGATTTATACTATACCAAGGCAATTCCTGCTTTAAATTACAGCATCTGTCTATATTTTTCCTCAAATGTACCTAGTCAACTGAGCAACACTGGAAGCTATACTTTCAAAACAAAAAAATTACCTCCATTATCCAGATTAATTATTCATGAAGGTGATGCCACCTACAGAACTAGCTCAAAACTTCTAGCATGGTTGCTCTACTAATTTTTCTGAAGCAGTCAGCATAATTTTGTCACGCTTTTAATTTTTCCAATGCTTATTTTCATTTTCTGTTACCCACATCAAGAGACTCCCTTATCTCAGGTTTGATTTTACTTTTACAGATGTAAGATTCACGTACTTCCTAGTCAGGTTTAAAGGGCAACATTCACCTTCATAAAGAAACAAATATGCATGACAAAGCAGCAAAGAAAAAAAATGCCAGAGAGTGTCAGAGCTGAAAGACAATTGCTATCACTCTCAATTTCAATTGCCATGACACTGTGGAAAAATCAGATGAACCAAGGACTAGGGAAAGGTAACTACTTCCTCCCAGTAATTAGAAAACGGACCCTTCTGATGGTCATATTAGAAGCACTGGCAGTAACTCTGAAAGGTTTATATAAAAGCCTTCTTTCCCTTTTTCTTACGCTACAGTGTATATTTTGCCAAATATTTTGCCAAAGCAAAGTACAGTGGTCATACTATCTGTCCTGCTTTCAAGCTACACCAAAGTCCAGAGCTGCACATGCTCAGGAGATTCTGGAACTTGTCAAGACTGATCTTTGCAAATATTTTACCAGCAACACTACTAACTATGTATGGATGCATCAACTCAAATACATATATATATACACATATCTTCCCAATGCAATGTATCTTGCTGCTATGCCAAGATTATTATTTACATGGTGGACCCTCAATCACACAAAGCATTCTTCCTGTAGAACACCTTATTAGCAAACGTAACTTTTCATTTTTAAAGGGAGATTTCTGTATTTCATGTTTGGTCCAAAGGTCGCCGAATTGATCAAGTGTTTTAATTATCCATTTAAGAGAGTTGAGTAAAAGGTGATCACAGAAGGGTTGAGGTTGAAAGGGGACCTCTGTCGGTCAGCTGCTCCAATCAACACCTGTGCTCAAGCAGGGCCACATCAAGACGGCTTTTGAATGACTGCAAGGATGGAGACTCCACAACCTCCCTGGGCAACCTGTGCTAGTGTTTGAAAAGCAGAAATTCACTTACTGTGAGAGCTGTCAATTAGTTACCCATTAGCTGCCTGTTACCTCTTGCCCTGTCATTGGGCACTACTGACAAGAGCTTGGCTGCCCCTTCTCCATTTCCTACAACCAGCTTTTACACACACAGGTAAGGCCCCCCTGAGCCTTCTCTTCTCCACACTCAGTGGCCCCAGCTCTCTCGGATTTCCTCATTTGAAAGATGCCCCAGTCCCAGGGCCATCTCTGTGTACCAGCACTGAACTTATTTCAGTATGTCCATGTTTTTCCCATACTGGGAGAGACCAGAACTGAACCCAGCACTTCAGGTCTGGCCTCACCAGTGCTGAGGAGAGGATTCACCTCTATCAACCTACTGGCAACAATTCTCCTTATGCAGCCCAGAAGGCTGTTGGCAAATTCTCTAAGATGACCTATAAAAACCTCTGTTTCCATAAATCAAGGGGTGAAGGCAAAGAGTCTAACACTTTCAGAAGCTATAGCAACTGGATTACAACCAAAATGATATCTGCAGAGTAACTTTCTGATGGGCACTACTTCTGAGACGAGCCAAGGTTATACAAATACCCTAGCAAAATATTGTCTGTTACAACAGGATAAAAGATGTGAGGTTACTAGTGTACAGAAAATTCACATGCATTTAAGACTTCTGTTAACAACGGTGATATCCCTCATCCTCTCTGTGGTAAACAAACAGTATTTACATGTGAGGTAAGTGTCACCTGAGATTCAGAGCTCCAGGGAAGGAACAGTACCTTGTTAAAAGGATAAAAGTATGCTATTCCCTAATGTACAAGCTCTCTGTATGTATGAATTAACTTTCATATACTTTCACATGCCACATAGAAACTGTGAGATATGGACCAATTGCTAAGAGCCCAGCAAAGTGTCACAAAAAAAGGTACCAAGGCATCCCTCCTATGATGAAAGGCTGAGAGAGCTGGAGGTGGACCAGAGCTGGAGCTGGACCTCCAGAGGTCCCTCCCAGCCTTAACTATTCTGGGCTTCTGTGAAGCTTGTGCTTTTTCATTGAGAGTGATTGAGAAAGGTACTTTGACACATCATCCATAAAACTTACAGATACGCTATTTCTCCAGTGAAGTGGAAAGCAGAAGATTAAATGATAAAGGGAAAAAAAAAAAAAACCAAAAAAACAAATCAAACCATACCTGATGAGGCAGTCAACAGCCCAGAAGCTAATACTCATCTCTCAACTGCAATGAATTCAGGTTCTTCCCCTTTTGTAGTACAAGTATGGGATTTTTTTGAGTTCGCTTCTTTCCTCCAACTACCAAAAGTAACCTTATCTCAGGATGCTCAAAACACAGCACCCTAAAGTCATTTTCCCCACCGTGTTACTGATAACATAAGGACAGATTAAAAGTTGTTATGGTTAACAGAATCTGTAAGCACTTTATCTCAGCAAACTTTTATTTTAAAAAGATGCAGAAAGTTCATTTCCTGACAATCTAAACCAAACTTAGGGGTATACACACAGAGTATGTGACTAACTAAAAATTTCACCAGCTGCCTTTGCCAGTTCTCTGCTTGTTGAGAGTCAAGTTCCCCAGTAGCTACCACCCAGCTTCCTGCCCTGCTGCACAGGCACCTCCAGGATACTCACCTGAGCCAACAGGGCTCATGAGGCAAAGCAGCCGCAAAACAGCTCTCTGCTTTGGATTTCTAAACTACCTTGGTTCTAAATTCCCTTAGTAACACTTCACTGCACTGAACACACACACCCTTGCCCACTGTGCTCTTTATTTCCTCTTCCCAAACTCTCCATCTGCAGTCCCAATACACCACATTATGCCATTAGGCTCCCCTCTAGTAATCACAGACACCACCACTTGTGTGACACAGGATAGCAGGTCTCTCAGGGAAGTAAATAATGCTCCCACACACCTATCTGGTATGCTCATCTTTAGTACCACCCGGGTGGTTTTAAGAGTTACTCTACTATATCCGAAAAGTAAGTCAAACAGATTTTATTTAAGGTGACCCAAATGTGTTCATTACTGAAGAAAACTCCTCGGTAAAGGCACACAGAAAGAAAATGTATACATAAGTCTTCTACTTGGTTTTCCAACAATAAAGAACAACCATAGGCACATACACAGAAGACATTTTGGACTACACTTCTGAAGAGAGAGCAACAGAAAGGCAAACTTTCTTGGCAAACCAGCCACCTACAAACAGACAAGCTTCTCCTCACTTGGTAAATGAGAGCATCGCAAAGTAGAAAGGCACTTAGCTCACTCTTAAAATAAGAGCTAATGCTGTAAAAGATCAGATTTAACAAAGCAGTTTAAACCAAAGAGAAATCATGCACTGAAAAAGGAAGGCCAAAATAAGAAATCCTAGGATGACAACTTGATTCACAGTTTACTCAAGTTAATGAAAGACTCCAACTCCCACAGATTTCAGCGGGTTATGAAACAGGTCCTGCAGAGGGAAATGTTCCAAGTCACAAACAGCAATGCTGTATTTTGATACGTAATTGCCACCACTGCCTATGAAGAAATCCCTGGTGTAAAATAGAGAACAAATACAATAATCTCGCTTTCTCATTTTAAAAATGGCATGAAAGAAACAACAAAAGAAAGTTATTGAAGAGAACTAGATTGTTCCCAGCTGTTGTCATAAAACACTACAGCTGTTCATGTCATTGCAGCTAATGACCAGTTGCACTTTTTTAAAGATTGTAACACAGTATGACCATTGTAATCTACATCAAACTGCAACTTGGCAAGCATCATGGAAAAAAGACTAAAAAATTATTTAAATCCTGTTTGATTTTATTTTTTAATTTCTGTTCATGGGTTGGTTTTGAGTGTTCTGGGGGGATGGGAAGGGATTTTGTATGAATGGTTCTTTATTCAAATTGTCAATTATGTTAAACTACTTAAAAAATCATGGTAAATAACAGCTATTAAATTACCAAAATTGTCTTTTCCAGCAATAAAAAGAGAATTCAACTAATAAATCCTGAGGGGTTTTTTTGCTGAAAGAGGTGTGCTGACTAAAAGTCTCAAGTTCAAAGAGGATGATGAAACATCTTTTCTCTGGAGCCAAGAACAGGGTAGGCTTTACCATCTAGAAGCATTTAGTCATTTTCTTAACTGAACTGTACATGAACCAAAGAAGATTTTTTCATAAAGATTCAAGTACACAAGTGCATAGAAAAGGTTAAAATAGAAAAACCCATATATATAGATGCAGAAAGAATTTTCAGATACAACTCTCTAATGGAGCATTACTCCTTGACAGATGGAGGAAAAGCTAGGGGAAAGCATGTGTTCCCACATAAAGTCTCCACAGAACCTGAAACATACTATTTCAAGTAATTCTGTGTAATTTCTCAAGAAAATGAGAGTATAGGTTCCTCTCTAGCCAAGTGTCTTCCCCTCCAAGATCATCCATATAGAGCTATAGACCAGAAAGAAATCACAAGGTCCTGCACTGCTTTTTATCTTCCCTATAGTTATCAAGAAAATCAATAATTCATTGAAGAAAACTAGAAGTCATTTTACCAGTTTCTCCACTTTAGGACACAAAAACACCTCCAGAGAAATTCCAAATACTTTAGAAAGACGACCACCTAAACATAGACCACTTAGACCCATTCTCCTGGCACCAACCTGTGACTTTGTAACAAGTAACAAACACAGCTGCCAATGAAACCAAGGAAAAGGAAGCTTCCTTATCCAAAGAAAAGACAGAAATAATTGCTACATGTGTACTTATAACCAAACATAGCAACAGATAACAAGTTAGAAGCTGATCCTCTTTTCCTCCCTTTGGGACATCTATTTAGAATGCAAAAGATTTCTTTGCAAATGATGGTTCCTTCAAAACATGAACAACTCTGAAACTTTACACAGCCACACAGTTACTGATCTGTCACTATCAGCAAATTAAAAAAATAATAAAAACTAAAATTGTACACTCTACCTTCAAAGACATTCACAAAGGTCTAAATTAAAAATAAAAATCTAATCACACACTACATGAGGCCAAAACCCTGTAGTTTGGATTCTATTAATTAAGCCTATTGAACAACGCCCAGAGTGACTGTTATAAGACTGACTGTAGCATCACATCTGCATAACCCATTATTAACACATGTTATTTTCACCATTCCAATCAGAAGTTCAAAGTGCACTTCCTTTCTTATGGCAACATTGTGCAGACATTATTTTTGTACAATTAGGAAGCATTAGACAAACGCTGTAGCAGAATTTGCTCTATAGCAAGTTTGGGGTTTTTTTTCCTTCATTCCATAAGCTCTACATTTTGCAACAGTCAAGATAATTCAAGGCATTTTGGCCGACAGGAATCTGATGCAATAAAATGCCTAAGCTGAATGCCTCTAAAAGACAGGATGGAGAAAAAGAATATAGGATAGAATGCTGTCATACTAATACCTGTCTCTATCAGTACATGTTTAATCCCATTACAGCATTTTTTAATTTTGAAAGCTGATTTTATTAAGACAGATATGCCTATCTGAAAGATGAAAATATAGCTTCTGTTTTTTTCAAAGACTTTACACAAAGATTTATATTTTTAGCATAGTTTTCCCCCTTCTTTTCCACAGAGGTTTGGTACAGTCTCCATGAAGACTAGGTTCTGCACCTTCTAAGCCTAAAGTTTAAGGTGGGGGTTTTAAAATTCACTCATTTGTGGTGAACCTCAGGATTTTTCTCAAGTATTACCAACTTCACCAAATCTTACCTTTCATTGCTAACTAATTTCCATGTCTGATTATAAAAACACCAAAGCATGAGGGCCCATACCACCTCCCTTCCAAGTTAAGCAAAAAGCACGCTGTCCATGCTAGCCCTCAGAGCTTTTTGCAAACTACACAAGTTGAAACTAACAGTCACACTAGGAGTTTTCAACATAACCACTAAAAACCTGCAAGCAGCAGCTGAGCTGCAGAATAGAGACATCCTTCTGTGACAAGCTGGGAAGAGCTCGAGCAGCACACTGACAGTGGAGCTTATTCACTGAAAAGAACGCTACAGTCAGCAGCTGGCTGCAGAGTTACAACAGAAGTCTGAGAAGAGGAAGAATATACTTCCCCTATTCTCATGGGCTTCCCCAGGCACCTACAGATGCACCAAAAGGAAAGACACAGTGCTCCATGAACCTCTTGCACTAAATACACGCACCCAAATAACCCAAATCTACCAGGCAGCACTTAGGCTGCTCATAATACTTAGCAAAGAGCAAATAAGCATAGGAGCAATAAGGAGAGAAGAGTCTGCGGAAATGCAGGGCAGGAATGGACAGGAAAAGAAAGGGCATTTTGAAACATGAGAGGGAGAAAGTATTAAAAACCCAACTTACTGAGAAGAAAAAGGAGCTGCAGCAGAAGTTCAGCACAGCTTTTAATTACAAGTAGAAAGAAGTTTGAGTGATAGACAATTTTCAACTGACATGTTTTCAAAAACTGGTTAAATACACCCTAAAGTGAAAGGATGCCATCTACACCTTAGACACATGCACCCCCAGACACACAAGAACTAACTTCTAATTAAAACCACCATTTTTTATGTGTGGTGCCTTTCCGCTCTGTTTCTTTTCCTCTCCAGCTCCAAACATAAATGGTGTTAGTTGGAAATTAGCTGGAGATGATGCTGGCATCCCAAATCAATCTTAAATAAGACAGTCATGTTCTCCTCATACAGCAGTGTTGCCGTATCAACGTCACCATGCCTTAGCTCTCTTATAAATAGAGATATCAATCAGTTTAAAACACACGTAGATAACTGTCAAGGAGGTACTACTCTGGAGGTGTTATTTCAACAGTGGCCGCTTTCTGGGGGAAGAATAAATAGGGTAGGAGTTAGTTCCAATTTTTACATTTAAAAGAATTATTTACCATCATAGCACTTACTGTCTCCACTTATTGTCAATTTTCTACACACGATCTCTGGTCTCTTCCTTCTTTCAGTAATTATAGGAAAACAGTAAGTATGAACCTGGAGTACTACTTAGGGGAACACACATACTTAGGCTGCATGTGCAGTATAATGGTTTTCAAAACTGGAATGATACTTTCCCCCCTTACTGAGTAGACATAAAATGTTCTTCTATGGGGAAAGTCAAGGTAAATGACTGATTATCAGAAGAGGAAATGTTTTCAGTGTTCAGCTGAAGAACCATTGTGAAATCATAGCCTGTATTTGATTCATGAAACCACATACAAAAGAATATAAGAAGGCACCTTTTCATGAAGATGATTTGAAGTGGCTTTTACTTCAGAAACTTGTGGCTTCTTTTATGGCACACTTACAGTAAGTGTTAAGCAGTATCTCTCCATCTTAAAATACCCTTAAGGAGGTACTTTTTTTCCACATTCCTTGAAGCTATAAAGAAGAAACTAATCCCCACTATACGCTGCTTCAACATCACTGAGAAGCCTAAGATAAACTAATATTCACATTTAAATGGAGTATGAAATTTAACTTATAGTCCTGCTTTTGTACTATAAGTAGGAGCCACTCAGCAAAACAGAAGAATTTGGAAAAAAAAATAGGAAGGATGAGTTGGGAGTATCCAAGCTACAGGTACTTATTGATTGACATTACCCAAAATTACTTTTGATAGAGAATCCCTTTAGGAATACCAGACAGAAAACACTGTGCTGAGTTCTAGAAGTCTAAAACTGCAAAAAGATAATTTAAAGTATCAAGTTATATAACCAAAGATAAACGTATTTTGCACTTGATCTCCTGCCACAACCTGCACTGAAATGCAAGCACATCCATGCAACAACTGTCATCTCTAAGCGGGATACATGTGATGGAAGTAAATACCATTCAATTTGAGAATGGACAGCAGAGAGAAAACAACTGTTCTCTACAACATCCCCCTATGGAAAATGACCTCAACTGGCTCATATTTTCCAATTAAGTTAAATGCTGATATCATCCAGTATGTACTCCTCTTTCAAAATTACCACCACCAGTGGTATTAAAAGCACCAGCTCCCTAGTGAGGCTCAGTCAAAAAGAGCAGGCAACAGCAGACAGCTTTAGCCAACAAGAAATTCACAAGCACACAAAAGGATTTTAACACACAAACAAGGCAATTTTGTGCCTCGCTTCCTATCAGTCCTACAACTCAGCACACTCAGCAAGCCATGCTCATCATACAGAGCACGAGAAAAGCCTCCCACCTATGCAGTGCAGCAGTAACTATGCAAGAAAGGCACCCTTTAGCACGTGCACAATTTCCCCCCTATGCCTATACAGCAAAAGACTTGTTTCACTAAAGGGCTTATTTACAAAAGGATCTTAATGACTAAGAGGCTCAGTGAGTTCATAAATCAAAACAAATCACCAGCTTTATTACACATAGTCATCAAAGACTGTACTTTGGTTTTGTTTCAGTTTCTCAGCACCACATTCATAATCCCTCATGAGTGTTACACACCTACCACACACACATACAGGTTTACACAATGTAAAACATACAAAGACTGCAACACCTAAGTGTCATCCAGCTGATAAAATCTACTGGTCTTACAAGTATCAACTTAGTTTTGACATGAGGTAAGAACAAATCAGTCACCTACATAAAAAACCGTAACACAGCAACCTTGTTTTCTCTCCTAAACAACCATAATATCTCTCCAAGTACATTCAGTTGTTTTCTGCTCTCAGATGCCCCTTACACAGCTTGTTTCATAAAGGCACCAGGAGATTTGCAACTACAGAATTACTAAAACTGAGGTGGATGTACACCCATTCCTTCAAATGAAGGTGAAAGTGGATAGGGGAGAGCAGGTAATCCCCAGCCGACTAGTGCCACCTTTCTGGCATAGCTGTGGGTGGATTCTCTAGTTAATAACACACCCTAAACCCAGAGGCAGGCTTCCTCAGAGCAAGCAAGTCTATTCCTAAGTACTACAACAATAAATTAATTAAAAGTAAAGTGAAGCCAGCTTTCCTATGCCAATAGGAATAGCTACAAAGCAATTCCTTCTTTTTCCTCATGAGGATCAGGTAGACAAAATCTTCAGCACCCTCAAAAGAGAGGCACATCACCATTTACTCTACTCTATTAGACAGTTATAACTATTCAAGCAACCCTGGTCCTTCTCGTAAATTAGCAATACTCAAATTTACACTGAAATATATACGAAATCCACCAACATTACAGACATTCAGGTCAACACAACTACTCAAAAACCACTGAAGCACTTGCAGAACACATCTATGCCGGAAAAATTGAACTTCATTCAGAGGGAGACAGAGGCAGGCTTCTGCAATTCACCAATACTGGACTCCAGCCTGAAGCACAAGCTTTTGGTGGGTACACACAAGTCTCCCTGGACTAATGGGAATTAGCAATGAAGTTTAGAGTTTCCATTATTGACAGCAATTTTACCTCTCACAAATCTGAAATTAACACTGATGAAGACGTATCGATCGTGAGCTGGCATTCGTATTATATTACAAACAACTGTCAGCCCGCACTTTAGGAGAGCATTAACAATGACACAGTTTGAAATTCAGAGACAGCAGAGACCCGTGTCTGGTTTTATTGTGTGTTGTCAATTGCTGATATCACTGTGTACACCTCCCTGTACAGTGCACAAGAGGAAAGGAGACTGCCAACACCAAGGATCACAAGCCATGGCTACAGACCTTCTAAACAGCTGAGATGGAATAATTTCATTAAAACTCCACTTCTAAGAAAAAAGCACCAAACAAACAAAAAGTCCACACAAAAGCATACAACCATCCGACCTGCCCAGAAAAAAATCAAAACAATTACTGTACCTAACCAACTGAACGATTTCCAAGAAATACTGACTTCACTTTTATGTACAACTACCCCAGCTGACATTCAAAGTTTTATTCAGGATTACTCTGCTTTAGTGCAGTATTCCTCAGAGGCACTAATGCAACACTAAATACTTTGAGGAGGTCAAGTAACATGATACACAGCTTTTCTTTCCCCATCGGTGGGGTTCAAATCTTGCTAATGTCAGTAGGGAGTAAAAGCTGTTGACATCAGGCAGCTGAGCCATGTGGAATGAGCTCCTATCCTCAGTCCCGTTTTTCCTGGACAGGTATTCCTACCTTCACAAGAACAACCAAGCCCACGCTCTGGCTGGCAAGTCCCAGCAATTAGAAGCAGCGCGGATAAGGAGTAGCTTCCTCAGTCCTGAAGAACAAGAACTTTTAAGACAGCTTTGTTCAAGTGAAAGCTGCACCATACCACTAAACAAAAAGGCAAGGAATTCCAATTCATAAGTACATCAAGTCAGCACCTCCTGCAACAGTATGCTGTTCTGAGCTTTGACCCCACAAACGCCTGAATGCACCTGAACATACAGTTTATCGTATTTGCAGTCAACAGACCAAAGTGTTGCTCCTCTACAGCATGACAAAATCCAGAGAGTAAAGTTGAATTGTGTAATTTGCATCACAACATACATACCCTCTCAAGGAGAGCACCAGAGTAAACTGAAAGTACCCCTCAAACCGTAACTGCATTTTCTGGATGAATTTTACTTTTTCCTTTAGCTTAACAAAACAGATGGTTTTGTCAACTTTAACAGGAGTTAATTTGCTTCTGGAAACTTAACATTAAACACAAACTTTACCTTCTTCTTTACGCCACTCATTGTATGACAGTGTAAGATCTGCCTAACAAAGCCAGAAGACCAGGACGTTAAGAACATTAGGGGCTCCTAAGCCTTTTTCCCCTCATCCCAAAAGCATGTTTTATTTTTGAACCAAATCAGTTTAAGTACAATTCAGACAATTCAAAAAGCAAAGCACAGTGAGTGTGAGATAAAATCCTCACCTACGGAAATACTCCACTTCTCCATGTATTTGAGCTTTTTAAGCACGAGAACCAAAAAAAAAAAAAAAACCAAACCCACAGCAACCCCCTGAAGAAGCAGCTCTCAGTCACAAGATGCTGGAACTGTAATCCCCCCAAGCCCGCCCCACCATTACGTAACAGTGTCAAGCCAGGATTTTCAGCAGCCAGCCCAGAGTTACTGTTAGGAGATATCTCCTATCACACACCAGCAATAGAAGGGGTTTTAAAATACAAAAAAAAAATCAACAAAATGTAATAAAAACAAAACCAAAAAAATCCCACACAGGCAAGCAGAGGGAAAAAATTAATCCAGAGACTACATCCATGTCCAAAGCATTCCCTTTTCAAGTAAGATTTTATATGATATTCTAACTTAGAAGAACTTAACTAACTTGCTTTCTCAGGTTATACCTTACCAAAGTCAGAATATCTATTTTTTCTCTCTAAAATAACAAGACTTCAACTACTTATATAGATGCTCACAACATACCTTTTTATTTAATTATTCTTTATTAATTTAACATGGCAAGCCCATTTCAGTTGTTCATCTCAAGAGGGTACAAATCACGTCCTATACAACAAAAACAACAAAGTGGTCTTTCCTCTATTACCATCAGTTGTTTTCTCGATTTCCTTCACATCCATATGAAGGCAGAGTGAAGTGCCTAAGATGCAGCAAAGAATAATCCTATTAATAACCAAGTTTACTGGGTACTACACTCTTCAGATGCTATTTTAAGACCTTAAAAGGATTTCAATATTTAATAGAGAACTGAACCAGTTAAACAGATCTTCCCATCTACACTGAAACACTGACATTATGAGACCAACAGTTAGCAGGGGCGATGGACACCCAAGTAGCATCTATGCTCTTTTTGCTCAAGACTTGAACTCATTTAACCAAGTTGATTTCTCTTTGCGTTGCACTGTAAAAATATTTAACTATACATACTGCTAAGTTTTCGTAAAAATAGTGGGTTTACACGTTTGAGACGTTTACATGTGTGAAAAATGCAAAGAGCAATTGCTGACAAAACACATTTAGATGAACTGAAACCACTGAAGGTCTTGCAAATAGTGAAATAATTCCTATTTATGACAAACATTGTCTTAAGCCAACAGAAGTTCTGCCACAGTGAAGATCAGGACATTTCGCCAAGTATTAGGACCAAGCAAATTAAGGAAATAAAAAAAAATGAGACACAAAATCATGACTGTTTCCTAACAGGATGGTCGTTTCTTGTTTCTACAGGAGAAAAGTGTCAGCTAAACACGGGCTTTAAAGCCTACTCTTGGTGTGATATAACAGACCGAAACATAAACTGTAAATATTCCATATATTACAAGATAAAGGTGAACTTGCAAGTAATTTTTTTTAAATTATTGTAATTACATTTCTTACAACATCGGAATATCTACAATTTCCTCTAGAAGGGCACAGAACGAACTAAGAGGAGAAAAGGCATAAGAAGGTAAGTGTAAATATAAATGTAAAACCATAAATAACACACCTCCCCAAATAATATTTACACTGAGTGTTTCATTTTGGCATACACTCATGTAAATACAGAAGTGTACATATTTCAAGGCCATTTCCATTTCTAGCTTCCCAGGATCTGGATAGATGCATGCTGCACCTAGGATTTGTGCTATCCACCGCAGCATATGGGTTATAGCCTAACTGGGTGAAATACACTAGAGCTGGGTACACTTGGCTGTGTGCCCAGTGCGGAAAGAAAAGAAACAAACAAAAACCCAGACCATTAAATACACGTGCACTTCCTACACACTGAGAAACGCACATGTGCAATTTACATCAGGCATCACCCCAGTAAATAAAACCTTGGTCTGTACTGCGGGGCATAATGTGTTGTTAACCCAAACTCTAATCTGTTTATACACTGCCGGCCGAGGCTGGCAGCACACGGATACCTCCGAAACAGAGCAAAAATCATGGAGCCGATACGTGTTTGTACCGAGTACCCTCACGTACATCTGCACGCACACGCGGGAGCACGGCCGCGGTACGCCCGCCGGATAACTTCACATCCAGGCAGGCCGGACCGTCAGCAAGAGACGGCGATGGAGGAGGAGGAGGAGAAGGAGGAGGAGGAGAAGGAGAAAGGAGGAGGAAGCAGCCTTCGCCGCCTCCCACAGCGCCCGCGGCCCGCGCCCACGGCCCGCCTCCCNGCCTCCCCCCGCCCGGCCCCCCCGCCGCGGGTGCCGCGGGGGCGGCCCTGCGGGAGCGGGGCACGGGGGAACCGGGCGGCGCAACCGGTCCCCCAGCAGCGGCGCTCGGTGTGGGAGCGGAGCCCCGGCTGCTGGCGCGGGGAGGTTTCCAGGCATCCTTGCTGCATGCGGGGAGCAGAACGGCAGTGACAAGCGGCGGCGGCGCAGCCCGCGGGGGG
>VWZW01007353.1:432297-479166 GCA_013397115.1 Edolisoma coerulescens | reverse complement strand
CGCCGCACCGCCCAGGTGCGCCCGCCCGCGCCGAGCGACCGTACGGCCCGGCCCAGCCCGGCCCGGCCGGCGTGTGGCCGCGCGGGAGGGAGGCCGCTACCTGCCGCTCACGGGGTAACCGCGCCCGGTGGCCGCGCCTGCGTGCCCGGCCTCCCTGCGCGGGTGCGGACGGGTGCGGAGCCTCGGCCGCTCCAAACGCCTGTCCCGCGGGGTGCCCGCCCCGAGCTGCGGTGTCCCCGGAGAGGTGACGCGCAGGTACCGGCACGCGCGCAGCCGGGGCTGGCCTGCGCGAACGGCGATAAAGGAAAAGTACATCCATTGCCCCTAGCTGTGTGTCCTGCCCAGCGCACCTGGCACACGCCAGCTTGGCGAATGGGCTGGCGCAGCCTGCAGCGCTCGGCCTCGATGCTGGGGCACCACCGTCCCCTCAAGTGGTCCTGCGAGAACAAACGGAATGGTCAAACATGGGTGAGAAGTGTTCGCCGCCCCCAGCTGGAAGACAACAACTCTTACTTCGTGTTTCTTAGAAGATTGGAAAATAATTTACATCTGTGAAGGTGTCCTCCATCATTCCAGACAACATAAATATTGTTTAGGGCCTGTTTATACATGTTGTTCAGGAGGAGCTATTCCTGACTAATTTCATGACTAATTTCCAGAAGAAGGCTGAGCTGTTCCGTTTTAGTTTAACACTGTGAGTTTTAATTAAATAGGAAAATAGGACACACCTATTCTGGAAGAGGGATGTTTACAGAATTGTTGTTGAATAACTTCTGTGTAGATGAGCCAAGAATCAACAGACACCTAACCCGGCTTCCCATTTCCCTCTGGGATGATGTACAAGTTGCTTGCTTAGCAGATACTATTGCACTAGAAAGCCACAAGGAACATAAGGTGGCAGTTGTGACACAAACTCTCCCTTGATTTGCCTGACATTTTTAGGGGACGTTTTGTTGGCTGTCCTTGTGGTATTTTCTCTGAACATGGGAAGACATTGTATGTGACTGACATTTAGCAGAACAGCATGAGTTCTCAGCTTGTTCCAACAACTGTGGTGAGCGCCATGTGCTGTGACCATCCTCTTGTCCCAGGAGCACAGACTAGCTGGGTAATAAAGTTGCCATCTGAGATTCCTATTGCAATGGTAATACGAGAATGTGAAACAGAGCTAGGCCTCAAGCACGGGTGTCTTATATACGCCGAGAAAAATCCTGAAGGCCACGACAAGTAAGCAGAAATCTCCCCAGATGGTAGGCATATTTCATGAAGCACCAAGTGCACGGAAGAATCCGGACAGAAAAAAAACCCTACATCTTCATCACCACTGCTGGGAAGCACTGCCCAGCGGCACTTGGTGCTTGGACACGGAAGGAGAAGCAGGACGTGAGGAATGCAGCATGGCCAGTATTGGTTACACGTTGTGGGCCCCAGCTTCATGAGGTGTGGAGGACCAGTTTGGATCCGTTCCTCTGTGACTGCAGGCTGTTTGCATGAGTCATCTGGATTTGTCTTGATAGGCTGGAATAACAGAGATGCTGGATCTCTCCATTTGCTCCCCCATTTATCACAGGACAAGACTTCACCTCTGATTTTTTGACAAGAAAGTATCATTGTTGCTGCTGCTTATATAAGGACATCCAGTGTCACAACTCCGGTATGATTGTATTAATTCTGAAAGCTATATAGGAGTTCTTTTTTTTTAATGGTTTTCCTTTGCTTCTAGTTTTCAATTATAATATGCCATCCAGGCTACATAAAGCTCTTTCATTTTCTCTTGTCGAGGGTCTTGATTACTCATCTGTAGAATGTGTTTAGTCTTCCTTTCCAAGGCAGAATCCCCATTTCAGGTCATTTCTTCTTTAGGAGTGTTCAGATGAGCTTTCATAAGACAAAGGTCAGTACCCCAGCCAAATACCACGTTTCATACCACTTTGCAAGATATGATACAGCCAAGATTCAGATCACAGGTATAAGACCTCATGACTACTCTGTCATGCTGTGATGAAATCTTAACCCCATAACTTGTTTCAGGAGCAAAATCCTTATCCTGTGAGGGAGGGAAAGGAAGAGAGAGAGAAATCACCAAACACTGTCTTTGTTCTCTGATAATGGCAACAAACTAGAGATATTCTGTGTTTCAGATTTGTGTTAGTAGTAAAGGTTGAATGAGCATTCCTTATGACTTAAATCTGTCCTTTAAATCCATCCACACAGGTGGTCCTTCAGGTTTTTCTCACACTCCTTTGTCACAGAGGGATTTCTTTTTCATGGGATCTGAGTCCTATTAAATTCCTTTTTCTCATTTAACAGTAGGAGGAGAATATGAAGATCCCATCTTTGAATGAAAAGAGCACAGTCGGTGGATTCTGGGAAAATTCTAACACACTTGACCTCTTGCATCACTAATCCCTAGTAGCATTGTTAGTCATTTCATCCCCTAGTAGAATAGAAGCCCAGCATGATACATTGGAAGCTCTGATCTTCCAAAGAGCAGTCACTTCTGATTACTGATTTTGAAGACAAGCTCTGTGAGAGCTGGGGGAGAGAGATTTTTTTCAAGTCTGGAATAAGTTAGTACCCACCTCTTTGCCTCAGATGAGCAATTCTTTTCCATTTTAGCTGAGACATGACAACTCTTTTAAGCACACAGCAGCTCAGGAAAGTAGCAGCATCCAGCTGAAGTGGAAGGAGGAATAAATGCCCATACAATGAGAAGCCAGTAATTTTAACCCAGACTTTCATAAAGATACACAGATTGAGGGATTTCAAACTGTGTCATAGATCCCATGAAAAATTAGCAATCAAGTTGTCTTGACTCTATTTCAGCAGCAAGGTGAGGATTATTTTATAAAAATGTAGCCATACTTTTGCCCACTGACTCAACCAATTAAGATACTGTTTTAAAGTATTGATTGCAAGAGACAGCGTTTAAAATTTTAATCATTATTATAAGAGAAAGACTGTTCTAGTTACAGGGAGTCTGTCCCTCCTGCATTAGCCTCTGGAAGTTCTGGCTTCACATGTAATAAATATAAGTTTGACAGTATCTTGGAAGTAAGGGGGAATTAGGGAGGGCCTTTAAGTACTATGATGGCTGGATGGAAAATATGTGCAACAAGGTTAATCTGGATATTGGTGCTGCCTTAATTGATGATTTTCCTGAGTTTTCTTTTAAGAGAGACATGTAATTGTTTTGGTTTACTTCCCTTCAGTATAAAAATTACTGGGGATTCTCAGCATCTGTGTATCTAGGTCTGTTGCCTAGGCCATAGCCTCTATAGCATCATTGTCTACAAGATTAAAACCACTACATACTAGTCTATGTTGGTGGTGTGTCTTGAGGAGATGCTCCATAGTGAAATCAATGTTCTGTTACAGCTCACAGTCACAACACTGACAACAAGCACCTAAAACTTCCAAAATAACTAGATTCATCTACATTTGACTAAAATAAATTTGATACCAAGTGTCGTATACTAGCCTTGGACAGGCAATATAATCTATCAGTACTCCACATGTCATTTGGTTCCATCATATCCAAGAGAGGAAATTCACCCCAGTGCAGAGAGCCTATACAAAGGACCACGTAGTGACTTAGATCATCATCAAGGGGCACTGTCTGAGGATTTTTTTGACGAAAGTTTTCCCACTCTTATTCTACCTCAGTACACAAGAGGAAGATAGACAAAGGGCCTGTAAGCCTAGCAAGTAACAATTCTTTGTGTCATTGAAATGCTGTCTGGTTATGTTTGCAAAGTTCAGATGGCAAAACACAGACACATAATCCATCACTAAATGTATCCTCACACTTTCCTCACAGTGGTCTTCATGGATCCACTGTGGGACTTAACCTGTTGATCATCAGCCTCTCTGGAGCTTTGCATGTTCTTCCCGGCATACATCTGTTGGGCTTTTGGCTTGGCTAATCATGCAGGTTCTGGATTTGGTCCTGAAGCTTTTAGCAGAATTTATACACACTGTTAATGATACTGTGCCTGGTTTAGAAAGCAAAGCTAAATAGATAATTCTACAGAGAGCCATGGAACGGATGATACCAAAATGAATTGTGTTGCAACAAAATGCAAGCAAGGGCATCTGGAATGCAGAAGAGGAAAAGGTTAGCTACAAATTCCAAGATGCTGAATCAACATGGAAAACAGTAACAACCGGTGCCATGAACAGTTATACAGAGCTTGACTGACATTTGAAAAGTCAACAAATAGTCAAAGAGAAGAAAATAAGTAAGAGAAAATAACCTTGAGCCCTGGAAATGGTTTACCCCATGCCAAAACTGGCCTGCTTACAACAGGTTTCAATATAAAAGAAGCATAACTGTGGTCATTTAAGGCTGCAAATTAATATTTGCATTCAGATTAAGCCTCTGGTGCAAAACTGATCCACAAATCATGCCTGTAATCCCTCACAGCATGCAGACTCAAGAGAAATCATGCAAAGGACTTCCGTATCTGTCCCCATTCCAGTACTGTGGAGAAGCAGCCTAGCACAAGTTTCCGCCACTGCAGTTTCAGATTTCCTAAGAGGCACATACTTTCATCAGACTCTACTCCAGTAAACCCAAAGGTGAAGACCAGATAAGAATTAAGTTTGGATACAAGAAGAGTGAAGCTAACATAAGAATAAATCAAAACACCGGAGATAGAAAGAGCCATCTCAAACTGAAAAGCATAGTCAGGAAGTCACAGAGCCAGGAGTTTGAAATCCAAAGAGTCCCTCTTGTAAGTCAAGTCAGGGCTGGGACAAGGTGAGGTATAGGAGCATAACACAAAGGAAGCAGGAACCAGGAATCAAGACTAAGCAAACAAGAATGAAAGGCAAGAGAGTCAGAAGCAAAACTACAGCCAAATGGCACTGCAGGCTGCCAAGAGCAACTGGTGGAGTTGCCTGACACATCTGCTATTAGAGGAAATTAGCCAAGCTTTAGCTCCTGCACAGCTGGGCCACAGTCCCAGTTGCCCTATTGCATCCAGCTGCAGGGCCAGTAGCCCAGGCAAAGCCCAACAGTGTGGTTAAATATGCATTGACTTAAAACTCGATCTGCAGAAGTAGCTTGTCCCTATAAATCTATTGGTGCAAGCAGCAGGTTTAACTCAATTTATGTATCCAGTAGAACACTGCACCGATTTGCCTAAATGTGTTTAAAATTATTGCTTTAATTAAACACTGCGAGTTTGTGCAGTGAAAATGCCTTACTGTAGGAAAAAAAAAAAAAAAAGCTGTATATGAAGGCAGGCAACAGTGCCAAGGTTCCCAGAAGTGGAAAGACATCCCCTCATCTCCCCCTACTGGTGTGCCCGTCCCCGAGCCTCTGCCTATGCCAATACGTTGTGAAACTGAAAGAAAGGACCCTTGGGAGCAGCTTCCAGCATCGAACTGTTCTCAAGATGTTGGCAACAGCTTAAAAACACAGTCCTCCTATCAAGAATTAGTCATTTGCTCCCAGGGAGTTCATCCTTCAGGCTTTGGTTGTTAATTAGACATTGCTTTTAATGGGAGTCTACAGAATACAGATTTTGCAAGGGGCTTTAGGATGTTATCCCAGTGAATATTAAAATCTTCCAGAAAATATAGATTAAGAAAAGAATAGAAGGAAAGCTCACTGCATGTTAAAGATGTTCTTGCAGTACCAACCATGACAGACCAATGCCTGTTGACAGAAAGGAACAATATTTGAAGGAAATGGGAACTGCAAAATAACAGGATGTAAATTCATTTTGTTTTATAAGCATCTATATATAGCTGATTTACCTCTGGTGTGTTATTGAAAACTACTTGTGACAGAAGCTGAACAGATCTTGAAGTAAGACCTGATACTCAGGATGTTTAATACCCCGGATGCTTTTCTGCCTCCTTTGTCAGGAGTAATGCTGATGACAGAGACACAAGAAAAAAGAGGAATGTGTGTAATTACTTTTGCAAGAGTAAGCCTTATTTGTTTTCATAGAGATGCCATGATTTTTTTTTTTTTTTTTGCTGCCTTTATGGCCTGAAAACAGTATAGATTAAATCCCTTTAAAGGTAACATGGAACACATCCTGGAGGAAATGATTTATTCAAGTGCCATTAGTGCCAGCTGAGGGCTCAGTGGTAACAGACCATAACTGGTGCTAGGAGTGAGATAATTAATCACAATAAGTTGATATTCAAGGAACAAACATTGAAAACTTTAATTTAGTTGCCAAAACTCTCAGAATATAAATTGTCTTGTGATGTATTATGTAAAGAAGCATAGTGAATATGAAAAGGAACAATGGACTAGAAAGTGTTTTTCAGACTGACCTCCTGTGCTATGTCTTTTCTGAGGAACTATAGAATGGATAAAAAAGGATAAAACAACCTGATCTCTGAATGCATGTTTGTAAAATTCCCAAATATCTACAAAGCAAAATACTGAAACCTGGAGATTACCATACAGTTTAAGGAGCTCTAATTAATATAACTGCAATATTGAATTAGATGTAAATAACTTACTCAGGTTGGCTTAGTGGTAGCACTATAAAATATAAAAATCTTCAATTAATTTTCAGACTGACCATAATATACACATTGAAAATCCAGATTCTCACTTACCCCAAGGCTTTAAACTGCTGTTCAATGCAAAGCTGCTTTTTAATGGTTATAAGTTACACTTACACTCACTTAAAATACATTTTATATTCCCAGGGTGATGTAGAGCAGCCCTAATGTAAGGGAAGCCAGGTTTCTAATTGACTACAAACATTCTCCACCAAGGATGCAAATGCAGTGCTTCTGTCTTAACCAACTGCTGCAAAGGGACTCTGTCACTGTAGCAGTGCCCTACTAGTCCCCCGAGGCTTTCCTGCAGGACAGTTTGCAAGATTAGGTATTAATCTCTTGAAAAAAACCCCCGAAATATTGATGACCAATCTCTCCCCTTCTCCCCCATGCACCTATGTCATTCAAAAACATCAGCCTCAGGCATGCCACAGAACATCCTTTCAATCATATTTTAATTAAATTGCTTTTCATCATCTCCTCAAATTTTATGTAAGAAGCACATGAGCCCCTTTAATCTTTCCTCCTCCTCCCTCACTTCTTAAAAGAAAGTTTCAGTGCTCTGTGCTCACTCAAAGAATGGCATTCAGCACAGCAAGAGACACATAAATCTTCTGAATTGCTAAAAAAGTGATACCCAGAGGCTGTTTTGGCTCTAGCTGATGACAATCAAATGCACAGGACTGGAGAACAGAGTTAAAAAACATTCAGATAATAAATTTTCTTTTTAAAGTATCCTTTGCAGCAGAGACGCGAGGGTTACTGACGTGTTAGAAACAATGGAAGTGCCTGGGAATGATCATGTAGGAATTAAGGCTTCACCCCTTAAAAAGGTGGCAGGATCAATAGCTCAGCTGAAGTGCATCTACACCAGCACATGTGGCATAGGCAGCCAAGAGGAAGAGCTGGAAACCAAGGTGCAGCAGGAAAACTATGACATCAGTTGCCATCATGGCAACAGTGTGGGTTGATTCACATAACTGGAGTGTTGCAATGGATACTCCAATGGATGTAGGGATAGGCAAGAAGGAGAGGTAGTGGGGTAGCCCTGTGTGTTAGAGAGTGGTTTGATCGTCTAGAGCTTAATGGTGGTGGGAGTGTTGATCTGGAGGTAGGAAGGCTCTGCAGAGGGATCTGGACAGGTTGGATCGATGGCTGAGGCCAGTTGTATGAGGGTCAACAAGGCAAAGAGCTGGGGTTGTCAAGCATTGGAACAAGCTGCCCAGGGAAGTGGTGGAATCACCATCCCTGGAGGAATTTAGAAGACTTGTAAATGGGGCACTTAGGGACATGGTTTAGTGATGGACTTGGTGGTGCTGGGTTACCAGTTGGATTTGATGACCTTAAACATGACCTTAAAATGACCTTTACAACCTAAATGATTCTATGATTCTTAATGGTACAGAACACATCCATTCTATAAATAGATGTGCTCTATAAGATGGGACAATTTCATCTTCTTGACTTTAATGGTTTGTGAAAATAATTTAAACTTAAAGCGAGGAGCAGACATTAACACTATTCAAAACTATTAGGATGTTTCTTATTGAGTGTAAATAAACACTTTTCAGTTACTCTGCTGTCTTAGCTCTGCCAATAAACCCAGCACTTGTGTTCGTTCCTTTATATGACACTGCTTTCTGCCTAAGATGGAAATATTTCTCTAACTCTCCTGGAGTTCACAGCTATCCCAAGAGTAATGACTTCTTGCTGGTTGCCTTCCAAAGGATGTTGTCAGCCCCTCAGTAGTTCATTTCGGGTGAAAATAACCCTTGTGCCAAGGCCAGGCCAAGATCATATACCAAATAAGTCCCATTAAAATCTTCAGATAAGGCATAAACGACGTTTAAGTACTACAGTGCTGGCCTTCTGCTCAGTAGTGAATTAATCTAATATCTGCAAAAATGGGTTTGCTCTGAGATAAAAAATTGACAAATGCTTATCCTGACCTCAGAGTGGGATTGGTGAGACTTGCAAAATTGAGTAGCCCAGGACATGCATGCTCTGCCAGATTCTCAGGAGTTTTTTTACTTAAATATATCAGCTGGGAGAGGGCTGATGACAACTATACCAGTGAAGGATCTGGATGCTGTTACAGTACTTTGGTCCCTGGATACTTGAAGGCTGGGAGCAGCCCTGGCACCATGACTCATGCCAAACACAAAAGTCGCAGAGTGCTGGAACCATGTGCTTGTGTCACGTTCCCCCCAGCTGGGAAAGAGTGTCATGTAATTTCATCTCTGAATCTACCTATTTTAGTCATGGAGCTTACAGGAAGAGAAAGGGAAGGGAGACAAGACACAGCAAAGTGATTGCTGCTATGCAGATATACAATTAAACAAGGTCTAGCAGATGGCAGACGACCTGACCTCCGTCTCTTCGCTAAAATGCTTTCCTTTTGCCTCCTTCCTGTCCAGACTTAGCTTGAGCTGTCACTTTTTATTCTTGCTCCAATTTTTTTTAGTCATTGGGTCAGCTGGGAAAAAAAAGTGTTGTTCACTGGAAAGAAACAAGACAAATGGATGCTTCCAACACCATATAATTAGAGTGCAAAGCATAGCCACAGATAAAATATAGATGCATGTAAAATATGGGAACCAGACCTTCTGCCTTACTAATGCAATTATTCATATGCATGGCAACACAAATATGCTGTGGAAGGGAATCTGTGTCAGTGATAATGTTTGTTCAGATATTCACTTGCATATTCATGGGCTCAGATGGAGAATATGCAGTGGGGAATGATTGGTTCACCTCCCTTCCATTTCTGTGTCCTCAAAATTTTCCTCTTTTGTTTTCCCTTCTTTTCTCTCTTCTTACTTTGGATTTTTTATTCCCCCTCCTCCCTCATTTTGGAAGTGCCTGGAACAGTATTTCAGAAAAGTTTTATAACAGCATGCTTCCCTTTAAGGATGTAGACTGCACCTTGCAGTAACCATAAACATTCTTCTAGAAGAACCTTTGCATTAAAGCTAGTCTTCCTGCCTTCCCTCCCCTCCTCCCTCACTTCTTCTTTTTCCCCCCATCTTCTTAGCTCTGTTGTAGCCCATGGTGGGCAGTGATAGGGAGGGATGATTAAGACACTGCTGTGACATTTGCCAGTGATTCTTTCCCAGGAAGAAACCATTTCACAGACTCCCAACATATACTCTCATAGTGTCCAGAAGCACTTTCCAATGTATTCTGGAGATTCTTAAACTCCGTTATTTTAAGTGGTCAACAATTTCTCCCAACCAGAGTGTGTACTTTGAATGTCCTCAGGCTTTCTCTGGCCACTGTCTTTGAACTATCTACCAAAATAAATTAGGGTAGACTCTGACTATGTCACTCACAAACAGAGATGAGCTTGGTAAATCTGGGTTTTTCCTATTTAAAAAAAATTGCTAATACTGCTCTAAATATATAGTCACTGCCAACAGTAACAAACATAGCAGCCAGCTTCCATCTGCATTGAGATTTCCCAGACAAGCTGTATAATATCACTCCAGAAACTACTAAGCCTTGGCAATAACCAAAAGATTGGTGGTGACGAGACCCTGCAGAAACAATGGATGAAGTTAATCAGGGAGGCCAATGAAATAAATACTAACACAAAACTGTGGAAGAAGAAACTGCTGACGTACTAGGAGCAGACACTAGCCTTTTACTCTGAAGTTCTTCATATTCTGCGTATCATTCATATATAATATTCCTATTCTATGAAAAGCATATAGAAAACTTGTATGAAGTAATGCTAAAAACACTACACTGAATTTCTCCTAAGAGTATGCTGATTTTCCAAATGGAGGAGGAAGATGAAAGAATACTAATACCCTTCTGTCCCCCCTACTTGCCAATTGCAGAGAATCATTTCCTTTCCTTGTGCAGACAAGCTACATAAGAAATAAACAACAAGAAGTTTCACATTTCACATTCAAAGATGCAGAGCTTGGAAGCTGAACTCAGCAAAATTCACACTGGAAACAAGACACACGTTTTTAACACTGTGAGTAATTAACCAGTGGGATTGCTTGCCCTGGAATATGCTGGGACACTTGGAGCTTTTAAATCACGTCAGGATGTCTATAAAAAGATGTCTGCTTCAGTTGCAAGAGACTGAACTCAGTGTAGAAATTGGCCCTGCTATGAAGAAGGTTGGACTAGATGGTCCCAATGGCTTTAATGATTAGGAAATACACACAGAAACACATCCAAGTGTAAAACCCAATTTGCACAAATACTGGTAATGCACAACACTTATGAATTCATTTTTGCTGAGGACGTCAAGCACTCAAATTTAGTGTTAGCTCTCTATGGATGCACTAGTCATACTGTAGGATAGGATGTATACAAGAGGAAGAAAGTGTGGTTTCAAGTGCAACCAAACCAAAATTCCAATTAAATGTGAACCCTGTGTTTGCACATTTTTGTTTATGCATTCATTTTTTAAAATCACTTCTTTTTAATAGCCTGAAAATGAAGAACTGTGTTCCAGTAAAAATAACACAGTGACCAGATAGAGCTAGCAAATGAAAGGGTATCAGCTCAGGAAAGCACTGCTTAACCCTGCATTGACCAACACCAAGCTGTTGGGACTCCCAAGCACCACAGTCTGCAATTCTTCTGAGACACCTATGTGTCATCATTTAATTTGTATAATCCACAGTAAACCTGAGCATAATTACAGTTCCATCAGTCTTAGCCCTCTACAAAACAAAATGCTTTTCCCAGAGCGTAAAGAGAACAACTCCACTCTGCTCTCATCAGCCGTTCCCAGAAAGAAACTTCAGCCTCCACTGATGGAGCTTTCCCTTGGAGCACTGGTCACCAAGACCAGGCAGCAGGAATGCAGTGAAGCAGTTTGCACAGCTCATGCCTTGTTGGTTTGCATAAAAGTTTGGCTTTTATCCAAAGAGCTAGAATCCATGGCAGCTTCTCATTCCTAGGAATCATATATTTGAATGCTGAATGCCCTGCCACCTCCAATTAATTCAGAAAGTTCTTTATGGCATTTTATGCCAGCAAATTTATCAATTCAGCCTGCTGACTATGTGAGTCTTTTTTTCTACATACTCCACACTGAGTACCTGTAGGCAAGTAAAAGATGCCATGCATGAAAGCACAGCACTTCTTCTTAGAAGTTCAGTGACAAAGTCTCTTTCTTGTCTGCTTCATGGCACTGACACTTAGGACACCTTTCTAGTGATACTAGTACAAGCTATTGGTCATAGTCCATCATGACTTTGCGTAACTTTATCCAGCTATTCATTTGAATATTGTCATTCATTTGTCAGATGAATTTCACCAATCAGACTAGCTAGATGGAGTATTTTAGCCAGAACTTTGCCCTAAATTGCACCTTGTTTACGATTTTATCAGGGAAAAAAAAAAAAAGGAAAGTAACATTCAAGCCAATAAAGTCAGTGGTTTTACCTTACTCCTCAATTAGTCCATTTATTTCAGTGAAGCTCCACAGTCTTGCACAAGAGCTAAATATGTCTCCCAGTATATTCTTACTGCCGGGAATAGTCCTTGTGCAATTGAGAGCTCCCTGAGCCACTGCTGAAGGAAGGTACCGTGGTGATCTCTGCGAAACCAGACCTCTTAGGTGAGATGTCAAACTGAGGTCCCCAGAATTGCATTTCCAGACAGTAAGACTAAACCAAACTAGCTGGGGACATCCCAGTCCTGGCTGCACAGTTCTCCTGTAGTAGTGAGATAGTTGTTCATCATTTTGCAATACAAACTCCGCTCTAGTATTTCTACATTTTTGATTTTGAGAATTGAGAAGCCTGGAGCTCAGTGCTTTTTCAAAATGTAATACATGCCAGATGCGTATTTGTCCACCGCATGGTTATGTAAGAGTGGATCAACAAGTCTCTCTGCTTCTCCTTTCCCATGGCACAGCAGACATGATTTAAATCCCAGTCTGCAATGTTTGCTGCGTGCTGATGTCTTTCCACACGAAAGGTTTGAGATGTCATAGGCCACAGGACCACAGATAGGCAGCTAGCTATCAGTGCTGCAGGATTTCCTAGTCTATGGCTAGATATTAAGTAGCTACAACAAACAACAGAGCCCAAACAGTGTTTCCTTTAAGCTGAACTCCTCCATCCTGAAAACTGCAGAGTAGGATTCTGTCAGAACTGGTCCCCCCGCCAAAAAATTCAGCGTAGTTTTAGGAAATTCTGACCTATGAATAAAAAAAAGTTACAGAAGAAGAGACATCCATCCTTCGATTTTACTGATTTCTTCTCTTTTCTCCCTTGTCCCCCCGTTTATATGAGTTTTTAAATCCAGATGATCAAAGCAATATGTATTGTAGCAGTTCAGGAAAAAGAAAGCCTTTCACTCTCAGTTGTTCAGGCCCACACACTACTGCTGAGGTACCATTTTGATGTCCTGTTCTGGCAGCTGTGTAATTATATCTCAAGTAGCATAATTAGATTCACTGTGCACACACTCACTGAAAGAGAGATGAACAACTGCAGAGGCTTTCAAGATAAGATTTTTATACTGATGCTCTTTCTGCTGCTATACGAAAATTCTTGTAGTGAAGTCAGTGAATCACAGTAATATGTAAGTGTTGACAGCTATTTATGTTAGGTCCTTTCGAATTTGTAAACAGAATATGACAGAACTAAAGCAAACACCAAGAGGTTATTTTGCACTCTGCTGAACTACACGAAGTGATATGAAGACATTTCAGAAAAGTTTTACAGAGCTGGAGAAAAACGCTGTACTGTAGGACAAAAATTCAAGGTTGTTTTGGAGGAAAATCCCTTCACCTGGGTCACAGTGAAAGTTCATCCTTGTAGGATCGCGCTGGTTCATGTGAGCTTCCCATCTGTGTAAAGCAGATGATTCCCAAACCAGGCGTGCTCAGCGTGTGCCCATGGACAGGAGGGTGCACACAAGGCACGGCCTCTGTGTGAGCCGCACACGCTGCTGTGGCCAGCGTCGTCTCAGCTCCCAGCACACACACACAAACCAAAAGGGTGTGCAGGTTCTGCTGTAGCCACAGACAGGATGTAGCCCACAGAGCATTTCAGCAGCCAGCCACATCCTCCTCCACTGTTTCTTTTTTAGATTTTATGGGAGTCCCCAGGATCCGCATGGAGCAACACTCATTCATTCTTCATACTGCTCTTTCCCTTAACCTCCCACTCTCATCCCACTAGAAATCACTGAAGAGAGAAAAATACATGAGGACCTGGGTATAAGAATGTGAAAAGCTTGCTTGGTGAAGCTATAGACAAAATAGATTTAGAGTTAAAATTCACAAGAAATCTCTGCTCTGTGTCCCAGTTCTAGTTTTCAAAGAGTTGACTGTAAGGTATTCAAGATTTTGGGTGTTTGTTTGTTTGTCTCCCCTGCCTTTCCTTGCCACATTTCTATTTCTGAACACATTTCAAGGCAAAGGAACAGAGTACTTTCATTCAATCAAGGCCAGTTCCCATTTTGATAGTGCAAAGACTTCAAGTGTGGCTCAGGCTGACCCAAGGTATGCTCAGACTAATCTTGTGATGTCATTAAGCAATAGAGATGATGGGCATAAAGAGATTAATGTGAGAACTAACCAGTCTGGCAGCATGGATGTCTTCACTGCTGCAGTCCTCTATGTAATTACACAGTGTGCCTTTCCATCTCCAAGAGCTTTTGCTTATTTGATTTTTGAAGTGAAACAATAATATGGAACCAGTAGGAAGGGGCAGTGATCATTTAAGTTCTAACAGGTGAAAAAAATGCATTCTTTTTCTTGCACACAGTCATTTTATAACTTATTTATGCAGTATTCCGATTTACTTATGCTAGTATAAATCAAGAGTAACTCAGCCACTCAGCCGGCATGAAGGAGTTCTCAAAAGTGAGATATTTGGTGTTTTCTCAGCTTGGAGGGCGTCACAATACTTTGTGTGAATACCTCCTGTGACTTCTGCCATCCCCCCAAGAAAGCACATTTCCTGTTAGCTATAGAAGAATGCTCAGAAATGCAAGCACTCTGGGTTAAGAACTTATAAATGTATTATTGCTTAAAGCATTATCATTTTCAAGCCAATTTCATGATTTTGAGCACTCGGGGTTGGCAGCAGTAAGCAAGTCAGAATAAATGAGGTGTAAATGCTAAGTAAGGCCAAAGAAATATGCACTGCATGAACAGCATCATATCTGAATCTCTTGTCCACAGTTCTGTTGGCTGACCTCTAGATAATATCTGGAATGCCACTTACTGAACGTTGCTTCAGTAACCTCTGTCCTGCTGCCAAAATCAATACTCCTGGTTTTGGTAACATGGCCTGTTATGATACATGTTATTTAGAGGTGAACTGATCATAAAGAACCTGATGAAAACTGGAAATATTGAGAGAACAGAAAATATTTTTAGGAAAAAATTATAAGACATGGAAAATTTTAGTTATTTGGGCAGCTGAGCACAGCAGATGGCAAGATCTTCAGGGAAATAAACACAAAGTTTGGGAAAGCAAGAATGTGTTCTAGCAGTTGCCAGTGATCTCATGCAGCAGGAAAATCAGTCAAAAATTAAATAGACACTCAGTAGCACCAGTGTTTTGTCAACATTTAGTAAAGAACGGGGACTTGGCAGCCAGAAAGGATAGGACAGAGGAGGCTGACTGGCTTCGAGGGCCAGTGTTTGCAAAAATAATTGTCAGGATCAGATGGTGTTACAAATTTAGCAATCAGGAGGTTTCAATGGAGATTCACCACTTATAAATCAAAGAATGTGCAGCTATAAAACTAAACTAATCATAGAACCATTAAGGTTGGAAAATACATTCAGAGTGGTGGAGTCCAACCTTTGATTGAACACCACCATCCCAACTAAACCATGGCACTAAGTGCCACGTCCAATTGTCTCTTCAACACTTCCAGGGATGGTGACTCCACCACCTCCCTGGGCAGCCTGTTCCAATGCTCAGCCACCCTTTCAGTGAAAAAATTATTCCTGATGTCCAAACTGAACCTCCTCTGGTGCAGCTTGAGGCCATGTCCTCTTGTCCTGTCACTGGCTGCCTGGGAGAAGATGCCGACCCCCACCTGGCTACAACCCCCTTTCGGGGAGCTGTAGAGAGCAAATGTGAATCTGCTACAGTCCTCTCCCAGGACAGTGACTGTCAAGTGATGAAACAAACCATGAGCAAGAGCTGGACATATTACATGGTAAAGCAAATAATATTGTCCTGAGGACACATTTTTATCAATTAATATGGTTCATAAATATTGTCCTTGATTGATATGGTCTCTAAACAAATGATTAAGTTTAGAAATACAACTACTGAATGTTCATAAATCCATGTTATTCCATAGAAGGCCCATAACCATCTCTTTGAGGTAAAGACTGCACAATATTTCACCTAGGATTTGTCCTTTCTCCATTCATTGCTACTCAAACTTCACATTCCACATATATAGGACAAATAAGGAAGGCAAAATTTGGCCTATCATATCAGACTGAATTAGCAAGGGATTTCATTTTAAAACAAGAAATTTTAGATGGCCAGAATTATCATTGTTCCACTTGCGTATTACATTTAAATCTCTACTCAAGGTCTCTTTGTACATGGGATTCTTTCTCAGTCTTCATTTTAAATTACCACTAGCTATCCAGGTGCCAAAACTTGAAAAAAGGATAGCTACGGATGCAAGGAAAAGTGATGATGGGGAGAAATTATACATGCTTATAATAAGCTTATATATGCTTATTATACCTGTATATAGATGCTCGATGTGTAATCATTGTGGAACTGAGTTGATCATTATTTACAACCATACAACTTTCATAGTATCTGCCCCATGATTAAGTATCAATTTGAAGAGACAAGGCTGGGTTTACAAACAAAATGGACAAAACCTTTCTTGTGTATCTCATGTACCTGTATGTGATACTTATGCCTGCATGTATATGCCTGTTGCAGCTGAGATGAATGAAGTGCTCTTCATGGTAAAATTAACTCAGTTACTTTATTTTTTAATTTGAATTTACACATTCTGTAGTAATTCTGCACTAATGAGGTGGGTGAATTCCTTGTCTACTGATGTCAGAGGTTTTTCCTGAAAGGGGAAAGGATTTCATGCAGTATTTGAAAAGAGCTGAATTGAGCGAAATGATTCATGATATATATGTACGCAGGTGGATATCTTAGGCTTAGATCTAAGTACAACAGGACCATGACCAAACAATAGCAATTCATAAGCTTTAGCAGGAATTGTGGACAATTTGTAGTATTTTTGTAATTTACATCAGCTTTTAATCTGGTTTTAGGTATCCCAGTTGTGTAACATTGCAGAAAACAATCCCTTTAATTTTTTAATCATTTTTTAATTAATTGGATGTTCCAGCAATTTAGAAAATTTCATTAGTCTTAGACTCTCAAGTACTTAAAAAAATTAAGGCATGCCATCTACTTCAAAGCTTTGGGCCATTTGAGTAATCAAGACATACTGTTGTTCATCTAATCTAGCATTTTGCTATTAATACAGGCAAAAAAATACACAGTGGTCAATTTCTGAGATATGTCTCCAGAAAAAAATTCCTCCCAAAATTTAATAATTTGAAATTTATTGGTTCCTTGAAACTTGAGAGTTGATTATGTACTTCCTGTGCTTTTAATATTATAACTCTGAATATATTTGGATTTGAAATATTTTTAAAGATTCTCTTTTGTACCCAGATAAAGATATTGACCCCAAATGTAGCTTCCACTATTGAAACAAATCATCTAACTGTTTGCATGGAAAGAGCAATCTTTCCATCAGTTCTGCATTTACGGTTGTTCAGTTACAATGAATCCTGCTTGCCCTTTGGCCAAATGTCTTATCTGAATGCAATTAACATTTCTTTGTTTTTTTTTTTTAATTTTTCAATGAAAAAGCATTTCTAACCCTCCCCCCACATTATGTATAGTATGCAGAATGTTTTCCAAAAAATGCTTCTGTAGCCAGTTCTTACTCAGAAGACTCAAATCTCCTTCAGAAATTATTTGTAATAATCCAATCAACCACCTACCTTGGCTCATTAATGTCTATCACCAGACATATAAAAAACCCCAAACCTGTGGAAAGGTTTATTCCTCAGCCAATGTGTCTACAGACTTAATACACCTGTGGAATTGAATGGATGTTAATGTCTTTCCTATTAGGATCTGCAACAACCCGAGCAGATTCCAAGGCAATAAAAAAAACTCTCCCTCCCACTGATTCAATGGGAGGGACTTTGAGGCACTCCCCAGCTCTTCTGTGCATTCAAAACCTTGCAGCATAAGACCTATGAGTCACTGAGCAGGGATCTCATCTTTATGTTCATCTGAGTGGCAATAAATAACTTTCATTCTTCATAAACAGATTAGTACATATGTGTAAGCATATGCACATGCACAATTCTGGCATATAAAATAGGAGATAAATAAACAACCTGTGCTGTCAAATGTGTGAGAAATACGTCTGAAGTGTTTCAGGTTACGGGTATTTCTATTTTGCTAGCTTGGAGGCAATTTTCTTTGCATTTAGCAATAATTTAATTGTCTTTAATCACGTCACAATTGTCTTGAAGATACACGCCTTATTTACAAGGAAATCACTTCTACAGCTCAATGTTTTTCTGGTCAAATATCATGACTCAATTAGGACAAACAGAATATACCTGGTGTGGAGAGATTACCTCATCATAACAATTAAATTCAGCATTACTTAACATTTTAACTCCTAGGAACACAGATCTGTTCTTGTCTGGTTTGCAATCCAATGACATTCAAAGTAAACACATACACAAGTAAGTTTATAGCCACGCCCTCCTTCCCCTTTAAAATTTTGATTAAATATCCATGTCATGTTTTTGATGAAAGACACATCAAAATATAATATTTTAACAAAGCAGTTCTACATCATTTCCTGTCCCAAATATACATAAAGGCCCAGATTCATGGGTCCACTGAGAGGGAGGTTTGTAGCAGAAGGTCTGCACTGTACATTGCCTCCTGAGGGAAAATGCAGTACAAGTTGATGGCAGTGTAAGGCAACCATGGCAGGAAGCAAATGTACCTTTTCAACGTGAATGTCAAAATTACTTTTCATTTTCAGCCAAGAATGTCAAACATAAGTTCTGAAAATAAATCTATTTACAATTCAGGCAGTTTTGCTTTCATATTCTCTATCAAAAAAATTACTGCATTTGTTTGCACTTAGATTTCATCTTAAGTTTATTTATGGGTGTATCAAAAAGGTGGGATTTTTCACATCTGCAACCCATTTGAATATGTAATAAAAGATAGCTTAAATTTTTTAAACAGATCACAGAATCATTAAGGTTGGAAAAGACCTTCAAGATTATCAAATCCAACCTTTGACTGAATACCACCATGACCACTAAACCATGCTGAAAAGTGCCATATCTACTCATTTTTTGAACATTTCCAGGTATGGTGAATCCACAGCTTCCCTGGGGAACCTGTTCTGATGCTTACCATGCTTTCAGTGATCCAGGAGTTCTGTCTGACTGAAGAGGTTGAAACCAAAACTGCTTGCAGATGATACTCCTGGCAACCATGAGAGCATGCTTATAAAGAACTCAACTTTTTATTTGTATATCTCTGTAAGTTACTAATTTTTCCTTGGGTCATATCTGAAACAAAAATTAATAGCTGTCTTTCCCAATTCAAAGCTGTTGTAGAAAAAACCAAATGGAGATTCTGAGAAATCATTACTACAAAAAAAATTAATGAAATTGCTAACTATTTCAGTGTGTATGTTGACGTGCCTAGCAGGCTCTTTCACAAAGCAGGGATGCAAACACCATGACTGTGTTCTTTAAAGGTCCTTTCTTCACAGAAAAATTTATCATTAGAATACAAAGACATAACACAACCCCAAATCTACTCAGCTGGTATTAGCCTCCTCTCTTGCCTTTGTGTAGAAAACAGACAAACCTTGGCTTGCTTTGCTTCATGGCTTAGCTCAGACAGATAGCCACAAATCTCTCTGGACTGCTCCTTCACTCTTTCAGCTATTTGGTTTAGGCAGAAACTGGATCAAATCCAAATACCATACCTGCTAACGTGTCATGGACAACTGATTTTATATTTTGACCAGTAAAGAACAATTTTTAGTGGCAAAGCTAAACTGTTGGATCAATATAATAGGAATTCTTTTGCGGTGTCTATTTATAAATACATCAGTATCATAGCAAAGCAGTTACGCAATTTCTGTTTCTCTAATATACGTTCACATGCTGGTGACTATTTAATGAAAATAGAATGATAAGAAGAATTATCGCCCACTGATTGCTTCTAGTTTAAGCTTGGGGAGGAGGGTGTATAAGCCTTCACTTTCACATTCTGTTCCTTCAGTTAAACATACAAGGCTTGGTCTGTAGATCTGTATCATGTTAAATATATATATATATAGCTTGTGAGGTGGCCGTAGTGCTGGGATGTGCAAATCCAGCTTTGAAGCCTACACCTCTTCCTGTTTATAAATAGAGTCCTGAATGTTAAATACTGCACTGAAGCAGATGGTACCTTACAAAAGAAGCCATTAAATAGCTTTAATTTTGCTGTATCCATTATTGTACATGCAGGTAGAAAATGCTTGCACATTTATGTGGATGAATGTGCAAATTATGTCTCATCCTCACACTTTCGACAAGTCCCTAATGTTGCAAAATGTGTGTTTTCCTTAGCATAAAAGAGCTCCTCACCCTATTAGGAACAGCATCTGCCCTTTAAGCCTTACACAGAGATAGCTGGGGGCACACCTGCAGGGGTTCCTGTGGCAGGAGACAGACCTAGGAGGAAGCTGTGCTCCCTACCCCAGCTGGGCACAGGCTCTGCAGCCCCACGGTCCTGATGCAGTCCTGAGCTGCCCTGCACCATCTGCATGGCCCAGGATTAGGACTTCACAAGTAAGGCTTAAACAAACCAGCAAAAGCTACCGGGACATAATCAGCAAGTGTCTGAAGAGATCCTTATGCCTCAGCTGCAAACAGACTCAATAGAAACATTACAAGACTGTGAAATAACTGTGTTAAATGGGGCATGGCAAAGTTAATTCCAAAGTCCAGAGGCTCCTTAGTAGCTGGAGACTGGAAAGGCAAAGGGGCAGAGAGGTGGAGATACTTCTGGAGTCACACCTGACAAAACTGCAAAAGTGCTTGCGAAGTCTCTGGAACCAAACTGACAGACACAAGCTCTGGGAATCAAACCACGGAGGGATGTTAATGGTGCTTGGTCCCCAGTGGGCTATTGTAAATGAAGATAACAACTGCCAAGCACATTGTCCAATATAAAAAGGCAGAACGCGAGAGACAGGTATTTCTAGACCACTCAGACTGCATCCCAAGAAGCTACAGTGCTGATTTAGTGTGAAGAGAGCTGGGTAAAACAATGTACTGTAATAAGAGTTTAACACCATATACTGGAACAGTCTTGGGAAGCTAAATTCCCTTTCTTTTCCTGGGAGATTCCACAGTATGATTGTTTCTTTCTCACTCAAAGTCTGTTTGATATATTCCACTTTCTCTCCTAGGAAATAACATTTTATTTATGCTGTTCCTTTCCCATATATTCAAGAATTTCTGGTTTTATGCACTCAGTTAAGCTGACAGTGGTTTCTGGCACCTTCTGTGCTGCAGGTACAATTTGTTCAGTACTCTCTGTGTTGTCCTCAGACATCACTGAGCAACACAGTAATGTTATGATGCCTGTGTGTGTCACAGGTCTGACTGACAATCCCAACGTCCCCCTAAAAGCACAAATCTAATCCTCAATTTGATAATGCATTTTTAACAAAAGAACCTTTTTTTTTTTGAAGTAAACCATGCAAAACTTTCTTATTTTGAAGCATTCAAACTACTTCTAGTTGCTAATGAAATGCTTGTCCCCATTAGCCTCCCCATAGTTTCAGTAACATAATTACATCCCCATCTCTCACAGCAGAGCTCATTTGTGAAAGCCTTGCATAAAAAATATCAACTACATAATCAGAAAATAAAAAATATCCCATGATAATTGAGGTGACTAGAACTGGTAACAAATATAAAAGCACAGTGAAGGGGAGTGATTCCCAAACAAGCCGTAGTTTTTTTAGTGGGACTACCTGGGTAAGCATTAAAATTAATGAAAAAAAGCAGGGTAAACTGCGACTAGGTCATGAATAATTGTTTAACTGAAACAGAGTTAATTAATTATTTTAAAAGAACTGTTTGACCTGGAAAACACTATGTGGAGAGTAATTGTTACAGAAGCTCTGTAAATTGGGAGATATTTTGGAGTTACAGTAGGTGTGGGATGTGTAAAGATAGAAATGCTTCTACTTTATATGGAGGATGAGCAATGCACTAAAACTGCACAGGGATGTGCTGATAAAGTTCTTAAAATCAAAGATCTTTGTTCCACCATTCTCAAAAACATTCAGCAGAGAACATAGTTCTGGAAAGCTGCATTTCAAGCATCAGAGAACAGCATTTGCTTTGAGATGCTTCATTTTCAGTGAGACATTGAAAATGTTACATATACAGTTACTCCTAATTGTGTTGGGATCATGACAATAGATGACTATATGCACTTTTATTTGCCATGACAATCATTAACTAGATTTGTAGCAGTTGGTGTTTTCCATGAAATGAAGTTGATCAGGTCAGTAATGAAGGGTCTGCCATGTGTTTGCAGCTGGGATTTTATTTGCTTTATCAGAACATTCATGCTCACACCATATGTGTTTTCCCTTACTCTAGTGACTCTGACTGCTCTGCTAAATGAGCATTGCTTCAAATGGACTGAAGTTGGAAAAAGACTTCAGCTCTTTTCTTGGTTTTAATTTTTAAAAAAACAAGCTTCTAACCTCAAAATTTTGCTGCATTAATTAAAAATATTACTGATCATTGGGTTAAATGCTGCAAGTAGTTTTGCCACATCTGAGCAATGAGGTGACAGCAGGACATTCTCTGCAGGGTGCAGGAGGGATTATGTTGATTACAGTCCGAGGAAGAGCCAAATCAATGCCTCTGTGACTTTTGGTACTACTTACCACTGTTCATCTGGTTACCATAAGAAGTCACACAGACAAGTAATAATATGGAACTCAGTCCAACAGGGAAAGGTTCCCTCACAGGGAATCTGTGCACTGATAACAATGATTTATCATGATATTAATCTGGGGATTTATAAATCTAAAATGTAATTGCCCATCTGGAGAAAATCACCAAACAAATGACATGCCATTCCACATCAGAGCAGCACAGGGAACACTGGAGGTTTACTCACATGGCTACAGCATCACCTTGTTACATAGAGAGACTGAGAGATTCTCTGAATGGTGGACAAAAAGCCTTGTCAATGCTGTGCAACACGACCTTCAACTTTGAAGAGTCTTAGAGAAGTTTGCTTACCACTGTGTTTGCAATCAAACTGAAAAAAGGATTGTGCTGGGCTTAATCCCTTGCCTCTGGCCTTAATTAATCCATAGTGTATAGTTACCGATCACAGCATTGATTTTCTCCCATGGATTTCTAATATAATGTATCTTCGGACTCTCAGGCAGAGAATCAAATAGAATTCCACTCTGGTCTGTTCATTGGCGCATTGTTGAAATCAGGAAATATAAGCCTAAGGTTGAAAAAATACAATAGTGACAGAAATGCAGTAAAAAACTTTGTGTACAAAAAACCCCCTTATATACAGGGTATATAAATTGGGCAGCAAATGATTTGCAGGCACTTGTATCCATTTAATGCTTAATGGCCATGAAAAATTGATGCAACTACATATATTTATCATTTGCTAGGTTCATATTAAACCTTGAAGCTGGGGGAATGTGTACCTCATAAAGTTACCCAGAGCTGCTTTTGGAATTTTGAGGAAGGTCAGCTATGCATTAGAATGTACAATGCTGAGGAATTAACTTCCATGTTTAAGCATGCATACTTACTAAAAATTGACCTTCCAGGAAGTAATTACTTAAATATGTTCTGTCCACTCTGCACCCAAGGTTTAGCTTATACCATACATTTTCATGGTTGGTGAATATTTAATTTTCTGTACCTAAATTAAGGAGCAGGAAGCAGAAGCCCTACAAATGAAAAAATATTTCCCTTCAGTTTTTCTACCATTGTTCATTCTAAAGCCCACTACCTACTACTACCTACTGCCAAGTCATTAAATACCTACTGCAGTTCATTTTTAAGGAGTTTGCCAAGCAGCAAATGGACTTGACCTTAGAAGTGGGGAAAAATATACCATCCACTCTAGCAACACTGTTGTAGCACTAGAAAATGTATCCATTCCTAGTGATTCATCATCACAGGAAGGAATTCTGAAGTCCTTCCTGGATTAGAAGTGATGACAAAACTACTCCAGTTTATAGCGCAACTTTAATTACCGTGTTGTCCACAGAAAATTTGGTATTTAATCCCAGTTTAGGGGAGCATTTTTAATCTGAGTCAGGGTTTCCTGATACTAAACACAGGTCTCAATTTATAAGAAGACTTACTTTAGAACTGCAAGTATGTGACTGTTGCTTAAGGAAAGAGTGACTTTGATGGGACAGTCCCTCCAGCTCATCACAAATGCCAGTGCGTAGGCAAAATGAGAATCCAAGTGCTGGGATAAATGAGAGCCCCATCAGATGGTAAAAGCCAAGAAAATGCCATGAAAAATTAACAGTTTTTAACTGTTATGAACAGCTTACATTATGGAAAACCACAAAGTTTGGGAAGAAGGGACATAAAGGCCGCTCCACTATTTGCTTTTTGCCAGTGGCCATTAACACTTATCTAAGGAAGAAATGTGAGACAAACAGCAATTCTTTTAAATATTCAACCACCTTCCTAACCATATTCCTAACCACCTTCCCAAGCTGAAAACTGCACCTGAAAAAAAACTTTTAATAGCCACTGACTGACCTGTCTCCCACAGAAATTCAAGTCCTTACTTTGGCATTCTTAGTTCTTTGTCTTCATAATGCCATGGATTAACAAGCTGCATGAATTAACACTGTGTTGCCTGCACAACTCCCTTTTTTGTTTATTTTGAAGTCACATCACAGCGTGAGTGTAGAAGAAGCCTTATACTGTAAGAAATAGTGAGTAATCACTGCCTACATGCTTTCTCTGAACCATCTATCATTTTACAGGCCTGTGTCATGCCTCCCTTAGTCACCTCTTTTTCATAATGAAGGCAACTGTGCCACAACTGTTAATGAGGCTGGTTTTCCCCTTTTTCCCCTTACCACGTCGATATACTTCCAACTGAAAGAAAACTTCCAACAGAATAGGGATAATGTTTGTAAATGCAAGCCAGGCTCCTGCCCTACCCTGCTCCTTGCAAAATAAGGTGATACTTCTATGCTATCTTCCAGATAAATCATAACTTGCATAACACTCCTTAAATAACCTCATTAATCCTTTAGACATGGGAACTGTAGCAGTATGTGTCTGTCTTTTCATCAAGGCCTAGGAAAGTCAAAGAAGATCGTGTGTGGTTCATGTGTGAGTCAGGTGTGCACAATCTCATTTTACAGCAGGGCAGTAATTACAGAAGAATCTGTGGTCAAGGAATTCTTCATGCAAAGCATCTGAGCGCACTGGTCTGTCTCATGGTCTGCAGACATCCAAGAGCATTTGGGAGAAGGGTGACTGCTAAATTTTATCACTAACTTTATATAAAAAAAGCAATAGTAGTATACATTTCTGTACATATATCAAGAGAGATTGTAAAGTAGCTACAAATAGCTCCACATCCCAGAGTTGCCTAACTCCTACTAGAGTCAGTAAAATTTATGCAGCAAAACCATCATCGCAGTAAGAAAAGTTGTATGTGACCACTTTTTTAATCTTTGTCTTTAGTCCATTATAATTGCTCAGTAACAGGAGATAAAAATTGTCATCATTTCTTAATTGCTTTTTGGAACTTCACTCAGTCCCTGATTCTTAAAATCTCTGCCTCCCTGTCCTTTCTAATTTGATGCTACTTTGTCCCAGAAATGTCAGCCTTTGTATAAACAGACTAAAATCTCCCACTCTCCTATTGGAACCAAAGTATTTCCCGGCCTCCAGGTGCACAAGGGCAAAGAGTGCATGTTCAGACTCACACCCTCTTCCCAGCCCTTTGCACCCTGACTCCCTGCAGAGGAAACCTTCGTGCAATTGGCAGGCGGGAGCTGAAAAGAGCTTGGTGACAGAGGTAGGACTGCAGGGTGTGTCCTGGAGCTACCCTGCTCCAACATAGCCAAAGACAGGCAGTGCTAGCAGATCTGAAAGTGTGTGGTCAAATCTTAAGAGATACTGAGGTGGATTTTGCCATCACCCTCTCCATATTGTGAACAATTATTTTCCTTTTTTCTTGGAAGATGCACAAGTAATATAAACAGGCATTGAATAGCGGTGTGATATAAGGTGTGTTCTTGTTTGTTTGTTTTTTCCTTCATCTTATAAAAAATGTTAAATCCTTCGGGACAATTTCGTGCAACACTATAAACTCAGATTCCATGATCAGCTGAGAAAAAATTATGTTAAAAAATGACATGATTCTATGCTTTGTTAACAAGTAATTTCATAAGAAACAAACTTATGATTTATTTGTATATGCTTTTGAATTTAAGTTTAATACATTGCATAAACCTAAGAGCACTACTAATGGAATTTTCATGGCTCGCCAGTATTCCAGAGTACACTGGAATTCCTGTTCTATTTCCTAAAACCATTCTAAGACCTTGAGGTGAACATTTTGTTGAAAAAAATAATCAGTAAACCAAATGTTGACCTGACAAGAGTGGAACTTTGGTTCTGCAGATCAAACTTACAGTGGTACATTTTCAGTTAGGCATTCTCAAAATATGAGTACTGGGAGCGTTTTACCTGGGTTTCTAATGTTTTATGTGTAGCTGCTTGGTTATGGATATGAAGAGCTCAGCAAAGAGCCCCCAGGAACAGAGCCCCACTGTTTTTTTTCTCAATAGGTTTAGCACCTAAATACTTAGAAGAATGTGGCACTTTTCCACAGAAAAGACACACAAGTGAGTTGTTGAGAGTGATGAGAAGAAAGACATTGGAAATTTTATTTCAAGATTTAAACTAATTGCTTTATTTTGTCAATGTTTTCCGCTCAATCAATGCATTGTGTCATCAGGCTGGGCATCAGAATGGACTTGAGTATAGTATTGATCCATATTTTTCTGGTGGATTACACTGTTGGAATCCAGATGGGTAACTAGGGGAGTAATTTTTCAATCATATCTGTGTTGAATCTGATTCTGTGCCAGAACAAATCAGGCTAAACTTTTAAGCATCCAGTTGGTTAATTATGAGGAAAAAATAATTGTGCCAGGGAAATCACAATTAAAGCCTTTTGACATTATGCACCCCATTGTAAGTGTTGGAAAAAGAAGGGTTGTGCCTGTACATGGGCTCTCACTGCCTCTTGTATTGATGGGGCAAGTACATTTCGTTAGATTTTTTGAATTTTAGTAGCTTGTGAAGTACCTTACAGTTCTTTGGGATGCTTGAGACTGTAGTGAAGAATGGGCAGCGTAATCAGCCGCCACGTTACAGGCCTCTGCTAAGTCTATCATGAACATGTGCCCATACAAAAACCGGATCATACTATGTAGATTTCTTAGATACCTTTCATGTGCATTTATACCTAATTTAAAATTGCATTTCCATGTATTTTCATTGAAGTCAAAATGTTTCACTGTATTTCACATGATAGACCTGAATTCTGTAAGTAGATTTTTCTTCCATGCATGTGAGAGGTGCATTAGGCCAATTTTGTACTGAAAATGTGTGTTTCCTCTGAATGTTACTGAAAGATGAAATCATGCATAGTTTGAACAGTGAAGCAGAAAAACTGTGTGACTATTCTAGGGAAATTTCAACATAAATAGGCAATACACAATAGCAGTATAAGTGAGGTTATTTATAGATGGATATTGTGCTATGCAGATAGGCTATGATGAGACAGTAATAGAACAAATTCTCAGTTCAACATATTTGATAAAGTTGTTCATACTCTCTATTTTCAATGGAAAATTTTCCACTCCCTCTTTGGTGCATTTATTTACTGTATTTTCTTTTGTATTAATATGTACTGATCCACATCTTCGGTTGCTTTTAAATGCACAAAAATAAATAGTTTTATTAGATTAGAAAGTATTTTTTTCTGCATAGAGTGCCTTCTGTTTCTAAACCCGTGGGGGTTTTTTTTGGTTTTTTCTGGAGGATGGAGGTTTCCAAACAGAAACTTATGGGGGGAGAAAGAAACCTTTCCAGGTCTCAGCATTGATATAGCCCTGCATTCCATTTTTTTTAACATTCACTCATCGAGTTGCTCCTCTGATAAGCTTTAATTTTTTTGATTGCAGTACCTCTAAATATGAACATTGGAAACATGAGTAAAAGGTGCCCAACATGCAAAGGTTGGCTTAAAAATGTGACAATCCTTCAACTTTGGAGGGGGTTTTTAGTATTTATTTTGGACCTAAAACCTTTGAGGTTTATATTCTTTTACAACAATAATGAGCAGAAACATTCTTTTCATAAATTAAAAATGAGACTTCCAGCTAATTATATAGCTACACAGATGCAGAAGACTTGGAGGTGAAATGCAGGTTTTGGGAAAAGAAATTTAAAAAAAAAAAGGTGTGTGTTATGATGACTGGATCGTTTCTGAGAGCTCCAAAGTGGGGGATGGGGAGAGGCAAGGAGGGGTGATGGGGAGAAAAATGAAATAAGAAAGGAAAATACATCATAGGACATTGAAGACTAATGAACAGAAATGTATAAGATGTATGTTTTCATATTCTGGGTTGTTGATACGTGTCAGTGATGACAGAGTTATTGATGGCACCTCCAGATTTTGGCACTATTGGCAGTGAGCGTGTTTTCCTAAATTTTTATCCTATTTTGCTAGATATTCTTCTTGTTATTCAAGTGAGCAAGTCCAGCCTTTTTAAAATGTATAAAGGACCCACCTGGGTTTTTTTGTGAATCTCTGTGAGAAGCAGCTGTACTTAGCTACTCAGGGGTATTGTAATACCATACAGGCAAGATGGCACATTAGTTCTAGTAGTGTTAGATGATCCTTGCTAAGAAAAGTTCTGTATGACAAAAATGAAAGCATGAACTTTTTTTAACAACATGACACAATTCTTCGAGTTATAGAAATAGTTCTGTTCTGTGGTTTTGGTTTTTTGTTGGGTTTTTTCCCCTTACTGTTTGTTTAGTCCTACATTATTTTTATGCTAAGAAACCACAGAAGGCTACGTAGAATCTGTTGCATTCATGTTGTCTGGACTAAAAGCATTCATCTAAAAATATCAGAGGATTATGGGTTACAGTAGGCAAGTTTCAGAGCTGCTTAAAGTTAAATAAACATTTTGCATTTGTTTACTAAAAGAACATGACAAACCAGGCCATATCAACTTCCTTGAACTTATAGCCAATTAAAACCAAACTTTTTATATATATGTAACAGTTTGGGTTACAACTTTAAGAGCATCTATTTTGTACAGTGCTAGAGTTGGGTTGTATTTAATTCCATGTAATTTTTAGAGCTAAACATAGAGTTTTTAGAAGAGGTTGGTTTGAAAGTACTGGAGAATGACGTTCATCAGGTGGGCACAACACCAGCTGCACAGACAACATCTGTGGAAAAACCATGGTCAGACTAAGACTGAAAGTTTGCCATCAGACCTTCTTGCTGAAGCTGATACCTACATTAGCAGTGCTAATGGGCTTTATGTGTGTGTAAACAGTTTTCTGTGGAAATTCACTCATTTTCTAACATTTTCTAAAAAGCCAAAATCAATTAACACATGGAGCATGCTTCTGGAATTTTGTTCCCAGTCTCCTTATCCTTACACCCACTGTCTGCATTTTTCTTGGACTTCTGTACAAGGCTGACTGCAGAGTCCTCAATGGTTAACCCAGCATGATTTCCACATGGTAGGAAAGTTAAAGGAACCCTCCTCCACAGACAGGGAATGGGGTGAACTTCCATGATGGATTGAATCTAATGCACATGAATCACCTCAAGACTTCTGCAGCAGCAGCAGCAGTACCTGCTTTGGCTTTTCCCCAAAAAGTGACCTTTGCAGAGCCTTCTTCTGCTCTATGCAGGCAGAAGTCACCTGATGAAACTTCTCCTAAAATTACACTCAGGTTTCTTTCGCAATGTAGAAGTTAAATGCCTGTCTTTTTTATAGCAAGAGCTCACAAAGATTATGCACTTGTTCAGTAATGCTCATTCAGCTCACACATGCAAGAAGAAAAATGTAAGCACACTGGTTTTGTTGTGGATGTGCAAAGGGAGAATGAGATTCGTTGTTAATGAACATCTATCTTAAAACACATCTGGCATCAGAATGACAAACTGGACGTACAAAAGGAGGGTGGTTGCTCCTCATGCTTCCTCTGTCTGCATGTGCCTCTCTCATATCATAATTTCTCTCATTTATTGAAAATGACAGCTACATTGGCTTTTAAAAATATTTCCTCAAAGACTGTCTTTGCAGAAGTCAAGAGTAAACTCATCATTTAAATCTCTTGGATGTGGTGAAAATGTTATCATATGGAAACTAGAAACCAAAATGCTTATGGAGTAACCAATGAAAGGATGAAATGAAATTCTAAAATCCCTAAGTCCATGGGAAATACAATCTACTCTGCAGCTTTCAGGTTATTTACAATGACATTTTCCCAGAATTTTTGCCAGTTTCTGTGATAAAGACTGAAGAACGGTTTTTGTATCTCTCTTCCTTTCCAAAGGGCTTCATTCTAGCAATTCTCTTGCCATTTTCACCCATTGCCTCCCTCCCTATTAGAAAGAGAAATAGAAACTTCTAAATTGCTTATACAGCCATAACCCTCCATAATTATGATCTATATCTCTTTCTCTTTTTAATTATTTCCCACCTGATCCATTTATTTGAATTAATTTCAGCCCCTGAATATTATCCTCTTAGGAAACTCAACCTGTTCTCTTGGTATTCATTTCAGCCTAATGCTCCAAACTTAGTGCTAGTCACTTTGCTGCAGGGATTAGATGTCCTATTACATCTCCATGGTATTTTTGAACTCTTTTTCTTAGACCATCACCTCAGCCCAGTTTAAGTGCAGTGGAGTACTGGACTTTCTATTTATACCCTAGATGCATCAGATTAATTTTGTGGCTACTTCCCAAATAACACAAGGTTAACATTTCCCAAATATTACCAAAGCTAGAATGCCTCTGCAGAAAACAATAGAAGCAAAGTTAAAAGTAAGATTCTGGAACTTGCTTAAAACCACACACACAAACACACACTCATATATCCCTTGCTGACATATGTGTGTATGCGCTACAAAATGAGTAATTTCAGTGTTTTTAATTTATATGCCTTGTCTGATGTCACATGCCTCATAATTTTGCTGTGTTATACTTCACAATTTGTCTTATGTTTGTGAAGATGCCACATTGTAGGAGGTGTAAAAAAGTAACTAAGGCAAAAGGGGTCCAAAAAAAAAGGGTGAATCAACCAACAAACAAAAATAAACCAGCCAACTGAACGAAAAATCTACTTAATTCTATCTTTGTTTACTTTCCCACTGCCTCCTTTCAAACCACAGGCTGTGCTCCAGCTCTGAGAATGTTTCCAAAAGCTCTGAATTTTCAAAGCGTCAGCACGATTTGAAACAGATCTGTTCGTAGGCTGCTCCAGGGTAATCATACAGCCCATCTCCAAGGCTAATTGCCAGGACACAGTGGTGCACAGTACGGGTTTGTCATCCTTGGCTCTAAATGTGCCAGGTTTACCTGTTAATGGCTACTGACTTTTCATTAGCATTACTGGCCTGCAAGCCGGTGCATACGAGGTGCATGTGCAGGTATTGATGTTTGACTCCAAACCTTGACAGACGGACACTCAGCTGGGACTGGGAGGCCACCCCACACCGCCACATGATGCATCCAGCAGCACGATCCCTCCACGGGAGGCACACAGAACGTTCCCCTCTGGCACACCTGGCCAGCTGCCCCCCTGCACGGTGGAATGAACACAGCTCCAGCATGTGTTCTTCACTGTCTGCTTTCAAGATCGACCTTTCACTTTATTGCAATTCATTGCTTGATGTTGAGACCATATCCTTGGGCACCTAATACATATTTGTCATCAGGCTTTTTAATAGGTAAAGGAAAAGATGAATCATCAGTCCCTAAAACAACTGTTTCTTTAAAACATGCCCAAACTGGGTTCTTCTGTGTTGGTGGCCAGCTTGCATTTGCAAAAGCCTGCCTCATTTTATGAGCAAAGCACACAGCACTGAGTAGCAATCGTTCAGGCTCATTGAGAGCTTTCTTGAGGATAGATAGAAGATTTCTAACTTCCCTTTGTCAAAAAGCATCAATATGTGCAGTGTAATGGGTAGATAATGAGAAGAACCTAGTAGGAGCAGAAAGCTCGTATAACCTGTTCATTTGGCATTCCTGCTGCAGTTACGGGCTGACTATCTCCAGTTCTGATATTGACAATTTAAGGAGGATAATACAAATGATGCAAAAAATTTAGAGAAGAGCCATGAGAATTCTTAAAGGATTACAAAATGTCCTGCATCAATGAAGAACTAAAAGCTTGGTCTATTTAGCTTACAGTGGAAAAGGTTAAGAAGCAATTTAACCCCTCTCTGTGAGTAATAACAGGAGGAGTAAAAGGCTGTTTGGATTAGTAGACATGAGTGTAACTGGAGAAAAGGGGCATATGGACTGGTCTAGATGGGGAATGAAGTTGTTTTTCTGCAGGTGATGATAACTAAGCACTGGAACAAATTGTCAAGGGCTGTGGTGAATTATCCATGGTAGTTTTTGAAGAAGGAGCTGAAGAGAAGTGTTTTGGAGGGAAGACAAGGGAATCTCTGTGACAGCTTATGATGTTGTAATCTACAGATTGCTGTATTTACTTTAAAGAATCAACTAGACCTTTGTATGACTCTTTGTTTAGATGCCTTCTGTGAGTCAGGTCCTGCTAACTCATCGGTTTCCTGCCTTTAGGTGGTGTTGCAACATTCAAGAAAAGGGAGCATTGCTGTAGACTTGTCTGAAGATTTTTCATGTCATTTATTTAGGTCAGTAAAGACAACATGCCTGGGGTATGGATCATAGGTCCCATTTTTACTGAAGTGTTTCCCAATGGCTGTATGTATGCACACAGCATTAGCATGTGTAAGTCTATCTCACTCATTAAATAAAATCCTGTATTTTAAGAAGTGCTTCTGCAAGCATCTGTATTTCGGTATATGCTTTACATATAAGACAAGATAATTAACAGTATCTTGTATGAACAAAGGCCAGAAAGACAATGCAAAAGGACAGCAGACCCCTGAAGTAGAAAAGCACCTCTGTTGTTTTTTTTTTTCAATTTGCACTTTTCAAAAAGAAGAAATTTAGTAATTTCTGCACGGTTATGCAGGATGGTTACCCTAGCATTGCTGAGGTTTTTGCTATGTGATCCCTTCCTAGAAGTGCTTAATGACTGATAAAATTACTTTTTATAGCTTTTAGTTCCATGATTATTGTATCAAGCCATTTGCTGATAGAAGGTTCTCAAAGTGAGTTTATAGTCCAATTTAGCAATGCTGTATCTGAATATATCTTTGAATCAAAGTGTACTGGCAGTATTTTGGTTAGTGCTATTAACCCATTTTCTAAGGATATTGGACATCTGAAGATTCAAGAAGCATTTCTTGTGGTCAGAAACGTCTACAAGAGAAAAGAAATATCTCAATATAAGACCTGTAACTGAGGGAGAGAAAGGTTTTTCACTCAACTCCTTCTTTCTCCAAAAGTGAGGATACAGCAGAGGGAATACAGTCCTCTGCAAATGATTTAATGGGCTCACAAGTAGAACAGCAAAAGCATTACCTCAGAGTAGCTTTTGAATGCACTTGCCATTGCTGTCCTCGTTTTGACACCAAGACATCGAACATTTGAAGTCTCTTCCTTACCTGAAGCTATTTGAAATTTGAATGTGCACTGCTGTAGTAGTCTTCTTAATAAAAAGAAAACTCTTGATAAAAGGCATTGAAGCCCTAAAGAAAGCAGCAGCCGTGAGCACTGGCTTCATTCTGTCACAGGAAACAGCTGGTAGCTGGCTTTTACTGAGAGCTGCCAAGAAAAGGTTGATTGCCCTATCCAACAGTGAGGATATAGCAGGCAGAGACCAACAGGGCATGGGGGTTTCCAACAGGACAGAGCTGAAGCTCAGCTGTATAGCAATGATCCAAACATACAAAGCAGCTCCAACTGGAGTGTTTCAGTTTAAGTTAAAAGGCAGATTAGAGCCCCGCTGGAGCCCAGTTTGAACTTCCAAAAAGTTGAAAGGCATTTCAGTATGGTGTTCATTTTCTTTTCAATAAAGATGTGGTTATTAATCTTCTCTATTACCTTACAAAATGTGTCTACTTCCACTCAAAAGGATATAGTGGAGGATCATGTTACCCCTTATGGCTAGCTGATATAAAAGAATCTACTGGACACCTGCAGGTATTAGAAAGTTCTTACTGGAAAGTGAGCTGTAATTAACTCTTTTATGCTAGCCAGCAACTATTTAGTTTGTGGAGAGGTTGTTTAAGCACTTTAAACCTTTTCTCCTTGTGGAAACACGATTACTATATACCCTTGAGAATTCCGTTTGTACCTGTGAGAAACTTAGTGTCAACAGAAGCAAGAAACCTAAACAACAGAAAGAGAAAACGGCAACAAGGCTGCACCTGGTGTTTTTCTGAATGCTTAGAATACTTATGCTATAGGTAACCAATAATAGTATGTTGTAGTTAAATAATAACCAATGAATCTATTCTAGTAGTTAAGCAACCAGTGGATAAGTAACATGAATGATAAACATACAAAAGTGTATAAATGACACTGGCTATTTGGAATAAACAGCTTTTTGCCGGGAGTTGTTGGTGGGGTTCGTGTGTGTTGTGTCCATCTCAACAGTGACATCTCCTCAGTACACATTAGAATGTTGATGCTATTTTCAACTAATATCTGTTTTTCTGTATTGAGTGTTCCCTCATATTTCACAAAACAAAAAATTTTTACAAATTTGGATATGCTGATTTGATCCACCTAAGCTTCTGAAAATCTACTGAAGCTTCCTCTGGAGTTCAAGATTGATTATATTTTATCATGGCAAGTCAGATCCAGCTCTTTCCCTGGCCAGACAGAAATCATTTCCAAGGAAGAAAAGTGAGTGAGACACAGTCCTTCTGGTCCAGCTGCCACAATACCTGGTAGAGTAGGCTCTTGGCAATGAATCAGGTAGCAGAGTTCTTGTAAAAGAATATTTACAGAGGCAACATAAGGTAATTTTATACTCCCCCAGCCTTGTCTTGGGGACACAGAACGTAACAGAACACTAGCAGAGCAGAACAAGTCAAATTCCTTAAAAAGAACAAATACCTCAGTACAAAATTACCTGTTGGGCTTTACTTGCTCTTTTGTTGATCAAATTTTCCACAGATGCTTCTGTCCATCTGTACACACATCTCAGTATAAACGACCTTTAAAACAGTCTCAGCTCATGTATGCATGGACGTGAACCATCTCAGAAACACATCAGCCCCCTACCCCCAGGGCCATGGCAGGAGACACTATACACTTACACTGCTTGGATTGGCTTGCACATGGAATTTTGTCCAAGGCTGAGGCACATGTAAAAACCACATGCAATTGTGTCACCATGTCAGTCCACACAAGCTCTTCTTTCTATGCAGAACTAATCCCACACACTATATATTCATACTCAATTGCACAGATCCCAACAACTATGCATAACAAGTTGTATATACAGTCCTGTGCAGGAATTTCATAAAATTGCAGCATGTACTGCCATCTGTTAAGATTTACCCATGGTTTCTACTGGCAGTCAACCTTTATTTTCAGAAATATAACTTTCTAGGCAGAAATCAGTTTTTAAGGTCAGGACTGAGTAAACTTGAACTCACTGAACATAAAATTCCTTTGCTAAAGAAAAATGTACCTTAATCAGATGCTGAAAAAAATGAAGAAAGGCTTTCAAAGTAACCAAAGTAGGTTACTTTGATTTAAAGAATAAATCGTTCCATTTATATGAGGAGATAAATGTCAAATTTTCATTTCTCTAGTAGTCTTGTCTCTGCATACAAATCAGTAGCAACTGAAATTACTAAAACTTTCATGTCCAAAATTCAACACTCTTTTCATCATTAAGCAGGACTTCTCTGACCTGGTCCAATGCTGAACCAGACAATGATGCTAAAAACAAGACTCTTGCTTAATATCATGAAGAATTGTAATTCTTGGAGGAAAAAAACTCCAGCCATCCCCACAAAAAACCTAACAGGCATATTATCATATATTAAGAATAATATATATAAAGAATTAAATGAGGAAGATCATTCCCCTTCATTTTAAAAATGAGGTATAAATACATTATATATAACATACACATATTGTCCACAGTCTGGGAATCAAGACAGCATAAGCAACCAAAAACTCCCGAAGCAAGCCCAGTCAACAGAACATATTATAAAAAACTTTGGCTTCTTAAGAAGGACGTTGTTTTTATTATTATTTCAATAATAAGCTTTCTTCTGATACTCATTTTCACATCTCCTCTTTGAAGCTATCCTCTTTTTTTTTCCACTGGATTTAAAGCATTATCTTCTTCAGCAAAGGATTTGTGATAAGACGTAGGTGAAATATGTGTTTATTCAAAAGAGAACAACCAGATACTCTAGTATTTTATTAGAACCATACAATCCATAAAGTTATTTTAAGAGAGCCACTTTTGACTCTTTAAAAGTCAGAACTAGAATAGGATGAAGAGAAATCCTAATTCAGATGTGGTAGCTTAATTTCAAATGCTACCAACAAACTTTTCAGAGGAAGGTTAATTGAATCATTGCTTATGATCCTCAGAGAGATTGTATCTGCAACAAGAGATTTTGCTAATAATTATAAATTTCAAGTATATTTTCAAAAGTTGACTGCCTCTCTTTTGCTGTTGAACTTTCTTAGTACTTTCCTGCTATTTGGGGACTGTTAAAGATTTTCTCATGAAGATGAAAGGGAGAATGAACAGTCAGCCCACACTCTCCATGATCTGTCCCTGCTGTCTCTGTGCTATTATGTTTTATTGTATTAGTCTATGCACTCCTACAAAGTTCTACTTAGGTCTCTTAAATAAAACCAGATGGGAAAAAAGGTGCAAAGGGGATGATGGGGATGACCCAGAGTTGTTTTTCTGTTATGTTTTTTCTGGTGGCTAGAAAGCTGGGGTAAGAATTGGGTCTGCTAAAAAGTTGTCCCAATTGTTTTATTGATGGGAAGAATTCTTGTCTCTGAAAGAATTTGCTCTTTCATCACAGAATACATGAGGCTAAGTAACAGAGGATGGGAGCCATTAAACTGAATTCTAGTTCTAGATAACAGTAGCTTGATACAAAGCATCTAAAAGAAAATATAATATATATATGTATTTGTGTGTGTATATGCACATATATACAGCAATGTTCTTCCTGCTATCCTTGCCTTAACTCTACCTGAAATAACATATGAAAAATATAAGTCTCAGAGATCCTTTCCCCATGGAATATGCAGGCAGAAGTATGCGAAAGAAAGCAGGAGCTCAGAATCCCCACCAGCACACTCCCTGGAGTTTTGTCACTGCAAAAGGATGTGGCTTCTTCCGCATCCCACAGCCACCAGCCCCATACCACCACCAGTACAGAGCACACCAACACTGTGGTGCCCTGCCCAGTATTCAGCCTCCCCTAAGGGCTGCCCACACCTGGCCCAAACATTGCTCAAGTCCTGCACAGCACACACAGGACTGGTCTGGAAGCTCATCTTCACAAATAAAACAAACCAAAAAAAATTGTAGAGATTCGCAAGCACTGTGGCTGTATGGCATGCTAGCAATAAAAGTTCTGACTGACTCACAAACCAATTTAATCAGTAAATAGCTGCTGGGAGTTCTTTCCACAGATAAGTACTGCTATCTTTTACATGCACATACACAGTGCAATATTCCAGCCCATTATTTCTTATTTAAATCATTTACCTATTCCCAGCACATAGCAAATCTTTTTTTCCATTTTCTATCCACAAATTTCACAGCAGATTGGAGAATCAGGGCAGCCATATCTGATGCACGAACCTTGTATGTCTTCCAAAATGGCTGATCAAACTTGATCCATAACAATTTCGAACAGCAGAAGGCATCATTAAACCATACATTATAGTTGTTTATAGTATGTACAGATGTTAACAACACCTGGAATTATATACTCTGAATTGTGAGATAATTTCTGATGAACAAACACTGAATACAGCTGTGAAATATTGTCCCTCTAAACTTACTCATAAGAAAAGTATGGGCATCTGTTTGAAAAAAATCTCACTTTCCTCCTGACCTTTTTTTCTACTGCTAGAGAAGTTAAGCTTGTTGGTTTTTAATTTGTCTCTCAAACATGAACTTAGTTTATTAGAGACAGAAGTAAATTTGGTGTTACAGAGATTATGTTTAGCTTTGCAATTCTTGTATTAATTCGTTCTTAAAACTAATCACATGGTGACATAGTTTGATTTTCTGAAGAAGCTTGATCTCCTATTAGCGCATACAGTAACTTCATGAGTTGTTGCCTGAAGCTAAACTGTTGCCTTGGTAGCAAAAAATGAAGTACAGATGCCCTCTAGGCTAGAAGAATTAAAACACTTAGTGCTGCATCCTGTGTACTTCAGTTTTGCTGTTAAACGTTAACACATACAGTCCAAATCAAATGATAACAAATGCTGACCTCCACACTCCGGCATTTGATTTTAACATTTACATCTCAAGAAGATGCAAACTGCTAGCAGAAAACCTTAGCATGCTAACTGGAATGTATGAAATAGACATAAAAGATGAGATCAAATACCAACATGAAATAAAAGCACAAATTACAACCTAGTGCAATTTCTGAGTATTTGTAGGTCAAAGAAGATGACAACACAGTTTCTGTACCTGCAGTGAAGGATGGTGTCTGTTGGTGACCTCTGCTGAAAACACCAGCTTGCACTGTGCCACATGCCTGGATAGCGAGGTGCAGGCCCACTCTTTGTGGTGTTGATTAATGTACAGTCGTCAGGGACAGTATTACTGTCATGCTAAATAATATATCTCATGTATTTACACTAGCCCAGGATATTTCACTGTGCCATGTCACCAAAGAGCCCAGCTCTGTGTAGTAGTGGCAGGATTTCCTAGTGCATGCCTTGTATAAATGGCATTGAAGATGTTACTGAACTGCAAAGAGTAAAAGCACATACACACAGATTATCACAGCCATCCTGTTTATACTACTTGTGCTTCAGCTATTTTGTTCCTTTTATTTTTATTCCATTTCATTGAATTAAATAGTTGTCTTTCTGTATGTTTAGAGGAGTGTATTCATCTAAGTTCAACTCACCTTTCCATCTGTGAACAAATACACAGTGACCCAAATATACACATTTACCCAAGATTTTATAGAGATCACAGTATGATACACAATCCTGAAAGCATTCATTCAATGTGTAAGAAAGCTTTTCATTTAATCTACTTTGGGGGCAGGGGCAGGGGGAGAGAGAGAGACCATATGCCTCTCCATACAGTGAATTAAATTGCTTTTCATTGACTCAGGTTACTCTGGGCACTGCTCATTCTAATGCAGCCTTATTAAATTCGGGGAAGGCTGCTACAGTGAAGTCTAGGGTAAAGGAAACAGTGTTCAAATGCTACATTTCAGATACCTATTTCAGATGCTGTCTTTGAAGAATGACATGTAACAGAAACAGTGTTTAACTTGCTCTAGGAATGCATCTTAAAGAAGTCTTCTGCTGTCTAATTACAGTAAGTCAAGTACATTTAAGCTAGAAAGTTCATTGACATTTCAAGCATACACTACACCATCATTACTGCATATTTCCTGACATTCCGATAAAATCTAGCGCTCTTGGGAAACTGATGGCTCACAGAGTTGTTAATGAGTGAGAGACTCTTCGCCTCTTGATCACTGGTGTGAATTCTGTTTAATCTGGAAGCAGCAAATAACTGTCAATGGCTGATGGTGTTTATGAATTAATTTGATAACCACTCTTAGTTTAGATGGAAGCAGGAAAACATCCCAATTTTAAAAATCTTTGCCTACCTTCCTTGTCCCTTGCTCATGAAATCATCTCTGATGTGTCTGGATCAGCATAGCACAGAAGACTACGGACTCCTCCAAGAGACTGGACAGACGGAATGTCAGTGGCCATACAGCTTTCATCACAGCTTGCCAAGGTGACAAAGTGACCATGTCATTCACTGGGTACACAAAAGGTGCAGTACAGAATTACTGACTGCAGGTCAGATTACAAACTCTCCCTTCCCCCTGAGGACACCACTGTGTGTTGGGAAGAAAAATTCTCATTTAGGAATGAGTAACACCAAGTTACAGGATTTGCTTTAAGGGCTGTGTAGGGTGCTTCTGGAAAACATGAAGGTGTTTTCACCTCACTACCTAATTTGCTTGTGATGAGTTTTCCTCTAAAACATGGTTTTTGGTAGAGCTACTTATAAAATCCCTTTTTTTTGAGATTTGGCAGATACACAGTCCAGATATGGCCCCAGCAGTGGTCTGTTTCCTTGGCATATGAGACTTTTATACGTATTAGGGAAGAAACATTTTGGAGGGGTAACAGAGGTGGGATTCCTCTTACCTGACTGGCCAATGCAAAGACTCTTTCTGTTTCTCCTTCTCTTTCCCCTATTTCCTTTTCATGCTGGACCTGTGTTAATTTAACAAAAAAGTAATACAAATTACATAGGAAGAAGAGGTTGAATCCTGAAAATGGTTCCCACTATCTTCCTAATGGAGATCATTCTACTATTCACCCTAAAGCCTGGTTAAAGCACTTTCCTACTGTGTTGAGTGAATACATTCTTGTGGCATCCAAGACAATGAGCATTATTTAATGAAACAGCAGTATCTCCAGGTAAAAAGAACTTTTTGAAGTTTGATGAGACTGAAATCTGAATTTTGAAGTCTGAACTTTGACTGGAAGTCAATAGGCTTCTCCATCTCTTGGTACCTACCTCTTTCATTCTGAAGACAGAGACTTCCTTGGGCTGCATCTGAAATGATGTGTGGATATGTGCCATGATGCTCTGGGGTATCCTGTATCATCCAGACTAAAGGCAAGTTCAGCACAGACCAGGATTTCTATCCATTACATATGCCAAGATTTCCCACGTAGTAGAAATCAAGGCACCAAGGAGTGGAAAACTTAAAGAATGTTGAGTCTTACCCAACACGCAGCTGGAATGTGGCTAAGGGGAATAAACCAATTATATACATATATCTAGTCTCCAAAAATGAACAGCAAGTAATTTTTTGTGTCTTTTTCTGTTAACCTGGTAGAGTTTTAAGTACTGGGGAGGAAATTCTGACTCCACTGGAGACTATGATGAACCTTCCACCGACTTAAGCAAGAATAGCACATTAATTTGGTAACAGCATAGTTTAGCTCCTCACTCTTCTAAAAGTTCTTCCTGGTTTGTCTCTGATCTACAAGGAGGCCACAGTTAACACCACCCACAGCTCTGCAGTCCCCAGATCAAAATATTTTGCTTCTGTTTTCTGACATTATCTTACTGTAGTTAAGTCTAGCAGCTGCCTGCTCAGAGAGACAGAATAAGTGTGATAGAATGTAAAACATTGCTAAGACTTATATGACAACTTTGGTGATATTTACTGGTTGTCACCTTTTCTTAATTACAGGATTAGTAGAAAGAATCATTCCTCACCTAATTTTCCTGCCCCTTCATTTGCCATATGCAACTAGTTACAAAAATCTGCTCATTAAGTAACTGTGGTCCAGCATCAAGACTGATTCCACAGGGATCTGAGACTAATATTAATGACTATTTTTAATTAATTTGATACGAGATGGAAATTGTTGAGAACAAACTCAAGATGCTCCAAGCTGGGAAGGGATGGAAAATTATTTAAGGGTAAGATTAAAGTGCATCACAATGAATGAATGAGAGAACCAGACACAATCAGTGCAACAAAATATGGGTAGTACCTGACATCCTAATAGGAGACAGAGTATTCCAGCCTGCTTGGTGGCTCCTATTCCTCAGATATGGTTTGTAAGAAACCAGGAAAAAGTCAGGTGTGTTAGGGAGTCTACCTGGTCATTATCTGCTGTCTAAAAATAGTTCTGAATTAGATATATGCTATTGTTATGCCTGTACCAGTGGACCAAGTGTCTAAACAGAGAATGAATTTCAGCACATTACTGTTTATATTGTTGATTTTTTAGCACACTGTCTCGTGTGAATTTGGTCGACAGGAATTAGTGCTCCCGCAGAAAATGACACAGCATGGCTCAGCACTAGGACAAGGTCTATTTTCTGTAAGTAGCAAGGACAGATTATACCAAGGACAGATTATGTGTCTTCTACCAGGAGAAGACCTTAGTCATATAGTTATAAGCTCTGACATGATCTTCCAGAGACCAGGCCATGGCTTTATAATGTTTATTAGCATAAAGAGGTACAGCCCATATGTTTGCATTCTGGCATGCCTTTGGAGGCAAAGTGCGTATGCAACAAATCTGTCCATATCCCCTCTTTGTAAAATAAAGTTGTTGTTGTGTCTTGGAAGGAGGAACAGATATTGTACTGAAATACTGACAAAATACTTCAGACCATACAGACAATAGCCTCACTATAGGTGTTGTAAGAGCTGCAGAAAGCGGCTCTGAAGAAGCATATTAGTGCATGAAGCAGGATGGATGTTTCCCCAGCCAGGAGACATTATCCCAGACATAGATGTCTTTTCATATTTAATGATTCCTTCTGAACACATATTTATAGTTTCAACAATAATGATAGAGCTGTTTCTAAAGTCTCAGCCAAAAAGACCATATCGCTAAGGTGTGTCATTCCCAGTCACGACTGGGCATATGTGAAGCACCACAGTGAAAATCGTGGGCAATCCCTGGTTTAACTGTAAAATGGCCAGAGTCTGGCACCCACTGTGTTATTCCCAGGGGAGGAACAGGCCTCCCGCCTTCCTGCCTCATCTCCGCAATGCCAGAATGTTTACCTTGCTGTCCAAGTTGTTGACCTTCAGGTCTTTCTTAAGGCTTGTATTGTTTTGCCTGGTCTCTGAAGGATGAGAGACGCAGTTCATGTTGAGTTTACAAGTTTCTGGTTGTGAGAAATGCATTATTTTGATGACAGCTACTTTTTTAATGCATAGGATGTCTAGACCATGCAATGGGCAATGGTTTTACTTTTCTTTTTACGCTAGTATGTTTAAAGGGTTTATTTTTCCTGTCAAATTTAGCTATCCTTTCAAAAGCGCAAACACTTCTTGATAGGACAGCAGAGACACTTGTAAGAAACTCCAAATCGTTTCCTTCGCCCACTCCCCATTTTAGATCATCTTTCACATGGGAACAGCTTCCCTCCTCCGCACTCACCTCCTCCTCCAAAAAAATTTCTGACATCTGTTCCTTTACCTCTCTTGCAGCCACTATTCCCTCATCATTTGCCTTTTATTTTATGGGATCCACTTGTGCACTTCAACTCTCTGCTCTTTGGGGTATAAGCTGTTATGTGTGTTGCACTTCTAACCCTTGGAAAAGCATCTTAAATATTACAGACATTTACAGCACAATATAAATGATAATGTAGTTAGACTGGAAAGGCAATTCCCTAGTTAACACCTCCCACACCTAGTGATTAAGTACTAGGCTCAAAACCGTGCAGCAAACCCAGTGCAGATACATTTCTAGAAAGAGACTGCAAATTCCTAACTCCAGATGGTCTGCAGTTGGTGAATAATTACATGGATTGTTTGGTGCTTCACTAATCAATCATGACAGCAACAAGGAGAAAAAGCATGTCTGGGTAAAGGAAAATGTCCTTTGGAAAAATCCCAAGTTATTATTTTGTGCATTTGATCTGTTCATCAAACACTGTCTTTTTTTCCCTTTTGTGGTATTATGCTGTTTTGATTTTTCAAGAATAAATCCAGAAAAAACAGTTGTTGGTGGTTTTTTTCCCCTATAAAATACATAAGAGAGGAGTCTGAACAGCATCAGCATGACTGCAGGGCTGCATTGTATTTCAAAGACTGCAAAAATCGTAAATGGGAGAGGAAGGGGAAGAGAATTAATATCCTGCCTTACGTTCTGGAGACCATGAAGCCTTCTCCAACTATTTCTGTAATATCAGCATGAAACCTGCAATTTAGGATGTAGAAAACAAGGATTGGAAGTGAGAATTCCCATCTTCAAATTTCTTTCTCACAGCATGAAAACAGTTTGATTAAAAAAAAAAAAAGTAATTATCTAAATCAGATCATAAGCAATGAACATGAGCGCTGAGATGGGCTCAGCTGGTTAGAGCAGGGTGCTAACAGTGCCAAGGTGATGGGTTCTATCCCCATATGGGCCATTCACTCCAGAGTTGGATCCGATGATCCTTGTGGATCCCTTCCAACTATTCCATGTAAAAATTCTGTGATTCAGTGCATATGGGATCAGCTTCAACTGAAACACATAGAACAAAGTCCCACACTGCCTTGACTACAGACTGCCCAGTTTAATTTGATCTCTCTGTGCATCAAAATAAGAGAAACCATACAATTATATGCATAAAAGATAGAAAGGGTGGATGAAGATACTGCAGGAATCAGAAGCAGAATAGGTGGTTTGGAGGTTTTGCTTGGTGGGGGAGGTAGTGCAGGGGAAAAAGTACTACAAGAGCCAGTTTATCCTATTGAATCTGTGAGTTCAGACATCTTTGTGGTTTCTTGAACTTATGTATAGTATTTAAGTCTGTAGGAAATGAAATGCATGGCAGTAGACACAAAAAATGTAATGAGCATGATAAACTGCGTGACTGTTGCTCAGTTTGGACATAAGAGCAGCAGTGCACAGAGACGTGCTGTATTTCAATCTGTCTAGATTTTCCATCTAAAGCAAAATTAGGTGGTTTGTTTTTTTTTAACTAGATGTTTGGGTTGTTTGGGGGTTTTTTAAATTACTGTAGGCATGACTCAGAAAAATACAAGTGGGCAATATAGAAAGGCTGTGAAAGCAGTGAGGTAAAAAGTACAGAATAACTGGATTTCAGAGATCTGAAAGTACATAAGATTTATCCATGTTAAGGCTAACTACTGTTTGCCTCTCAGTACTACTCCATTAGAGCCATGTAGCACATAACTAACCTGATCTTCTTAGGGGGACGGTTGCCAAAAGGTGGATACTGCACACTGATGGCGTTAGTATTTCCTTCTAGTACCAGCTTAAGTAATTTGGAATGAGATCTATATAAATTATGTGCAGACACTGCTTGTGGCAGTGCTTCTGCTGATGTTTTAGAAGACAGGCTTGGAACACAGGCTAAGCTATCAAAGTATTGATCCATGTACAATGGGAAGAAAATGAGGTGAAGAATAAGCTTTTATCTTCTTTCTTTCCTTCACTGTCTTGGACTTAAAAATAAGATTTTTTGTAAGATACTTTCAAGATCTGTTGTCCAACCATAACCCAGCATCCCCATAATCACTCCTAACCCATATCCCCAAGTGCCACATCCACACCTCTCTTAACACTTCCAAAGATGGTGACTCTACCACCTCCCTGGGAAACTTATTCCAATGCCTAACCACTCTTTCAGAAAAACATTTCTTCTAGAAAATATCTTCTTCTAGAAAAAGGTTTTCTAGTATCGAACCTGAACCTCCTCTGGCATAATAAGGCTATTTCCTCTCATCCTTTCACTTGAGACACAGCAGAAGAGACCAACCCTACCTGGCCACAACTTACTTTCGAGTTGCTGTACAGAGCAATGAGGACCCCCCTGAGCCTCCTTTTCTCCAGGCTGAACAATCCCAGCTCCCTCAGCCACTCCTATTTTCACCTCTTGAACCTTGTACTTTAATAAATGTTTCCAAGATTTCTCATGCTTTTTTTCTGTGAGAAGATACAGCTGTATTGGAATTCTGCCTCCACTTCCTTTTGAATACCTTTGTGGTTGGATGTAAAAGTTTCCAGATAACTGAACCTTATCTATTTCTTTTGCAGTTGATCACTAGGAAACGTTTGCTTGCATCCTCTTTTTGGTCAATGTAGAGATATTTCTTTCCCTCCCACATTAAGGTCCTTAATGTGGTTTCCACTCATGGGTTTCACTAACTCCAGCATTTGCTGCTGATTAGCTAGGACTGCAGCTTGCCTTGTTATCTCATTGGTACATCTGACTTGTTTCCTGGGGTGGGATGGAGGGGGTGGCAGGGAGTGGGACATGCCATTTCTTTTTAGTTTGGAAATTCTTTCAGAGCTTCTCTCAAAGAAAATCCTCCATACACTTTGAAAAAGTCTGGACAGCATATGTTACTGTTCACATGCCTTCTTATGAAATGGTTGCTTGCTGCTGTTCACAGATGTTCAGAGCAGTCCTGACTTACCAGGTTGTGTTTACTGGTAGCTTGCACTTGGCAGTTTTATTTCATAGCCCATTTGGCTGAACTGGCTGCTCCTTCATGCCAATACCACCAACCTCTTTTGGACAGACATCACATAGATTTTTCTGTGTCTGGACAAGAAGCAATGGACTGCTGAATATCCATATTTTGACATTCTAGAAGCCAAAAGCTGATCTTCTGACTCAGAGTGTTCTTTGCTTGTTACATATTCATCCTTCAGTATCGCTTGGCTCTTACTCATTGTGCCGTAGCCATCTATACAAATATCTTGGACATTCAGCCTAGGTGTTAAATGAAGAAGGAATGAACATGAAGGCAAGAAAGTTCAACAAGATGCCCCTTTCATTCAGTAAACCAAGATGAGTAGTCATTTCCCTTTACTTCTTTTGGTGGGCCAAACATCTGACAGCCAAAATTCCACAGTTAGGTCCCCAGTTATAAGGGTGATAGCTTTGCTTCATTTTTAATTAATGTCTCTTCAAGCTGTTGATAGAATTCATCAGCTGCATCTTTGTCATCTGCTATAGCAGGAGTGTTAATCTGTATGATCGACATATTGACTGGATTTGCTAGAAAAAGAACTGTAATGATTTTATTGCTGATTGGATTACATCCAAGCATATACTTTGATCTTCTCTTGGATGTGACAAACACAGTGCAAGTTTATTCTAATTTTTCTGAGCTTAAGCAGCAGCCCAAGTAGCTGTTCATCATCCATGGCACCTATTATTCCACTGCAGTGCTGATTCTACATTTATCTACTTCTGATTTTTCCAATTCTTTTGTCACAATAATGTGTTTTCGCCCCCCCGCCCTCCTGC